>CM053622.1:465573330-465651860 GCA_028646595.1 Phalanger gymnotis | reverse complement strand
GATGCGCTGCCTCACCAGCCCTCCTCCTTCCCCAAGAACCCCCTACCTGGACTGGGCTTCAATCTTCAGCAGGCTCTTCACTCCTGCTCTGATCAGCCACTTAATTCCTCCCACCAGGTGGGCCTGGGGCCAGAAGCAACTGCAGCTGTAGTTCTAAAGCTGCCCCACCTCCGCTGCCCCAGGGGCAGTGGCCAAACCGCAAACTCAGTCCCGCAGCTTTTCCCACTAACCTTCTCTGATGTCTTTGCTCGTTGTGGGTTGGGAGATCTGGTGGATGTCACAGTTCAGTAATTCAGGATGCCAGGGCACTCTCCGCTCGTCTCCTGGTCTGGTAGGTCCGTGTCTGGTCTGTTCGCGCCGTGCGCACTTGCCTCAGCTCCGCTCCCCTCAGCTGGGGGCTGGGAGCTCCGTGTGGGACAGACTTTACCCAGAGACCATCCAGGCTGTCCTGGGCTGGAGCCCTGCTTCCCTCTGCCACTTTGTGGGTTCTGCAGCTCTAGAATTGGTTCAGAGCCATTTTTTATAGGTTTTTGGAGGGACTTGGTGGGGAGCTCATGCCAGTCACTGCTTCCCAGCCACCATCTTGGCTCCGCCTCTGGGCAGTTATGTTTGATGATTTCTTCTGAGATACTGTCAAGGCTGTTTTTTTCATTGTGGATTTCCTGCAGACCAATAATTCTTAAATTGTCTCTCCTGAATCTGTTTTCCAGGACAGTTGTTTTTCCAATCAGATGTTTCACATTTTCTTCTATTTTTTCATTCTTTACATTTCGTTTTACTACTTCTTGATGCCCCATAAAGTCATCAGCTTCCACTTGCTCAATTCTAAATTTTAATGAGTTGCTGTCTTCATTTTGCTTTTGCTCTCCTTTTCCAGTTGGTTGATTTTACCTCTCAGGGTGTCATTTTCTCTGTTTAGATTCTGAATCTCCGTAGCCATTTCACTGATCTTATTTTTTAAGGACTTGATTTCGTCAGTGTTTTTTTGTTTTTCATTTTTTTCATTTACCTCTCTAATTTGTTTTTTAAAATCCTCCTTTAGCTCTTCCATTAATGCTTTTTTGTCTTGAGACCAGTCCACATTCCCTTTTGAGGTATCAGTTCTGGGTATGGTGTCAGTGCTATCCTCTTGCGAATTGGTATTTTGATCATCCCTATCTCCATAAAAAGAATCGATGGTCCTCGGTTTTTTCATGTTCTTCATGTTGGTTAGCTTTTTCCTGTTTACAGTGAATTTCTGCTTTTGGGGCTCAGGGCTCTCTGTCCCAGGTTTCTTTTTCTGGGGATTGTGGGTTTAGTTACTGGCTTTCTATATTATAGCATTCAGTTTCCTGAGGTGTATGGGAGGGGTCTGGCTGCCTGAAGTCTTCAGCAATTGTCTCAGCTGTTTGTTGTCTTTGCTGATGTCCGCCCCTTCCCCTGGCTGTGCAAAGGTATGTCTGGACTCCTGGTATTGACCCCTGCTGGCTGTTCCCGTCTGGGACTCAGGAACTCCCACTTCTTGGCCACTGAAGCCCCATTTCTATCTCCTCTGCTCCAGTGTTTTTTCTCCAAGGAGTTCTCTGGGTGGGGGGAAGAGGGGATTAGAGCTGTTCACCTGGCCATTATGTCTCCTAGAAGTTCAAGAAGACACGTTTCAGTCTTTGGGCTGGAAGCCTCAGGAGTTCATGTTGATGTCCCATGGCTCGTGGCATTGCGCTGCTTCCTCCCATCACTTCTACAGACTCCTGTCCTGTGTTTGGTGGCCTAGAGATCTCGGCAGGTTTCAGGCGTCCATGTTTCTCCCAGCCTGGGTGGCTGGCTGGTTTCCATAGCTGCTTCCTCTTTGGTGCTGCCTGTTATAGCTCCACACACCAAGCCCTCCCCCCAGATAGTCCCGTCGACCTTTCGGACTCTCCTGGCTTGGAAATTTGCCCCACTTAGACTGCTAGTGGCTTCTAACTCTCCCAAATCTGCTCAGATTCACTTTTTTATAGGTATCTGACGGAGCTTGTGAGAGAGTTCCAGTAAGATGGTGTTTTCACGTGTCCATCTTGGCTCCGCCCCTGACATTAATTTAATTGTCCAAATTACTTTTTTCCACGTTGATCTTTTTTTGGCCTTTCTGTTGCTGAATTATCACCTAGTGATAATGTGTGAATTAGTTGATATCTACATTTTCATTCTGCTTTGCCTGTGTTCTACCAATGCTGTCATCAGACCTGGAGTTGGCAGTCTCAGCTCCTCTGTTTTTCCTCCTCATATTATGCACTTTATCAGAGTTTGTTTTCTTCCTATGCTCCTGAGAAAATACTAAGAACACTGAGGGTGGTGCTTAAGTACTCTGTTCCTATCAAAAGAGTTTCTCTTGTTCACAAGTTTAGTATGCACACAAAAGAGTACTATTCAATAGTTGGTGTGTTTATAAATTGTGTTTCTAAATCTAGTTTACCTTCACAGTGGGTAAATTTGAAGACATTGTACCTTATTTATTTTTGTATCTCCTAAAGTACCTAAGCTAGAGTAAGTCTTCAGTAAATAGGTATAGAATGAATGTACACATTGAAAATTAGTATTTGAAATCACTTACTTGAAATCTTTTGAATATCTGAAGGACTAACATGTCAAAGAGACATATCATTTTTTCTTTGTTGCTCCCTAGAACAGACCTAGGACTAGTTGATGAAAATGAGAGGAAACTCACAAATATACCCAGGTTACCCACAACCTTAAAAAAGAACAAACCTCACTTGACCCTACCATTCCTTCAAGCTTTTTCACTCTGTATCTCTCCTCCTTTTCACGGACAAACTCCTAGGAAAAGCTGTCTACCCTCATTGCCTCCACTTCCTCTCCTCTGACTGCTTAGCCTTTTAAAATCTTGCTTCATATTTCTTCACTCAGTGGAAACTGCTCTCCAAAGTTCCTTTTGATCTCTTAATTGTCATATTCAGTGGCCTTTTTTATACACTCATCTTCCTTTAATGTTCCTCAGCATTTAACAGTGTTGACAACCCAGTCTTTTTTATAGTCTCTCCTCTAGGTTTTTATTACACTACTTTATTTGGGTTCTCCCATCTGACCTTTCCTTCTCAACCTACTTCCCTATGTAATGACCTGCATTCCATTCCATTCCATACTTTGGATGTCCCCCAAGGGGGTAGGGTGTGTTCAGGGAAGACAAGTACCTCTAGTGTGAAGGCTGCCTAACCCTTATCAGGGCTACTTTCCAGGTTTGGTGTCTACTCCAAGAAGCTGTGGCATGTGCAGCTGCCCCACCCCAGCTAAACCAGGTCGAGGGTGAGTGAAGGGTCTTAAACCCATCGGGTGAGTTAGGGGGGTATCTACCCCAAGCATGTGAAGACTTAACCCAGTGAAATGGGTGGATAAGAACAGTTAGTTTCAGTGGTCATGAAGGCAGCCGAAACAGACACTGCGGAGCACTTAGAGCTTAGTTAGACATTAAAGGTATCAGGGTCACTCATTACATCTGAACCATCATGGGTCATCTTGACTCTGTTCTGTGATGGACTCTGGACTGTGATGGACCACTGGACTGTGATGACTCTGGAAGAGAAAGTGAGACTGATGACTTCGTGCAGCTCTGCCCTGATCCAATTTGTGCGTGAGTCCAAAGACGTTACTCATATTATTTTACCATTTTTACCTCTCTCACAATCCTGCACACAGGTGGCCCAGGCCATAGGGTCATTTCTCACTGGAAGCGGCAGTGGAATTTGGCCATCCCCTGGGGGTCTGAGCAGCCTGCACTGCTCACCTGCAGATGGGGAAAAGGTGCCCTAAAAATCGTCAGCTCATCCAGCTGACTACTATGGCAGGTGGGGATTCTACTATGAGGTTGAAACAAAAAAACCCAAAAACTTCTGCAAAGATGACTCCACTCACCATTGGTGCATGGAATGTGCACATGCTTATAGACAACACAAAATCCAGTAGACCTGAAAGATGAACAGCTCTTGTTGCAAGAGAACTCAGCAGGTATCACATCCAAATAGCAGCCCTGAGTGAAACAAAGCTGCCGAATGAAGGCCCACTTACTGATGTCGGAGCCGGGTACACGTTTTTCTCTAGTGACTTCAGTGAATGGAAGCGCCGTGAATCTGGTGTAGGTTTTGCAATCAAAACTAATCTAATTTACAAGCTTGTATGCCTAACAAAAGGAGTAAACAATAGGCTCAAGACAATGTGATTGCCAGTTGCAGGAAAATATCATGCCGCCATCGTCAGGGCCTATGTTCCTACCATGGTGAACCCTTGTGAGTCAAAGAAAAATTTTTATGAAGATCTGGAGACCCTTATCATCACTGTGCCAAGAGAGGACAAGCTTATAGTTTTGGGTGACTTTAATGCTAGAGTAGGCTCAGACTACCAGACACAGCAGGGAGTCCGTGGGAGGAATAGAGTTTGAAGCAGCAGCAGCAATGCTCACTCACTACTGAAGATTTGTGCATCTCATCACCTTGTCATCAACACTGTCTTCCATTTACTTAACCGCAATGAAACTTCATGTACCCTCGTAGCAAAAATGGCATTTAATAGATCTTAGGGAGAAGAGACAGACAGGATGTGAGAGTGACGAAGGCAATGTGTGGTACACAGTGCTGCACTAATCATAGACTTATTCTCTCCAAGATAAATATTCACATTTCAGCAGAAGTGGCAGACCCCAAGACAAAATGACTACCAGAAGACTTGACATCAACAGATTAGAGTACTTCTCTGCGCAGGAAGAGTGTGCTGCTAACTTGGAGAGAAAGTTGAGTCGGTACACAGTTGGCAACAGTGGAACAGAAAGAGTGGGCAGCTTTCAGAGATTTGGTGTACAGCACTGCATTTGCTCATCCGGATCAGAACACTCGCAGATGTAAAGAGTGTTTTCGATGAAAATGATGGGGAAATTCAGAAGCTACTGAATGAAAAACGAGAACTCTGCAAGGTGTACCAGAAGGATAGTTTGTCCATATCCAAGAAGGCAGAGTTTAATTTCATCAAAAGTAAAGTGCAAGCAAAGCTTAGAGAGATACAGGATTCTTGGCTGAGTAAGAAGGTAGACGAAATGCAGTTTTATGCTGATTAGATAGAAGGCTGTTTATGGGCCAAAGACATATGGTGCATCTCAACTACTCAGTGCTGATGGAGCTACATTGATTAGTGGTATGGACATGATCTGGGAGATATGGGCTGAACGGTTCATTTCCTTAGTGTTCTCAACAGACCATCATCAATCAAGGCTGAAGCCATTTACTATTTATCTCAGATTGAAGTCAGTCCCTCTATAGACATTTCCAACTGAAGAAGAGGTTTTGAATGCCATTAGGCACCTCTCCTGTGGCAGAGCACCTGGGACTGATTCTATTCCAGCTGAGATTTATAAGGGGAGAGCAAGAGGTCCGTTGCTCATACAAAGATGACTGAAATTTTCAGGGTTATCCTCCAGGAGTTCAAGGATGTCTCCATTGTCCATCTCTGTAAAGGTAAAGGAAATAGATTGTCTTGTGACAATCACCCGGGGCCAAGGGGGTACCTCTCTCTCTCTTAGTCATTGTTGGCAAGATTCTTGCCAGAGTCCTCCTTAATAGGTTGATCCTTCACCTGGAAGATAGTCATCTACCTGAGAGCCAATGTGGCTTCATAAAAGGCCAAAACATGATTAACATGGTATTTGCTGCCCAACAACTCCAGGAGAAATGCCAGGAGCAGAACAGATGTCTTTACACAAAGTTTGTAGATCTGACTTTGATACTGTCAGTTGTGAGGGGTTATGGAAAATTATGTCAAAATTTACTTGCCTGGAGAAGCTTGCCAGTATTGTATGTCGGTTTCATAACAGCACGTTTGCCTGGCTTCTAGATAATGGACAATGCTCTCTCGCTTTCCCAATCACCAACAGTGAAACAAGCCTGTGTGCTAGCTTCCATGCTTTTTATCATGCTGTTTTCAGCCATGATGTCAAATGCCTTCAATGAGGACAAACATGGCACCAAGGTCAGCGTTTGCACTGATCATAAATTCTTCAATTTGAAAAGGCTACAAGCCAAGACTAAAGTGGAAGAAGTAGTGGGTGTTGGTGCATGATTTTGTGTTTGCAGATGATTGTGCACTCAGTGCAGCCTCTGAAGGTGAGATGCAGCAATGTAGGGATTGATTCTCTGCTGCGAGTGCTAATTTTGACCTAACAGCACCAAGAAAACACAGGTGCTCCGTCAACTAGCACCACACCATCCATACTTGGAACCATTGATTATAGCATATATTACCTTGGCAGGGATGTACGCATTGATAACGAGGTTGACGCACACGTTGCTAGAGCTAGCTCAGCATTTGGGAGGCTGTGAAGGAAAGCGTTAGAGAGAAAAGATATTAGACTGATTACCAAACTGAAGGTCTACAGAGCCATTGTGCTGACCTCATTCTTGTATGCCTTTGAAACCTGCACAGTCTATTAGCACCATGCCAGGAAACTGAATCACCTCCATTTGAATTGTCTTAGGAAGATTCTGAAGATCACCTGCCAGGATAAGATACCAGGCACTGAGGTTCTTTCTTGAGCTGAGCTGCCAAGCATCCCAACTCTGCTGCAGAGAGCACAACTCAACTAGCCATATGGTTTGAATGCCAAACGTACACTTGCCTAAAAAACTTTTATGGAGAACTCAAACAGGGCAAGCTCTTGCATGGTGGTCAGAAAAGGCGATATAAGGATACTCTCAAGGTTTCTCTTAAGAACTTTGGAATTGATTTTGTGACATGGGAGACACTGGCACATGACTGCTCAGCATGGCGTGCCCACTTCAGAGAAGGTGCTGTGCTCTATGAGCAAAGCAGAATTGAAGTAGCTCTAAAGAAACACGCGACGTGCAAATTTAGAGAATCTACCCCCAATGTTCACATGGACTATTTGTGCCTAACTTGTGGTAGAGCATTCTAAGCTCGTATTGGTCTGATCAGCCACAGTTGGACATGCTGTAATTGGACTCTAACATAGGGGTGTCGTTGTGATCCTCTTTGAGGACAAAGGAACACAACTGTAGTATTTGCTGTAGAATTTCCTTTAATCTGAACACCTCAGCAACAACAGTTTCTTAATGAAGGCCCTGTTAATTGGTCGTTGTTTTAGTTTTAATTTGAAGCATGGCAACATGTCTTAGAAAAACACATTTTAAATTCTTTGAAAGAGATTTATTTTTTAAAAGGCAAAAAGTGGCTCTCATAAGAGTTTTTTGTATATGCTTTCAAACATGAAGGTTTGCAGGCCATTAGTCCCTAATGTGAATTAACCCCATTTGGTATTTTCTCGTTCCTTTAAAATGATAAAGGACTGTTATTCACTTTGGTGAAGTGTTTACTGTATATTCACAGTAACTACATAACATTTTTAAATCTTATTTCTGTGGGACTCTGGCATTATTATTGTAACTGCTCCAGAAAGTACAATGCATAGTATTATTACTACACATACAACATAATGGATTCAAAGGAGGCTTTAGAGGAATATAGTAGCTATATATACATATACATGAACCAAAATCCATTTATAGGTTGGCAGCAGGTAATAGTTCCATTTTACTTTTCCTAATCCTATGGTGCCTTGGTCTGAATAGGGATAAGTGAACAGTTTTGGGGTGAGGAGAGAATCAGCCCATATCTTTGCCCAATCATCCAACCTAAGTCTGTTTAAACATGAAAAGGGGGAAAAAAAGGCTTCTACTTTTTTCACCTAAAATCTTTCCTTCTTCATGATTTCTCTTTCCTTCTTCCTTGTAATGCTTAGTCTTGCTTTTTCTACCCCTCTTCTTACTCTGCCTAATCATTTTCACATTATGCAAAAATGATGTAATTCTTTTGTCTTGGGTATCATCTGTCAGTGTCTTGTACACAGTAGATGCCTAACAAATGTATAATTTAATTTTAGGGAATTTTGTTGAGAAGTCTAATAGGTAAAGTAAACTTTTGGATCATTTTAGCATAGAAGACATCTATCAGTCACTACTGAGCATTATATCAGGCAAGTAAGTGCCTTTTGCCAAAGAAGAAATGTGGAGGAAGAGATGGCAGGAATTGAATAGATTGAGGAATTTGAGGGATCATCAGTATGTGTGTTGAAGTCTCCTGATACAGGGACAGGAAATGGGGAGGAGAGCAAGACTATTAAGCAAGAAAGAAAGGGAACGTCAGGAGGCTGGGAAGAGGAAACAGGGAGAAGAATGGAGTGTGGTCAGTAAATAGCAACCACCAGTATCTGAATTTGGTGATAAATCTGGATGGTGTGAACCTCAGTGGAAGAGAGAGAAGAATGGAGTGTGGTCAATAAATAGCAACCACCGGTATCTGAATTCGGTGATAAATCTGGATGGTGTGAACCTCAGTGGAGGAGAAATTACTTAGTAGTAGTACAGGAAGAGTCTGTTCCTCCTCCTATCACCATCATCAGTAAGTTGAGGGACATGAGAGAAAGTTCCTAGTACTGGAAGGGTGGGATGGGAGGTAATGATATCATGGAGTCAGGAAAATGGAGGGAATGAGAAAAGGTTTAAGTAAAATGAAATTTATTCATCATGGAGCAAGCATCTCAGAGGGTGCATTTGAAGGTTTGGGCAGATCTGAAGTGCGATGTGTGGTCAAGTGGTGGGAAATAGGGTTAAGGTGAGTAGGATTAAGAGAGTTGGGGATAAGGAATTGGGTTTATACCTGGCAGCTGACACTACAGAGTCACTAGGGTGGGGCACATATAAAAGAGTGGTAACCATAGAAGAGTGAGATCAAGCAGAATATCAGTGGTTGGAGATAGGGCCATTGAGGGAGGCACATGGTTAGACTATTTGTTGTCCTCCCTTGATGTTCATCCTTGTGGCAAGTGAGCATGGTAGGCTATGGGAGGAGGATTTATGGGAGTATTGATGCTAAATGGAGGGCCCTGCTTGGAGAAGGCCTTGGTCAGCAGAAAGGTGCAGAGCTCTTTGTCCTAGCAGCCATCCTGGCACTGGAGATGACCATAGGTAGGACCCAATGGAATCTGTCAGATAGGGTGCAGGAGTCTATTTCTGGTGTGCAGCCAAGCACAAGAGAACAGAGAGTAATGTCCATACGAGCATAGATTTTGAACTGGAATGAACCTTAGAATTCAACTTCCCTCATTTTATGCTTCAAGAAATTGAGGCTCTGTAAGGGCAAGCAAAGTGGGACTTTTTGCTGTTTTTTTCTTTTGGAGTGTTTCTCAGCACTAAGGCAATCAAATGCCTTTGATTGAGTCTTGCCTTTGTTTCAATCAAGTCTTTGATTGAATCAAGAATCTTTGATGACCTGCTTGAGTCACAAGAAAGCCTAAGTCACGTGAGTTTGAGTCCCATAGTTGTGACGCCCTCTGGCCCTAAAGAAGTGTATATGTACTCTGAGGTTAGCATTTTGCTTTGTGGAGCTCACTCGCTGGAAGAGTGTTGGTGTGATTTGGCCAGACAAGATTCTGGGTAGCCTTTAAGGAATCCCCCAACTTTGAAAACCCAGATGTTGGTGCTTCTCTCGCTGTCTGGTAATTATGTATGTATTGCTATGGACAGACAACTAGAAGCCCTGTCTGCTAATTTGTGTTATTTGCTCTGTTTATATAATTTCTGTTCGTGTTTTCTCTGAAGTTCAAGGTGCTGACTTTTTCCCCTGAACTAAGTGAATGATATATGTCTACATAATCAAAGTGAGATTGTAAACCCCTTAAAGTTGCTTTCCTTAGAAAAACAGATCAAAGAATCTGTGCTAGCAGCCCTCCTGTGTGCTGGTGTTATTGGCCTTCACCTCCACAACAGCTGCAAGCAGCATGGTTGTTACAAGCTCTGAGAGGTAAAATGACTTGCTCAAAGTCACATAAGTGCCTCATAGCAGATGCAGAATTTAAGCTTAGGGCCTCTGATGCTATATTAGATTGTTCTGTCCACTACCAGACTTTACAAGCCAAAGGAGGTATTGTTTGTGCTCTATTCATCATTGGTCAAACCATATATAGAGTATTTGTTGCATATCTAGAGGAAAATAAGCAAGATATTGAGGCAACTAGGAAAATTGAAGGAACTGGCAGTAGTTAACCATTTCAGCTATATATTGTCCTCTCTCTTTGATTCTATTGCCCTGTTTTTGTTGCTACATTTGACATCCTGCCAAACTTAACCCTGGATAATTCTAACCATCTTTCTTACTCTCGAGATACTGAATGTTTAGAGAATTTCATACTACAAGAACAGTTGGGTCCTAATTCATCTTATCTAAATTCCAATGGACCCTCACTGCTACACAGAAAAAACTTTGATTCTTTCTTGATTCTATCTTATTCCCTTCAATAGCTATTCCAAAGCTCCACTTGCCTCACTCTAGGGAGATGTCTTTGCCTCTTACGTTACTAAGAAAATCAAACCCATACATCACAATCCTCTATATCTCTTTTATTCTTTATCTCAGAGTTCCTTTCCATCTTGCCCATTCTCTCTTCTTTTCTTCTTTTCTCTGAGAAAGAATTAGTCCTCTTCCTTACCACAGCCATTCCTTCTACTTAGGCATTTCATCCCATTCCCTCTCATGTCTAGGATCTTATGTTGTCAGTACTAATTCTCTCTTCCTCATCCTCAAGCTGTCCCAATCTACTGGCCCAGATCTCCCCATCTTTCAAAGCCTTCACTTCATCCTGCCTGGTGCTCTAGTTCCCATCTTATATCTCTCACTGCCGAACTCCTAGAATTACTATCATCTAGAGTTCTTCCCTCCAGCTTCTTACCACCTACTCATTTCCCACCCCACTTGTTACCTAGCTTCTGACCCCTACCACCGAAGTGGAAATTTTTTCTACAAAATTACTGGCAATTTCTTCTCTGCTAAATTGCATGACCTTTTCTCAGTCCTTGTGCTCCTTGGTCTCTGTAGCTTTTAGTACTGTTGACTATGCAGTTTATGATATTCCTTCTCCCAGTGTTCCTCTTTCTTTTAAGGGCACCTCCATCCTCCCAGGTACTACGTTTGTAACCTTGGAGTTATTTTTTAATCTTCCTCATACTCGCCCCTCCATATCCATTCAGTTATCAAGTCTTGTCACTTATACCTCCACTACATTTCTTTCATACATTCCTTTCTTTTCACTTATTCTTTGATCACTCTAGCTCAGATCTTGCTAACTTTTTCACATCTTTTACTGTTATAGCCTCTTAATTACGTACCATACTTTAAGTCTCTCCTCTAGCTAATCACTTCTGCACAACTGTCAAAAAAAAACAAACCCAAACCTTGCTAAGGGAAGGCCAAACAAGCCACATCACTCTGAAAACTATACGTTGCTTTTAACATATACTTAAAATAGAAAAATAAGTTGTACATAATATGAATGTACTGGTTTTTTTCCATTCTACTTTGTATATGCAAATGCTCTCTACTTGGTGTTTCTTAAGTTCAAAATAAAAGTATTTTCCTTTTTAAAAAAAAAAAAGAAGTCTTCCTGTGATATGTGACCATGTTACTTCCCTGTTCCATAACCTTCAATATCTCTCTACTTCTTCTACAATGAAATAAAAACTCTTTAGCCTTGGCTCTTAAGCCCCTCCATAGGATGGTTCCCACCTATCTTTCCAGATAGATCACCTTTTTTTGCATCTCAAATTCTACTGTAACCATGATATAGTGATTAGAATGCTGTATTTGGAATCAGGAAGATCTAGATTCAAATTCTACTCTTAGCATATTTCCAGCCCTGTGACCATGGGCAAATTACTTGTAAATAATAATAGCTAACAATTATTTAATGTTTCAAAAGTACTTTACATACTACATCAATAAGGCAAGATTCATGATATTGGTGGTGACCACGAATATGCCTATATAGTTGGGAATCGCAAAGTATAAGAGGCTCTCTGTATAAAAACATTTATTCAGACACCAGAGGATCCAATCCCAGGACCAATAACCCCAATTCAGCACAGCAGTAATTGCATTCTAAAACCAGTAAGTCCATCTCATTGTAACAGCAAGGAGATTGAAACACAGTATCACAGCAAAGAGCCAAGCCATCCTGTAACCTTGCCTTCTGCTAGGGCCTTCTTGTAAGCACTCACTCACGAATCCTGCTTGCATGCGTCCTCGCCTCCCATGATTCTAAAAGCCCTTGCAATTCTCAGAGTCCTTCCAGTTTTCTCTCTCGCAATTCTCTTTTCTTCTTGCAGTTCTGTCTTCTTCACAGCTCTGTAGTCTAAGCTTAATGGCTACCTACAGGGCATATGTACCCTGTGTAAGCCTGGGACTTAGCACCTAGTAGCAAATGACTGCAGGCTGGGGATTAGCACCTAAAAGCAAAAGGGTGCAGCCAGCCTCCAAGCCAGCCTCTTCTAATCAAGCTTCCCTTAACTAGCTCCACCTGAGGCCTATTGAATGGGTGGAGATCTTTGATCACATTAGCACCATACATACATTATCTCATTTCATCTTTACAGCAGCTCTGCGAAGTATGCACTCTTACTATCTCCCTTTTACAGATGAGGAAACTGAGACTGAAAGAAGATAAGAGACTTACCCAGGGTCACACAGCTAGTTTAATGTCTGAGGCAGGATTGGATTATCCTCTCAACCTCAATTTCCGTATCTGTAAAATATGTCGATGACTTAACAAAGTTATTAAGCTCCAATGAGCTAATTAAGTATATTGCAAACCTTTAAGTGGGGTGTGCGTGTGCTGTTGATATATGATTTCTCATTTCTGATTCACATAAATGTTACACTCTGTGCGTGGAATGCATTCTTTGCTCACCTCTAACTTAAAATCCTTCGAGACTGGCCTCAGGTGCTACCTCTCCCAAGAAGTTTTCTGATTCCTCCAGTCATTATTACTTTCTCCCTCCTACACTTACTTACTCAGGCATTCTGTCTTCCTGTTGTATTATAAGTTCCTGTTGGGCCTCACCTGCTTCCTTTTTCTCCCTCTGTCTCCATCACTTAGCATAGTGCTTTGCGGCAGAGTAGGTGTTTAATAAAGATTTGTTAAGTAGAAGTAATTACAATGTGCCTGTTCTGTACCGATCAAAATGCTAGATGCTAAATGACATTCATAATTTGGAGGATGGTATCTTCCCTCAACAAGCTTAAAGTCTAGTATCAGTTGTTAACAGTTAAAATAATCTCAGTACTAGTCCTTAAGAAGACTTTTAGTTTTATATTTGGTATGGAAAGAATCAAAGAAAAACAATAGATCCTTTTTATTATAAAAGTTTTTGTAAGTGAGAAGGTGATTTCTCCAAGCTAGATAATCTTTTCTACTTCACATCATTTACTTTTCATGGAAAACTTGATCTGACATCTTTTAGAAAACAAATTTTTTAATAACGAAAATCACCTTTGGAAAAGTTTTTCACATAATTCACTATTGAGATGGAAGAGAAAAGCCATATGGCTTTATGATGATGTAATTCTAGAAAAGAGCATCGTAAATATATGAATATTGCCAGTGGCCTTTCTCTGACTTTTTAGCTCTCCAGGATCCAAGCCTTGAAGTGTCAGTTTTCTTCCTATGCAGAATACATAAGGCATAACTTAACTTTTGCATATTAATAGCAAAATTAAAGCCAGTCATTTTAGTCCTGCTGTGTGGCCTAAATAGTGATGTACCCAAAGCTAAAGAAAACAAGTATTCTTCATTCTCCCCTTTCTACACACCCTCTCCTAAGAGGATCTTCAGTTCCATTTAGTTCAGCTAATATTTAAGTGCTTGCTAAGTGCCAGGCATTGGGCTAAGTGTGGCAGATACAAATTAGAAAGAGAAAGACAATCTCTACCCTCAAGGAGTTTACAATCTGATGGGAAAAGACTACACACTGAGTTGGAAAAGGAGAGAGAGAAGGATTTTGTTCCCTGGAGTTCTCTCTGAGATCTACAGATGGAAAGTGGAGTGAGTTTCCAAGTTGAGAGAGCCTGAGGGAGGTGGGATAGTGTTGACTACCTGAAGTTCAGTGATCAGCTCATCCTGGGAGGGACAGGTTGTTGGGCCAAGTTGGAACTCAGGATGCCCAGCAGAAGGAATTTCAAAATGATTTTCTCGTGAGACCAGAGTATAGTGGAAAGAACATTTGAATTGGTGTCATGAGTGGATTTGAATACTGCCTTTATTATTTATTACCTGTATGGCATCAGTCAAATCCCTTTCCTCTTTAAACTTTGTCTTTGAAATGAAAAAGTTGGACTGAATCTTGTCTCAGGTTCCTTGCAGCTCTGAATCTCCCATCCTGTGATCATGGTAGTGAATTACACCCAGTCAGCACAATTTTAGACTTCACTATGTTGGCAGGTACTAGAAAGATGCCAAGAAATTGGACTGGAGTCTTTTTTGAATGGAAAATTGATTCTGTTTCCTATATTTTGTCAGTATAAAAAATTAATCTACTCTGAAATGTTATTCAACTCCTATTATTATTAAAACTAACTTTTCTTGTGCTATTTTTATGCACATCATGAGAATGGCATTATTTATCTCTTTCCACAGCAGCAGAGAGCCCCTTGTCACACTGCTTTGTTCTTTTCTCTGATACTGCCAATTTTTTAAAGTGTTTTTTTTTCCTGAAGAGAAATTTAAAGTATAGCAGAAGAAATTGTGCAAAAACAATTGTAATTGTATGAAAAAGTTTTAGGACACTTATCTTTTTGCTTCCTTTGCCCTTCAAAAGTGAGCTTCCAGTTTGTCTCTGGACCTTTTCCAGGAACCCATATGGACTGGGTGATTTTTAGATATTAGTCCTGAAAAGTTTCCGCTTCTAGTTATGTATATTTCCCTTAAGCCAGTTTTGTAGGTAGATATACCTTCTAAGTACAGTCAGACGTCCTCTTAACATTTTCTGGTTGGTATAAACAGTCATTTGTTCTCTGGTCAAATATGATGCTTTCTTACTTTCCTATTTCTTCTGTACAACATGTAGTTTCTTTAGTTTTTTATAGAGAAGGTACTGACTAAGGTGCTGTTATAGAGGAAGTGAAGATCTTCATTTATGAAATACATTGTCGTTTTTTGAGTACTGAGAATAGGAAGGAAAATCGGATGGCATTTTTTGATACCTCTTTTCATGCTTTTATAACTGATGAGGGGGAAAAACTTAAACAAAAATCTCCCAGCACTTAGACTATAATGTGAGCTAATCACTTCGATATTTTGAAGAAAGGTATTTTTAAACAGTTGAGCTGGTGAATTTACTTTAAAAATGTATTGTGCTTACATAGTGCATGGTTTTATTTCCATGATGTTTTTTACTACATAATTATACATCTTAATTACGTAATTACTATCATAATTATTATGTAATTGCATGTACTTCCACTAATTACGAAATCAGGAAGTGTAATTATCTAGTAAAAACTTTATGAAATTTTATTTCATACACTAAAAATTACTTAAAAGGCTATTACTATGGCCTGGTGGTAGTCATCTGTGATTTAGTAGTTAATATGAATCTATTTTTGATCTTAATACCAATGATCTTATTGCAGGAGTAGGGAGGTAGGCCAGTGACACCTTTATCCAGTGGAGAGAAAAGAATGAAAAGGCTGGCAGTGATCATAGACAAAGAAAGACTAAAACAAATGTACTTAGCCCCACTAGTGCAAATTGCTGATATGGGCTTTGCTTACTTAGAATTAATTAAGTAATAATTTATCTGTGATTGTTTAGTTGTGGTGAGAACAAGGTATTGTGGGGGAGTAGAATAAAGAATAAATGTTTCTTCTCAATCTTCCACATAAAAGTGGAACTTTTAAAATAAGAAATTGAAATGACAGCTAAGACATTTTTGGTTTGAGGCAGAGAGACCACTTTTAACTTTCTAATAACTACCCACCTCAGAGTGTGATATAGACATTTTACATTTGACAGAAGCATTCTTTGTTACGTATCTAAACCATCTAGAGGAAAACAAAGGTATTTTAAAATTTATAACTCTTAGGATTGGAATTGTTTGTTTCACATTCACTAAACGTGAGAAAAGGGCAGATTCCTTTTCTTTCACTTTGAAGATGTTAGAAGCTGTCTTTGATTTTTTTTTAAAGTAACATCAGACCCTAAATACAGTAAATTCAAAATGACATTCAAATTGCATAGTGAAACAATAGTCATGACAACAAATTAGATATGACATCTAAATTATGCTATAAAGAGAAATCCTAGAACTGTTTTTGTCTATAATATTTTATTTTAGCCCCGGACTGAATCCCATTTTAGAGAATCTCCTTCATTGTCTAAGTAGGGTGATGTTGTAGAAGACTAATTGGAGGTTGGTTGAATTAATTGCAGATTAATTAGAAAGAAAGGGTTTATATAATACTCATGACAAAGAAGAGAGTAGATCATTTAAGTGTCGTGATAAAATATGTACTGTAAGTTTCAGTAATATTAAATTACTGATACTTGGGTGGGAAATAGCTTGACCTCGAATTCATAGGAGTATATATTATTTCTCTCTAAAGTTTCTTTTAATTTCAGCATTTCTTTTGTCAAGGATAACATGTCTAGGAGACCATTTAAAACATCCTAGTAACTATACAAATAAATGGCCTTCTGCATCAAAAGAATACTTAATGTTGATCCATTAGGGTTTTTTAAATTATTTATTTGGGGCATTCTTTTTAAATTTTGAGTTTCATATTCTCTCCCTCTCACCCCACTGAGAAAGTGAACAATGTGATGTCAATTACACATGGGAAAACATGCAAAAAGTGTTTCCATATTAGCCATATTGCAATATATAAATAAATTAAGCAAGGACATTACTTCAGTTTCCACTCAGAGTTTATCAGTTCTCTCTCTGAACACAGATAGTATTTTTTTTCATCATGGGTCCTTAGGAATTTTCTTGGATCACTGTATTGATCAGAGTAGCCAAGTCTTTCACAGTTAATCATCATCACAACATTAATGTTACTATGTACAGTGTTCCCCTGGTTCTTCTCACTTAACTTTGCATCAGTTCATATAGGTTTTACTATGTGTTGTGTTTTCTTTTCCCTGAAACCACCCCCACCATCATTCTTACAGCACAGTAGTACTCTACCACGGTCATGTGCTACAGATTGCCCAGCCATTCCTCATTTGATGAGCATCCTCTCAGTTTGCACTTCTTTGCCACCACAAAAAGAGCTGCTACAAGCAGCTAGTAGTGGTATTGCTGGGTCAAATGTTGTACACAGTTTTATATGCCTTTGGGCATAGTTCCTATTCTCCAGAATGGTTGGAACAGTTCAGAACTCTACCATCAGTTCATTAATGTACCTATTTTCCCTCATCCCCTCCAGCATTTGTCATTTCTGATATGTGTGAGGTGATCTCTTAGAATTCTTTTAATTTTCCTTTCTCTAATCAATAGTGATTTAGAGCATTTTTTTCATAAGACTATATAGATAGCTTGGGGCAGGTAGGTGGCTCAGTGCATAGAGCACAGGGCCTGGAGTCAGGAAGACCGAATTCAAATCCAGTCTCAGATATTTACTAGCTGTGTAACCATAGTCATTTAATCCAGTTTGCCTCAGTTTCCTTATCTGTAAAATGAGCTAGAGAAGGAAATGGCAAATCACTTCTGTGTCTTTGCCTAGAAAATCTCAAATGGGGTCATGAAGAGTCAGACATGACTGAACAACAGTGTAGATATCTTTGATTTGTTCTTCTGAATCAATTGGAGAATGGCTCTTATTCTTATTTTTATAAATTTGACTCAGTTCTCTATATATTTGAGAAATGAAGCTTTCATCAGAGAAATTTGCTGTAAAATTTTTAAATATTACTTCATTGTCTATGGTGCTTTTAGCAAAATATAGTTTCCTTGATTATCATTTTCAGTTAGGTCTGTTTTGCTTTTGCTTTGTCTGAGATCATGATTGCCACTCCACCCTCTTCACTTTGGCCAAAGCATAATAGTCTCTGCTCCAGCCCTTCATTTTTTATTTTATCATCTGGATCTAAGATACCAGGGCAGTTTTCCTATATGATTTCTTGAAATATGATGTGTAGACTCTTCTGTTGATCATGGCTTTCAGGTAGTCCAGTAATTATTAAATTATCTCTCCTTAATCTGTTTTCTCTTTTTCCAGTGAGTATTTCACATTTCACATTTTTTACTGTTTATTCTTTTTGCTTTATTGTTTCTTAAAGTCTCTTGGAGTTATTCCCTTCCACTTTCCCAAATCTAATTTTTAAGGAATTAATTTCTTTGATGTGCTTTTGTACCTAATTTTCCAGTTGACCTATTCTGCTTTTAAAGTTCTTTTATTCAATGAATTTTTGTGCCTCTTTTAATAAGCTGTTAATTCTCTTTTCATAATTTTCTAGCATCACACTACTTTCCCAATTTTTCTTCTACTACTCTTATCTTTCTTCAACTCTCATAGGAATTCTTGCTGGACTTGGGTCCAGTTATCTCTTCTTTAAGGCTTTGCTTTTAGCTGTTTTCACATTGTTTTGTTGTTGTTTGTTCCCGTTTCTTGACTTTGAACTTTATATTACAGTTAGGTTCTAATCACTTCAGGTTGGGGTCCTATACTTCAGGTTTTTACGTGCTGTTCTTTTTAGAGCAGAGAGAGAGATCTTGGTCACTGTTCTTCTGGTCTGTACTCTGGTCTTTATACAGGAAGGGCCTCTGCTCCCCTACAGCTGCAAGTACTAGTGTTCATCTTGGCCTGGAAACTGTGACCAGGGCCCCTGCTCCCTTGTGACTGGTGATAGGCATTCCTGTCCTCCCAGAACTGCTTATGGGCCACAGAGTTGCCAGTCCCCTGTAATCTCTTTTTGACCAGTTGTCCAACTCCTTTACCATCTCTGGGCTGAGAGCTCCCAAAGCTGTTGCTACGGTCATTTCTGCCTTCAAGACCTACTGTTGATGCTCTTGCTATACTCTAGGCCCGTGATCACCCTAGTGTTACAGATCCCTCCTGTGGACTTCTTAAGTTGTCTTAGGCTGGAAAAATGTCTCCCTTGACCTTGTGTTGGTTCTACCAATCCAAAATTTGATTTGAGGTGTTATTCTGAAGTCGTTTGGAGGGGAATAATGGGGGAATACACCTAGGTCTTGGCCTGTACTTCACCATCTTGGTCCCACACTTTCCCTCTCTACTCCCTCCTATTTAAACAGGTAATGACATTCCGCTGCAGAATATGTACATAAAGGAACTTTCTTTTATGACCAATGTTTCATTAATAGCATCCAACAGCTCTTATGAAACCTTACAGCTAATGAATATGAATCTGAGAGTTTTAAGCACCATAAAATCACCAAAATATCTAAGAGTTTATCTTAGGGCCACATGAAGGAATTTTGCATCAATGTCTCTCATTTATAAATTTAAGGACAAAAGATAGCTCTGTCAGGAATTCCTCTTTCCAGTAGTGCTGTCCACTGGCTGAGCTGTCAGGGTACATCAGCCTGGCCATCAGCATAAGGGATCAGTTACAGAGACCCCTTGTACCCACTCTCTTTTATCCTGGCTGAGATAAGCCTTCTAGTAGCAGCTGGTTTTCCCAACACAAGAAAATACCTGCACAGACCTAGTGTGAGTGTGGCTCTGCTTTGTTAGACCTCAGATATTTCTAGAGTCAGTTTTCCAGTCTGAAAATAAGTGTCCTTGAACTTTTTGCAGCTTTTGATATAGTTGACCATGCCTATATACTTTCTTCCTTGCTTTCCTTGACCTTGCTTTCTCCTAGTTCTCCTTAGAGTTATTTGACAATTTCTTCTCACTCTCTTTTACTGTATCAGCCTCCTCTCCCCAAGATTCTGGCCCAGATGCTTTGCGCTCACTTACACACACATGCTCTGTGATGCAACAGAAAGAATGCTGAATTTGAAGACAATTTTAATTCAAACCCCAGCTCTGCCACTTAGACGAGTCACTTAACCTCCCCGGGGCTCAGCTGCCTCATGGAACAATTGGGCAAGATGGCCTCTAACGGACATCCCAGCTCAGAAATCGAGAATCTCTGATTCATCATCCCTTATAATTTCAAGTATCATCTCCCACAGATAATTACCAGGTCATTCACCTCTTATCTCCTCCATATGCCTAACATTAGCAGCTCATACTTGCTGTGTCAAAACGAAAACTCTTCATCCTTCTTCCCTAAAACCCCCCAAAGCGTCCCTCTTTCTGTTGGGGATCACCCAGTCTAACAACTTCACAGTCACCCTCGACTCTTCCATCTCTCATTGCTCGTTTCTAATCGATTGCTTCAGCTTGTTGACTCCAATCACCCCTACTCTAGTGTGGGTCCTCTTCACTTATCATTTACACTGCTATAATAGCCCCCATGCTTTTATTCTCTCCGTCCTCTCATTCTTCCTGTGTACACTTGCCAAGATAATCTTCCTAAAGCATAAATCTGATCATGCCACTCTCCTGTTTAAGAACCTTCAGTGGCTCCCTATTGTGTTAAAGATCCTCCATCTTCCTTACCAGCCTTATTTCATATTTCTTCCTTTATGATTCTACGTACCAGCCTAACTGAACTACTAGCTAGTCCCTGAGCTTGGTGCCTCTTCCTCCCCAGCCTCCTACCCACCCCCAAAATTATCTCCATCTTATCTTGCTATCTTGTTTGTGCTTAGTCGTTGACTTGTTTCTGTCTGGCTGAACTGTGAGGTTTTGGAGAGCAGGGACAGTTTTCGTCTTTCTTTGTATCCCCAGGATTAGCAGAGTGCTCAACTCACAGAAGGTGCCATACGTGCTAGTTGACTTGACTTTGCTTCTCATCTTCCTTGTCTCCTTCCTTGTCTCCCTCCAAGGCCCTAAAAAGCCCCCCCTATTCCCTGCCCCACCCCCGCAGTTGTTGATGCTTTCTCCCTTCTCAGTTTTACCCATATTTGTCTACATGTTGTGTTTCCACAGTAGAATATAATCACTTTGAAGACTGTTTAGTCTTTGGCTTGGTGTCTTCAGTCTTGGAAGATGCCTTGCACATAGAAGGCATTTAAAAAATATTTATTAAGTTTAATCAAATAGTGTGGCTTTTAGTCTTATACTGTTTACCTTCCAAGGATATTAGCTATGTGGTGTTGGGTTCTCGAAGCCTATATCAGCAGAGTATAAATTTTGGCAAGTTCTATCATACTGGAAAGGCTTCTAATATGCTTTCCAAGGACCAGACTAAGTACAAAGAGGTTGATCACTAGTAGATCGTCCACTTGGTGACAGATTTTTTGACCTTGGCACAAACTGTCAAACAAAGAACATCCTCAGTCCCTTTTACTTCTGCATTGACTGTTGCAGGTTGATGGAAAAGGGGACAGAATATGCTAAGAGATTCTTGTCCAGTGAACTTGTCATATATAAGCAGTCATGAATAGATTTCTATCTGAATCTGCATCATTAGAAAACACATCCAAATGAGATCACAGAACTATTTGAGTATTGCAATTTGTCAAAAAGGATTTATTAAGACTCTACTATATATCATATACCTAATAATGCATATTGATTGATATTTCTTTTAACATATTTAGCAAGGGGTTACTCAACCTAGTATCCTTGAATTTGTTTTTGAAATATTTTAAACTGTATTTCAGTATAGTTGTTTTCCTTTAAAGTCCTTTTTATTTTATATTTAAAAAATCACTATTTTGAGGAGGGGTCCATAGTAGGTTCACCAGACTGAGAGTTTCATGACCCAAAGAAAAGTTTAAGATTCTTGGTTTAACATAAAAGTACCAATGGCAATTGTATATTTGTTTTGCTTGATATGCTTACTTGTTATAAGAATGATCTCAGTTTTTCTTATATCTGGGGTATGTGACTTGATGATGGTGGAGAGGAGAGCTAAGAATAGTGTTGCCAGAGAGAGGGAGAGAAAAGAAACTCATTGAAACGTTTCTTTTAAATACACAGAAGAGAATTGAAGGAAGTTCGTAAGGAAGTACAGACAAATAGGACAGCTTTAAAAGCAACATTTTTTATTTGTTATATGCTTTTTTAAAAAGTAAACTGTAGATAATAGATTCATGTTTTCTTATGTAATCCTTTTTCTATTCTACTTTGTGTCTGGAAATGTTCTTTTTTTGGTGTTCCTTAAATTCCTTTCAGAATTAATTAAATGTGACTAATTGGTGAGCAGGTTTAATTTTTTTGAGCAGGTTTAGTTAGTTGAATTGATGTTTCAATATTAAGTTTTTAGTAGAGCATTTGTTTATTGGTTGGTTGGTTGGTTTTTAAAGAAGAAAGTACTAAAACTGGGATCAGGAGACTCGGCTTGAAATCCCAGCTCTTAGACTTGCTAGCACACGCCTCAGTGTAACTGAGCATTTTACATCTCTTTAGACCTCAATTTTTTTCTTATATAAAAAAAGTGATAATAATACTTGGGCTGCCTTGCCTATCTCACAAGAGTTATTGATAGGAGAGTACTTTCCTAATCTTAAAACTCCATAAATGGGTGTGCGTTATTTCATGATCTTTGTAGTTCTTATTTTTTTTAGAAAGATGTGTTGTTCGTTACAGTCTTTGTTACTCCCTTTCAAACTTGCTGTCAGATGATGAGGAGGAGAAGGAAGATGCCATGAAGCCAAACTACACAGTAAGAGGAGTTGTGTGCTTGTGGTCTTAGGGGCCAGCAGCTCTCAACTAATACACAGGACCCATTTTTCCCCCCATTAGGAAATAGGAAAGGAAAAGTTTCTGTAATTCTGTTGCGGTTAGAATGTGGTCTAGAGTGTCGAAGGATAGAAAGGTAGTTTCTATTTTTGTCTTACTCATCCACAGTTGAGTAGAAACTGAGAGGAATGAGTCAGTGGCTCTATTGGAGTAATCAGCTAGGGTATAGATAGAATAGAGAGTTTGGATGATGAGAACTTGAAAAAGGATTGGAGAGCGAATGAGGGAATAAGGAGAGGACTCACCCAGAGTGTAAGAATGAAAGAGTATAAATAGAACAGAATAAATTAAATGGGTCACTGATGTTGTTAAGCTTCCCAGGATGTACAATCATAAAAGATATCCTTCATATTCAAAGATAATGCAGAACCATCATCATGTACCAAAAGTATATACCAAAGTACATATTTCGAGTTATTTGTACAGCATTAGTGACTGATTTAATTTATTCTGTCCTATTCATGCTCATGCTGGGGGTTAAGAATTGATTCAGAGGTGTGTAATTTATTTTCCCTCTTTGTCCTATGGGAGCTTACAGACCTTGTTCTCCTGAGCACTATCTTTAGCAGGTTGGATACCTTTCGACAGTGATAATCTTTATGGTTTCTTTCTGCTCTAAGTCTATGATTTTGTGACAATTTTTAGAGGATGTTGGATTTGAACTGGACAGTAACAGCTGGGCAGGATGTTGAAGGGCAGAGAGGGGTGTTGGGACAACATCAGTAGTGGTTGAGGATTGAGTCATGGTTTTTCCCAAATATATTTTCATTACCTAGAATTTGTCTTCAAACCGCACTGCATATTCTTGACTTCTTCTGCCCTTCAGTTTTGTAAAACCAAGAATTGCACTTGACAAATGCATGTGGTGTTTTTACATTAGAAGCTGTTTGAAAATATTATAAGTTGAACTATGCATGTCTTCTAACTCCAGTCAAGTAAGCGAGAAACATTTTTAGTGTCCCTCTGTTCATCCTGTTCCTCTCTACCCCTTATTGCATTGCTTTGTAACCAGTCGTAGAACTTTGAAAGATTTGTCTTGCCAGGATACAGCTATCAAATGTATATAAAATGTCTTCCTATCTTAAATAATTTAACTTTGAATGCAATAATGTAATTATTTTGACAGAGAAATGTTACATATTGCAATATTTCTACTTATCTTAATGCAGACATTTTCACTTTGCAAGGGATGCATATAGTAAGACCAAAAAAACACACAAAAAGAAACGCTTAAATTGAATGAGTGACAGACTAAGCTACTTTTATTTAGAAAATAAGAATAAATAACGTCCTATTAGTGTCAAATATTATGAACTTAGAATGTGAAATTTTTAGTTATTTATACACGCTTTTCTCTACTACCACAGGTGAAAGCTTAAACATTTGTAAGACATGAAACCAGTTGGTGCTCACTCGCAAAGTGATTGTTGAGTGCTTTATGTAATTCCTTTGTCTCACCATACTTACTAAAGCACAAAAACATCTCCGCGTTGCACCACACACATGCGCGCGCGCGCGCACACACACACACAAATTTATTTGTGAAACCCAAAAAATGCATATTAAAGATTTGAAGAATGCAGAAGGCAAGTGTGAAATGCTTCAAATCTCTAGGGAATCGTTCAGTAGAATGTGCTCCCTGGTCTCTTTTACTAAAGACTACATCACATTTGTAAAATACACCATAGTAAATTTATTAGTATGCTATAAAGAAATTTTCTAAATAATTAAGACTAAACCACACTTGTCAAAATAAATGAATGAAATACACTTTTGAATCGTGTTTCTTCACATATTGCTCATTTACATAATTCAGTAACCTACACAGGGGTCTCTCAGTCTTTGGTGTGAATTAGCAAAGTTCTACTATTCCTTGTCGTACTGCAGGAATTTATACTACTGTACACTATATGCTACTATATTAATTATTCCAATTGTGGATTAACCAGGGAACTACCAAAGGGCACAGCAGAACCTAGTGACACAAGGCAGGGGATTTAAAGACGAGACAATCAAAGATACCCAACAAGCTCAAGCTGATAGACTACAGAGATTTTTGAATGAAGACACTTAATTTATTTCAAGAATAAGAAATCAGTAGTATGAGAGCAATCTCAATAAGATTAGCCGACTAAGCCTTCTTACAAAGATATCTGAATAGTGGATGGTGTGCCAGGTTAACCACTCCTGTTTATCTGCAAGCAGCTCGATAAATAGCTGGCCAAGCTTTTCATGGACACAGCAGATTTCCAGTTGAGTTTTCAATGTTTCAAGGAGGTTTTTATGCCAATGAAATGTATGTAGATGCAGAGTGCTTTCCCTGCATGTGGGGAATTGTTCCTTTCGGCTGTGGAATTACTCGTCTCTTTTATAGAGTATTTGTTATCTATTTGTTTTCTTTTTCTGTTACCCTCAAATGAATCACAGAAATCAGGACCATCATCCAGCTTCCTTTCCTTAGCATTGTGGAATTACTCCTTAGGAATAGAATTGGGCTCTGCTCGCTTTATTAATAATGGGGTCTTCTGGCAGCCCTGGATCAGGAGCCTTTACTAAAGGTTAGGTGAAAGCTTCAGTTTCTTGGCTCTGCCTGATTTCTCCCCTATTTCCATCCTTACTTCCAATCTAAATACCTCGTTCCTCTCAGAAAAGCCTCACTTTCTCTAATATGCTTCCCTCTTGGAGACGGTATGCTGTGCTATAAAGATCATTTTCAGCTTAGGAAATATCTTGATGTAAGTGATAATAAGAATGACATCGATGAACAGAGAAGGAAGGGGTCGATTTGCAGGGCATTGCTCATAATGGGTACTTAAGAGTTGTTGGATTGGATTCAATTTGGAGTCAGAATTAAATAATACTGAATTTTGATCTTTTTATTGAGGTTGGTGAGGTAGCTAACATAGTTTTCTGAATAATCTTCATTCATAAAGAATCTCAGATAATCTAAGGATCATTGGCCCTATTTTTCTCAAAACTTAAGCAGAAGTAATCTTGTGCCTTCTCATTGCTCCGTACAATGTGTTTGAGTCATTCATTTATGCATTAATTAATCCAGCAAATATATATATCAAGTTCCTACTGTAGGTTAGGCATCTCAGGAAACACACAAATTAACAACATCCTCTGTCCTTTTTCTCAAGGAACTTTCACAATTAATCATTCCAGAAGTATGCATTTTGACTACATCCAAAAATGAATGCCTCATTTCTGCATCTTTATTCCATTGCTTCTCTTTTAGGGGGTGGTCGGGTAGTCAATCAGTAAACATTTAAGTAAGTGCCAGGCCTGGTGCTGAGTGCTGGGTATACAAAAAGAGGCAAAGACAATCTGTGCTCTCGAGGAGCTCACCTTCTCATGGGGAAGACAGCATGCAAACAAATATGTGCCAATAAGCTATGTATGGGGTAAATAGAAAATAATTAAAAGAGGGAAGCCACTTAGAACTAAGAGGGGTTGAGAAAAGCTTCCTGTAGAAGACGAGATTTTAGTTGAGACTTCAACAAAGTCAATAGGTAGAGGAAGGAGAGCATTCCAGGTATGGAAGACAACCAGAGAAAATGCCCAAAGCTGAGAGATAGAGTGTCTCATTCGCAAACAGCAAGGAGACCAACGCCACTGGATTAAAGAATGCATGGTAGATAGGTATAAAAAGACTGGAACACAAGGGCTTTGAAGGTCAAACAGGAAATTTTGTATTTGATTCTGGAGGTGATAGGGAGCCACTGGAGTTTATTAAGGTGAGGTGGCATGGGTGGACCTATGCTTTAGGACAGTCATTTTGGTGACTGATTGGAGGGTGGACTAGAGTAAGTTAGGCAAACTATTGCAATCCTTCAGAAATGAGGACACAGGGCCTGAATGAGAGTGGTAGCAATGTTAGAGGAGAGAAAGTGACTCAAGAGATGTTCAAAGGTGAAACCTATAGGCAGTTTGAGGTAAGAGATAGTATAGTGAGGAGTCAAGGGTGGCACCTAGGCTGTGAGCCTGAGGGACCAAAAGAATGGTGTTGCCCTTTACAGTAAGAGGGAGGGTTTGGGGAGAGAGATTATGAGTTCAGTGTTAGACATGTTGTATTTAAGATGTTTATTAGGCATCCATTTGAAAGATAGTTGGAGATGCAAGATTGGAGATCAGCCAGAGGTTAGAGCAGGTTAGGTAGATTTGAGAATCATCAGCTTAGAGATGGTAATGAAATCAGTGGAAGCTGATAAGTTCACTAAATGAAGAAGTCTAGAGGGAGAACAGAAAAGGACTCTGGACAGAAGCTTGTGGAACACATACAGTTAGAGGACATGATCTGGATGAAGATCCGGCAAAGTAGACTGAGGAAAGGTCAGATAGGTAGGAGAACTAGTAGAGAGTGGTGTCCTAAAAACTTAGGGAGCAAAGGTGATCAATAGTGTTTTTTTTTTTTTAAAAAAAGGGCTACAGAGGTCAAGGAGTATGAGGATTCAGGAAATGCCAGTGAATTTGCATCTGAGAGATCATTAGTAACTTTGGAGCAAGCAGTTCCGGTGGAAAGATCAGGTGAGAAGCTGAGGATAGAAAGTAGAAGCATCTATTATAGAGAGCCTTTTCAAAGAGTTTTGCTACTACGGGCAGACAGTATATAGGATGATAGCTGGCAGGAATGGACAGATCAAGTAAAGATTTTTAAAGATGGGCGAAACATGGATATGTTTGTAGGCAGTAAGTCAGTAAGAGATGCAAAAGAATTAAGAGTGAAGATGATAGAGGGCAGTCTGTTGGAGGAGAAGGGATGGAATAGGATCACTTATGCAGGGAGAGAGGGCTTAGCTTTGGTAAGGAGTAAGGCATGTGAGGCAGAGATGAAAGAGGAGAAGGTGGCAGAAGACGTTTGATATGAGTTGAGAAAGAGGGGAGAAGGTGGAGTTCATGGGCACAGCCTCAGTTTTTTCTGTAAAGTATGAGGCGGGTTCTCAGCCAGAAGGTAGGGTGCCAGTATTTTGGTATTCTGAAGTCATGATTAATTATTACATTTACCTGGGTTTTTAAGTCTTTCAAAGTTGTTTTTTCTTCACATTGTTATTATTGTGTAAATTGTTCTCCTGGTTCTGTTTACTTCAGTCTTCATCAGTTCATATGAATCTTCTTAAGTTTTGTCATTTTTTTTTATAATACACTAATACTCCATTTTATTTATAGACCATAAATTATTTGCCCATCCCTCAATTGATGGGCTCTCCGTTAGCCTCCAGATCTTTGTTCCTGTAAAAAGAGCTGCTATAAATATTTTTTAATTTATTTGTTATTTTCAGTTCTACAAGTTTTTGAATTCCAAATTTTCTCCCCATCCCTCTACTCCCCCCTCCGCCCCCAGGATGGCATGTAATCCAATATAGGTTCTACATGCATCTTCACATTAAACTTATTTACACAATAGTCAAGTTGTAAATAAAAATTATAACCAATGGAATGAACCATGAGAAAGAAGAGACAAAACCAAAAAAAGGAGAGAGGGAGAGAGAGCAGATAGTTTGCCTCAATCTGCATTCAGACTCCGTAATTCTTTCTCTGGATGTGGATAGCTTTTTCTGTCATGAGTCTTTTGGAGCTGTCTTAGAACCTTGCATTGTTGAGAAGAGCCAAGTCTATCAAAGTTAGTCATCACAGATACCATGTGTCTGTAATCATGTAAAATCTTCTCCTGGTTCTAACTCCTCTCACTCAGCATCAAATCACATAAGTCTTTCCAGGTTATTATGAAGTCCGTCTGTTCCTCATTTCTTATAGTGGAATAGTATTCCGTTAATTCACATAGCATGACTTGTTTAGCCATTCTCCAATTGATGGGCATCCCCTTGACTTCCAGTTCTTGGCCACCACAAAAAGAGCTGCTATAAACATTTTTGTACATAGGAGTCCTTTTCCCACTTGTGAGATCTCTTTAGGATACAGCCCTAGAGGTGGTATTGCTGGGTCAAAGGGCATGCACATTTTTGCTATAAATATTTTTGTACATGTGGGTCTTTTTTTCTTTTTTTTTTTTGTTTTCTTTGGGGTTTAGCCCTAGTGGTGATAGCCCTAGGTCAGAATGTACTTACAGTTTAGTGACTTTTTGGTCACAGTTCTAAATTGCTTTCCAGAATCGCTAAAAAGTACACTAAAATGTCTGTTTTCCACAGGCCCTCAATCATTTGTTATTTTACTTTCTTAATCATCTTTGCCAATCTGATACAAGTAAGGTGGAATCTCAGAGATGCTTGTACTTTCACTTCTCTAATTATTAGTGATTTAGGGCTTTTTTTTTTTCATCTGACTAGTGATAGTTTAGATTTCTTGCTGTGAAAACTGCCTGTTCATATCCTTTGACCGTTCATCCTTTGGGGAATGATTCTTGTTCCTATATATCTTAGAAATAAGACTTTATCAGAGGAAAAAAAAAATATATTTTCTCCTGATTAACCATTTCTCTAATTTTAGCTACATTAGTGTTCTTTGTGTAAAAACTCTAATTTCATGTAGTCAAAATTGGCCATTTATCTTCTGTGGTCTTTTCTGTCCCTTTTGGTCATTATCTCTTTCTCTGACCATATATCCCTTTTCCTCTGATTTGTTTATGATTTGCCCTTTTAAATTTGTCATTTATCCATTTCATGTTCATCTTTGTACATAATGTGAAGTGTTAGTTTAAACCAGTTTTCTGCCAGACCAATTTCCTCTTTCCCAACAATTTTCACAAAATATTGAGCCCTTACCCAAGTAACTAGGGTCTTTAAGCTTATTAAATACTGGACTATTGAGGTATTTACTTCTCTATATTGCATGCCTAATCTATTCCACTGATTTTATCCAGTGCCAATCATTCTGACGATTGTTGCTTTATAGTATAGTTTAAGATCTGATTCTGCTATGCCTCCTTCCCACTTTTTCCCATTATTTCCCTTGGTATTCTTGACTTTTTTTCCCTGGTGTTAACCTTGTGATTTTTTTCTAGCTTTCTAAAATAATCCCTTAGTACTTTGATTGGTGTGGCACTAAATAAGTAAATTAATTTGGGTAGTATTTTTAAAAATATCTGTTCAGCCTTCCCTTGAGTAATTAATACTTCTCCATTTATTTAGATCTGTATTTCTGTGAAGAGTGTTTTGTGGTTGTATTTAGTGATTTTGGGTGGAATTTCGATTTCTTTCTCATCCTGCTGAGTTTTTTCTGGTAATATTCAGATTGATGATTTACACAGATTTATTTTGTATCCTGCAATTTGCTTAAGTTATTGTTTCATTTAATTTTTATTTTACTTTCTAGGCTTCTTTAAGTAAACCATACCGTCTGCAAAAAGCAGTAATTTTATTTTCTCTTTGCCTATGCTTATTCCCTCAATTCCTTTCTTGTCAGTGCTATAGCTAGCATTTCTAGTACTAATATAAACCACTATGTTCTTGTGGTGGGGAACGGGCAACCTCAAGGCCACATGTAGGCCTCTAGGTCCTCAAGTTTGGCCCTTTGACTGAATCCAAACTTCACAGAACAAATCCCCTTAACAAAAGGATTTGTTCTGTAAACCTTGGACTCAGTCAAAAGGCCACATGTGGCCTTGAGGCCAGAGGTTCCCCACCCCTGTAATCTAGTCACAGTTAGGCATTGGAAATAAGAAGACAAAATGAAATAATACTCTCTAAGGAACTTGCATTCTGTCTGGGGAACAACATGTACAAATTTCAGTATGTAAATACATGGTCATTTGTGGAGGGAGTTGCTAGCAACTGAGAAAATCAGGAAAGGCTTTCTAGAGGAGATGACATTTAATCTGGAGTCTGAAAGAAATTGGAGTTCCCAGAGATGGAGGCAAGGTGAGAATCCACTGCAGGCAATGGGGGACAGTCTAAGCAAAGGTAGACAGCATGCCATCTTTGAGGAACAAGAAGGTCATCTTGGCTGGGTCATGGAGTGTGCCAAGGGGAATAATGTAGATCTAGATAACTAGGTTGGAGGCATGTTGTGAAGGATTTTCTATATCAGCGGAGTGTGTGTTGATCACAGAGTTGGAGAGAAGCATTGGAGTCTATTGACCAGGGTAGTAACATGATCAGAGCTTTGCTTTGGGACAGTTGCTTTGGTAGTTCTCTAAAGGATCTATCAGAGAAGGGAAAGACTTAAGACAAGGAGACCAGTTAGGAAGTTACTGAAATTCTCCAGGCAAGAGATGATAATGGCCTGAATTAAAGGGGTGCACGTGTGAATAGAGAGGTTACAAATATTGAACATGTAGAGGTGGACGTGTAGAGGTGGTAGAATTGGCAGTAATGGTTCAGATGGGGTTTTATGAAAAAGCAAGGATAACCCCAGAGTTATCACTGTGGGTTATCAGAAGAGTAGTGGTACCCTCAGCAGAAACAGGGGAGTTCCTTGGGAAGAAGGATAGATTTTTGGGAAAAGGCAAGTTCTATTTTGGACATGTTGGGTTCCAGATGCCTATTGTTTGCCTTCTCAATGGATGGAGGAAGAACTGGAGGGAGGGAGAGAATTTGGAACTCAAAATTTTTAAAAATTATATTTAAAAATTTTAATTTAATCGAAAGAAACATTCAATTTAAAGTGTCTAGTGGGCAGCTGGTAGTAAGCTAGTAGTAGGATCTGAAGCTCAGCAGTAAGAGCTCAATAAATGTTGGATTCTTTGATCAGGGAATCATCTGCATTTGGATGGTAATGGAACCCATGAAAGTGGTGAGACCTTCAAGAGAGATAGTATATGGAGAGCATGCTATTAAGTTAGCGATTTTAATTGTTAAGTTTTTTTTTTATTTGAATTGTGCTCTTGTAAGAAGTGAGTTAAATAGAAAAGTGTCAAATTACTTCCTAGTGGTCCAGGCTAACAGAGGGTGAAAAGTTTGATCCAAAGTTACTACTTTGGAGGATTTAGAATTCACATGGGACTTCTTACTAATTATGCTTCACTTCGACAAATGCAAAAAGTTAATTTGCAGTCCCTGTGCCCACACCAATTAAGGTAGAGAAAGCTGTTTGAGAAGCAGGTTGAGTGAAAGTGGCAGGCTAAGTGAGAATGGAAATTCTCTGTATATAATTTACAGATTTGAATTAACATTTTGCTTTGACCATTTGCCATGTATCTATTGTGTCATGATTCTTGGTTCTTATAGTTGTAACAGTCCTTTACATAGTTTAGAAGTGAAGTCTTTATTAGATAAATTTGCTGCAAAGATTTTCCCTCATTTAACTGTTTGCCTTCTAACTCAAACTGCATTGATTTTGCTTCTGCAAAAGCTTGTAATCAAGTGTCCAGTTTATCTTTTATGCTCATCTAGCCTTTATTTGATCAAGAATTACACACACACACACACACACACACACACACACACACACACACACACACCATGCATAGATAGTGAGAAGTATCTTCTCTGCTCCTCTAATTTTTTGTAATGTGACATGTTATATTTATACCATGTATCTAGCCATTAGAGCATGTTGTAGTAAATGGTATGAAGAGTTTCTCTAAACCTCACTTTGAGAGACTGCTCTCCGGGTTTCCCAGCAGTTTTTGTTTAATAGGGAACCATTACTTCAGTAGTTGATATCCTTGGGTTTATCAGTCTTCCATTGCCTTTGGGTTCCATGTGCCTAATCTGTTAAATGGATCAACTTCTTTAACCAGCACCAAATACTTTTGATGATTATGACTTTGTAGTAGTTTGAGTTATGATACTGCTAGTTTCTCTTCAGTTCTGTTGTTTCACATTAAGAAAATTTGACCTTTAAAAAAATTACTTAGATTCTACCATAAAATTTCATTCTAAAAAGAAAGCAAAGGCTGAATATCAAAAAAAAATAGTCTCCCAAGCAGTCCATTACTTAATCAATTTTCAAATTGTTTTACAGGATAAAAACAACTTAATTGATTTTATTTTAGAAACCTAGGATACTCTAGCTAGTCTGTTAAATTAGAATTCTCTTGAGTCTTTTAACTCTTCATCAAATATTCATTAAGCTTTTAATGTTAAGGGATAAAATTTTAAAGGAGATTGCAGAGAGGAAAGAGTAAACTAGGGTATATTTACAACTTTTAGGTAGAATCATTCCTTTTGTGGATTCACTGATTCCTTATTTTATGAGAGTTGTGTGAAGTAACCCTTGCACTTTGGGAACTTTAAAGCACACTATAATTGTGATTTGTTAATATTATTCTTCAACTCAACAGTCATTATTATCCACCTACTGTCTTCAAGGTCTCCTGGTGCAGTGGAGGCAAGACCATCCTCAGAGTCACAACTATGTGGGTACAGGTTCACCTTTTAAGTCATACTACCTTTCTAAAGTTAAAGTGTCCGTGTCATTCCTCCAACCTCACCCCTATTCAGTAAACCCCAATGGCTTCCTATCACGTACAGGATCAAATTTTAAATCTTCTGCTTGGCATTCAAAGCCTTTTATAATTTAATGCCCTCCTACATTTCCAATCTTCTTACACCTTACTTCCTGACACATATTCTTTAATCCAGTGTCGTTAGCCTGATGGTTGTCCTGTCTCCCAACTCTGTCCCCCATACCTCCAATGCTCTCCTTTTTTTTTGCACGTAGCCAATTCAAAAATTTATTTTACTTGACAGTTACATGTTTGTAATAGGAGTTTTATTTTTCTTTCATCTCCTTAGGTGGGGGGGTGGGGAGCAAAGAAAGATGAAAGATTCTTGCCAGTTGAACATATATTGTGAAATGCCAAAGTCATTCTCTAAAGCAATTTGGAATTATGACCCCCCAAAATGAACGGTGCAAACCCTTCAACCCAGCAATACCAGTTCTAGGGTCTGTATCCCAAAGAGATCAAAGAAAGAAAAAAATCCTATATGTACAAAAATATTTATAGCAGCTTTTTTTGTAGTAACAAAAAACTGGAACCTATGGGAGTGCCCATCACCTGGAAAATGGCTAACAACGTATATTAATGTAATGGCATACTATTGTGCTATAAGAAATGAAGAAAGAGACCATTTCAGAGAAACCCAAGATAACTTATATGAACTGATCTAGAGTGCAGTGATCAGAGAACCAGGAGGACAGTACATATACATACACACACACACATAAAGTCCTATATTATTTGACTGTTCTGTTGATCAAAATATATTGTCATTGTACATACAATTGACAAAAAATGTTTCAAAAACTAACAATTTTGGAAGACTTAAGAAGTCTGATCACCACATTGATCAAACCATGACTCTGGAAGAGTGATGATGAGTAACTCTACCCGTCTTCTGACAGAGAAGTGACAGAATAATATCTGTGATTATTAAAGATGCATCATCTCCATAGGGTAACTCCATGAGGGTAGGAACTGTTTCATTTTGTCTCGATATCCCCATTGCCTTCTGGGGTGGGGGGAGGGGGAGGGAGGGCGGAGAAAGAAAGAGATGTAATAGGCAATAGCTAGGTGGTTCAGTCCATGTGTGCCAGACCCAGAGTCGAGAAGACTTGACTTCAGATCCTACCTGAGATACTCAGTAGCTGTGTGATTCTAGGTAAGTCACTTAACCTCTGCCTCAGTTTCTTCATCTGTAAAATGGGTTAATAATAACACCTTACCTCCTGGGGTTGTTGTGAAGATAAAATGAGAAAATATTTGTAAAGCACTTTGCACACCCTATATGAAAAGCCTAGCTAGTCTTATCACGATTTAGATGCTTAATTTAATACCTATTTTTAGAGTGGAGTACAATAAAGGGCAGCTAGCAGACAAGATTTTTCACCCTTTCCACCCCATCCCCATGCCCCTTGTAGCAAATGTACCAAGTACTTGTTTTGTTGATGAGACAGATCTGTGGTCTGGGGGAAAAGAGAGCACACAAAAAAGGTTGTAAAAGGCTGTGTGTATGTGTGTGTGTGTGCGCGCGTGCATGCATGCTTCCGTATCTGTGACTATGCTGTGTGAGCCCATGGGTGCATGCTTTAAATGTAGTATGAAACATTCTACTGAAATACTTGTTACACATTATTAGAGCAAGAGGCTTGAGAAGTTAGAAATTCTATTCCTGGTTTGCCACTGACTCATTTTGTGACATTGGGCAAGCCATTATCCGTCATTAATTTAGTTGTCATATGTTCAATGAAGGGTAATGCTGTGTGTTTGTAAAGCACTCTGAAATTCTTCGATGAAAAGAATTGTGTGAGTGTAAAATACTATTGTTGATTTTTATCATCATCATTATTATTATTATTAATGTTATTTAGTTTTATTCCTTGGGAGTCACAGATATTTAAAATCTTCTCAAATGTGACTCTTGAATATTTCCAGTCTCAAGACATTGATAAATAATTCAGCACATCTTTGTTTTCACACCCAAATAAAATGGCCAAAGTAAATCTCATTAATAAAATACAATTACCAAATTAAATGTATCTATAGTACTTTCTATTGTTTTTTTTTCTTTAAAAAAGTGGTTACCAACAACTACTAAATAAGACCTTTAATTACTGCCAATCTTTTCTTGAAAGTAGCGGTTCTTATCTTGAGTAGCTTGAGCTGCAAGTGGTATTCAGTACACAGTGGGGTTGTAATGTGATTATAAAGTGTACAAGTCAATGAGAAATAAGCTTGATAAACCATATATTTGTATTAGAAATAATATTTGAATTATCAGCTGAATAAAAAGGCAGCAACTGCTGGTTTCATGGGGAGGGCTCATGGAAAAAATAAAATGCGCTAAGTACATTTGTATGTGCTATATGCAGCTTGGGAGCACTTCGAACTTAGATGTGTTTGGAATATATATTCTGTAAATTACTGGAAAAATTTTTAAATTTGGTATTTGCATTAAGGCTAGAAAATTTGGACTTTTTCTTAATATCTCAATTCAGATATATTAAAGGGTTTTTTAGGTTTCCAGTATTTATAATTAATTCAAAATGGAATGGATATGACCCAAGTATTTCCTTTTGTTCCATTAAGAGAGAGTAAAATAAATTTTTCTTCTCTCTTTTCTGGGTATTTTAATAGGTCAAATATGATTGAAAATCTCTCAATATCTGAGTCATTTAAAATCATACAGCAAAGCATTTGCTTCAATTAAAATAAGGTGTAATTCTGACCGTGTCACCCCCTCCTCACCCACATCTTCAGCCAACTCCAGTGGTTCCCTATTTATTGCCTCCAGTGTCAAATATAAAATCCACTGTTTGGCTTTTAAAGCTTTTCATACCTTTCTGGTCTTCTTATACCCCACTCCTCTCCATATATTCTGCAGTCCAATGACACTGGCCTTCTGGCCGTTCCTCACACACAACATTCCCATCTCAGATTCCCCATGTCTGACTCAGAGTGTTTTCTGTGGCTGTCCCCCATGCCTGGAATGTTCTTCCTCACCTCTGTCTCAACTGAAGCTCCAGAAGCATGACTCTTGACCAGCCATATAATAATAGTTCATGTAATACGTTAAGGTTTGAGGAGAGCCTTCTTCACACGAGTCCTGAGAGGTAGATAGTATAAATATTATTTAATTTCTGGAAGAGAAAACTGAGGGTTAGGGTAGTCAAGTAATAGGACTGTGGAATTTAGAGCTTGAAAGAGTCTCAGAAAAATATCTAGTCCAACCTCCTCAGATAAAGAAAATGACTAGCCCAGTGACAAGCAGCGTTAGAACTTATCTTCAGACTTGTGCTGTTTCCAGTTCCTGCGCCCCTCCACCTCTCCCATCCTTGCCATTCCAAGGGAATCAGATTTCTCCTGCTGGTCCCTGACCCCTGGAGAAAGGGACATTGGGGTAGGAAATATGCCCTTGCTTCCTTCTCCAGGGACACCAAGCTAGCCCATTTCTTCTGGTCACAGGGTGGTCAGAAATCAAGCAAATGATTGTTAAGGAGACAAGACTGCTTCAGGTGGAATTGAGGTTGAAAGATGAGAACTTCCCTACCTGTCCTGACTGTGACCTTGGACTGGGTACTCAAAGAGATAGTAACATTTAGGTACAAGCACGTTGGGTGGCCCCAGTGGCCTGGCCTGGAACCAGGAAGATACTTACTAATAACTATGGGATCCTGTGCAAGTCACTTAACCTCTGTCTGCCTCAGTTTGATCAACTGTGATATGGGAGTGATGATAGTAATACGCACCTCCCAGGTTGTCGTGAGCATCCAGTGAGGTAATCTTTTTTTAAAGAAGAGCTTGGCACATAGTAGGTGATTAATAAATACTCATCCTCTCCCTCCCTGCCTTGTTCAGTAATGATCCATTTTTACCTGATGACCATACTTACATGGTTTTAACAGCTTGAAGGCCGTTTTTAGTCTCTCCTTTGTCCAGTTATCAGCTGCCACTGTTTCCTGATGCCATTGGGTCTGCTCTGCCCTTCTTTCGTCTCTCAGGTATAGTTCACTCGCACTCCTGCTCACCCTCATAAGAACAGCTGACTTTCTGTAGGGCTGCTTCATTTCAACGGCCATCAGCTTCTTGTACAGTTCAACTTCATTGAACATCACTTGGACTGGGCATGGTGGGAATGCAGCTAACCATCGCTTCTCAAAGGAGCTCAGTGTTCAGAGAGGACAGGAACCTCTGGGGTGAGGGCTGCTCATCCACCTTTGGTGTCTGCCCTCTCCAGGCTCCCACCTGTGACTCCAGGAAGCTGTAGCACAGACTGTGGCCTCACCCCAGTAAACCAGCTCAGCAGACAGACTAAATGAGGACAAGAGTAACCAACAGGCCTCAAACCTGGCAGTGAGTTAGGAGGATGTCTGCCCCATGGGCGGATGAGAACAGTTTGTTCCAACGGCCATGAAGACGGCAGAAGCAGGCGCTGTGGAGCACCTAGAGCTTAGTGAGACATTGAAGATGCCATGTCATCCTCTGCATCTCAGGCCTGACTTTTGTCTTGCCACTAGATTTCAGTAACTGTGGAAGATAGAGTGAGGCTAACAATTTTGTGCAACTCTACCTCACTTAAATCCCATTGACACATCAGATTCACAATTCACAAAACATCCCTCTGTGTCGTCATTGGGCCTCTTTGAAAACAAAGAACAAACAACAAAGTCCTGCCTTTTTAAAGAAGTATGCTCAGTGCTTGGCACAGTGCTAGACACATAGTAGGTACTTAATGGCACTAAGCAGGAGATTCCACAGTGTAAGATACCCATCTATTCCTGGTTATTTCTTTTAATTTTTATTAATTAATTTATTTTTAAGTTTTCAGCATTCACTTCATTCCTGCTTGTTTCAAGGTGGCTTTTGTAAAAGATGGTAGTTAATCTGCCTATGAACTGTGCCACATAGAAACAATTTGTGTATATTCACCAAGTCTGTAGGAACTCCAGCCCCAGTGATGTTTAGCTAAGTCTTCAGTCTTGATGGCTAAAGCTGCTCTCTCTTATCTTGTATCTTTATTACTGCACACCCTTCATGATTATAATTAAGGAACAAAAGGAATTGTCAGTAGATTTATGATTGTGGAGGCTTTAGAGGGAGGGGATTCACTTTTTGTTTTGTAAAATTCTTGAGCAGCTTGGTCTGATATGACTTGGATCTTTCCCTCTAATTAAATAAGGTAAGAATATTTTTAATCATAATAGTAATGAACAAACTTAACCAATCACCTTTGAGCACATAGGTATCTCTGCAGCACTCCTTTTAGAATACCACATGCTGTAATGCAAATTATCACATTAGCTATCCAAATGCACCATTTGTTTTTAAATATTGCAGTGTTTACATGAATTTCCCCCTTTATCTTCCCTCCCCACTTCACTATTTTATTGTCACTGCAATGACAGGTATATTTAAGTGCTTTAATATTTTTACTTCTGTTATTTTTATGTATTCCTACATCTCCTTAATGTCACTTTTCAAAGTATTGAAATGTTACTATGTTCTATAGCTCATTCCAGTTGTTTTCAGCTTTCATTAATAACCCTTTTGATCTCACCCATATTGTGCGTTTGAGAACTAACACCATTATAGTTACCAGTCCTTTCCCCAAGACTAAAGGCTGCCTTTTAAAAGCTTCAGACTCTAAGGGAATAGTTTAGACTTTGCCTCTGTCAAAGTAAAAAACAAAACAAACAAAAAAAAATTTCCTATATTCTATCCAGAAAGAGGCCCATCTGTTACCTAGTTTCTCCCTATATTTCTAGACACAGCTTGGGCCTCAGAATCATGCACTTAGTCTGGAGTCCACCATTAGAGTCTTAGAAACTTAATGAGCTCATGGACTTTTATATTCCTCTAAGTCTACAGAAATACTTACAGACAAGTGGACACCCACAGAGGAATTCCATTTTCCCAGGGACAAGGTAGATGAGATGAATTGTTTTTGAATTATATTTCCTATGTCAATCAGATTTTAAGTTTTATTCTTATTCATATTCTCTCTCTCTCTCTCCCTCTCTCCCTCCCTCTCTCTCCCCCTCTCCCCCCTCCCCCCTTCCCCTCCCCCTCCCCTCTTCCCTCCCTCATCACCACCAATAGGAAAAAAAAATTACAGAAGAAAGGGAAGAAATAAAACAAAAGATGAGAAGGAGGAAGGGATGGGGATGTGAGGAGTATTCATCTTCAGTATTCCATCTGGAATAAGGAGTGGCTTTTACATTTGTCAGAGCTCTTAAGTCTTTGTCTTAAGGGTTTTTTGGCATTGCAATGAATTTTCCCTCTCTTTGTGCTCACTTCACTCTGCATCAGTTCATACAAACCTTCCCAAGTTCCTCTGAAACTGCACTTTTGTCATTTCTTATAGCAGAGTATTCCATTACATTCATAGACCATCATTTGTTCAGCCATTCTCCAATTGAGCACCCACTTAGTTTCCAGTTCTTTGACACTACAAAAAGAGCTACAATAAATATTTTTGTATATGTTGTTTTCCTCTTTTGGTAATCTCTGTGGGGTAGAGACCCAATGGTGATATTGTTTGGCAAAGGCTATGAACAATTTAGTAACTTTTTTAGTTGTAATTCCAAATTGCTTTGCAAAATTAGTAGGCCAGTTCACTGCTCCGACGTGTGTTAACGTACCTGTTTTCATGCAACGTGTCCAGCATTTATTTTCCGTTTTTTGTCACTTTTGCTAATCTGATAGATGTGAAGTAGAACACCAGGGTCATTTTAATTTGCCTTTCTCTAACAATTAGTGACTTGGAACATTTTCTTATGTGGTTGTTCATAGCTTAGACTTCTTCCTTTGAAAACTGTAAGTCAATCAGTTAAACTTATTATAGAGAAGTCAGTCAAGGATATTTATTAAGCATCCATAGTGTGTCTCAGTGATTGCCTTAGGTTTCAGAATCTTGAAAGCATTAACTTATAAGTTCATTATAGTTTATATTATGCCACTCCTTGGTTTTTTAATACTATTAACTACTTTGAATCTAGTAGCTAAATATTAGCAAGTTTCCTTTGACCTTTAATGTGTTCTACATTTGGTAGTCTGAACCCACCTTTCCTTGCGTTACCAGACATATTCTGACTTCTAATTTATTTGTGTTTTTAAATATTTAATGTCCCAAAAGGTTAACAATCACTCACTGAATTCATTCCCCTTTATATATTACCTTAGATGTTTTATTTTTTAAAAAATTAAATATGTACATAGACATATTACACACACACACACACACACACACACACACACACACACATACACAGTAAGAAAAGTTGTCATGTCCTCACTTTAAGTCCTTGAAAAGCTACATTGTATAAAGATAATCTGTGAAAATACAAGTTTGTATGCTTAGTTAATAGATTATTACAGAATCTCAGGATTTGAAGGTATCTCAGAGACCATCTCTCTACCTATATAGGAATCTCTTCTAAAAGGGACTTTCACTGATGGCAGAGTATAATGAGACGATCTGTTCCTATCTTATCCTGGACAATATACTTTTCTAAATACAGCCCAAGATTATATTAGGTCTTTTGGATGCCATAGCATACTGTTAACTCAGTGAATTCCTTCCACCCCACATTTCTTTCCCAGGCCATCAGCCCTGTCCTGAATATAATCTGTTTTCTTCCTTATCTTGACCCCTTGGTGAGCCAATTCAGCTCTGTACTCTGACTCAACTCTATACTATCTACCCTTGATTTCTCCTTTTTGTTCTATCACTGATCACACTTTGCCAAGCTCCAGACTTGGATTATTCCCATCATCCACTCATTTGCTGCTGATTGGAGCTAGTGGAAATCACAAAACCATGCAGACCAGGCCAACTAGAAGTTTATGTTACCTAATTTCATTTGGGCCCTCCCTGCACCAAGGCAAACATTCTGTTACCTCTTAAGTTGATTTGTTATCCTATTTTCTGCAGCATCATTCCAAACCTTCTGATCTCTTCCCCAGCCTCTTATAGTACCCTTCTCCCTACCTGAGGACTTTGCCTCAGATAGTCTGGATTATGTTGGTGATCACCAACATGATTGAGACTTTTTGCTGAGAACTCCCTTCTCCCTGCCTTCTTAAAAATATTGTGCAGATGTTTTTCTTTGTTATTGCCCCAACTCTGAAAGTCCTTCTTATTGCCAAGGCAGATATGTGCCCCAATCCCACTATCGGTCCCCCACACCTTCTCCAGCAACTTACCCCTCCTATCGCCCCTACTTTCTTTCTTATCTTCAGTCTTTTCCTCCTGGTTCCTTCTCTGCTTCCTTCTTTAAAAAAAAAAAAAAAAAAACCATTTCATCCTACTGCCTTCCTTACTAGCTCTTGTCTTTTATCACTCTTCCCCACCCCTTGAGAAAACTTAAATTTCACATAATTCCTGAAATGCTCCGGCCTTTCAACTCCATTTTCTTAAAGCCTCACCTCAGATCCCACCTTCTTCAGGAGGCTTCTCCCATCCCCCCACCCCCAAGCTCATTTCAGTCAAGAAGCATTTATCCAGTTCCTGTACAAGGTCAAGACGTTACTCATGATGTCATTGGTCCTCTTCGAAAACATAGGCCCAACTACAGTTAAGTATGTGCCAGGCACTGTGCTATGTGCAGAAAATTCAAACAAAAAGAAAGATAGTCTCTGCCCTTAGGGAGCTCATATTCTAATGGAGGAAGATCTCGCATAAAAAGACACTGAAAAGGATGGGGAGAATAAAAGAACCAAGCCTGAAAGCGTGATAGAGAAAGGCTACAGTACAGCCTGGAGTGGAATAAAGATGAGGACATGGCTGCACTGAACACTTAATTGGAAGTTCTAGGAAGAGCCATCCAGTCAGGGGAATGACTGCTTCTGGTGGAGATGCTTTCAATAGACAAATTCCAGAGTTGGAGTAAGTTTTCAGGATGAAGAGGTTTCTGGGGAATGGTAGAGAAATTAAAAATATGTAGAGTACAGCCTAGAGAGAAGAGTCAGTCTCTCTCTCTCCCTCCCTCACTCCCCCCTCTCCCCCCTTCCTTCCTCCTGTATATGTATAAATAATACATCTCTGTCTTGCATTACTTATGTTTTTTCCATGTTCTCTCTTCTCTCCCCACCCTGCCCCCCATCAAGAAAATATTCTCCTTGAGGGCAAAGACTATGGTTTTTGCCTATCCCCAGAATCTAGCGCAGTGCCTCACATAGAATAAGCACTTAATAAATGCTTACTGACTAAGCTTGCAGTCTGCCGAGAACCTCAGATCTTTAAGCCTGACCTTGTCTTGTAACCTATGAATTGCATTTATTTTTTCAGCTCAAATGTAGGACTTTACACTGTATCATTATTGAATATCACAAAATTAGATCTTAGGATCATACACTTAGATCTGGAAGGGACCTTATATTTTTTATGGATAAGGAAACAGATCCATAGAGGTTAAGTGCTTTCTAGGGTTCAGTTTCTTTGTAAAATGAGACTGGACTAGATGACCTATGAGGTAAGGCCCCTTCCAGCCCCAAAAGATTCACCTGTCATTCTATGGCACGTAGAACTTTTAGGATCCTGACTCTATTTGATTTTTAATCTCTCTACTTTGTGGTGTTAAATTGTGAGTGTTCTGGTTTCTTTGGATTTTTAAAATATTTTTGCGATAAAATTATCTTATTTTTTAAAAGGTTTGTACATCCTGTGGCCTAGAATGTATAATAGCTTATTTTCCTGTAAGACTTTGATTTTGAATATGATTCAAGTGTGCACATTTCCACCCAGATGCTCTCTGGAACTCTTCCAGCACCTGAATTCCTGGGGAAAACTCCTGTTTTGTTGTTTTTTGAACCAATGATAGCGGTACTTATAGGTTCATAGTTGATGATTTTCCTCTCCCCTCCCTTTTAAAAAAAATCAATAAAGTTCAAGATTTTTTCCAACCTTTTGTCTTTCTCTCCTTCAGATCCCTTGCATATGGGTCAGACAATGCTCACATTAATAATTCATCCAACACAGGGCACATCGTAGTTCAGTCCAGCTACTTTCTCTGTCTCTTCCCATCAAAGAATCAGGCCTGTAGTTCACCAAGAGAACAGACTGGCTTCCTTTAGGGAATTTGTAAAGCTACTTTCATGATCCCAAACTTCTCTTGGAAACAAAGGCCTCTCTTTTTAATGTCAGAAATATTTATTGTATGAAAATGAGATAGGAAGTACAGCAGTCTCCAAAGAATTAAAAGAATATCACAGAGGTAAATTAAAGAGATGCCATAGATGTGAGCAGTCCAAAATAGACAACTAATGAGGGACTTCAAAAAAGAACAGAAATAAGAAATAATATAAGAAAATATGATGGGAAGCGAAAGTGAAGTCAAGGAAGGGCAAGTGGACAGGAGGAAAGGAATGCTCCACTGCTACTCTGATAATGTCTCAAGACAGCAAGGAGGGGCTTCCAGCACATTGAAGGACATGGACAAGAATCACTCATGATGGGCATTAGGAGTAAGTTGTAATCTGCATTATTAAAAGGAATTCCTAAATCTATAAGATCACAGATCCATATTTATATTTTGAGATCATGACAGACCTATTCAAGACACTGATTAAGAGCTTTTAAGACTTATAATTCTAAAAAATCCTTTATTAGCTGTTTTTAAAACTATTAGAACTTAGTAGAGAATAGTAATAGTGTTAGAATACTAAGTTCTCCATGACTCAGTAGGTTATTGTTCTCATTGCTTTATGCTAGACCACATAGACTTGTGAGAATAGATGATGAGGTACAGAGCCTCCAGGGGTGGGGAATCTGTGGCCTCTAGGTCCTTGGGTGCTACCTTTTGACTGAGTCCAAGTTTTACAGAACAGATCCTCTTATTAAGGGGATTTATTCAGTGAAGTTTGGATTCAGTCAAAGGGCTGCACTTGCAGACCTAGAGGGCCACATGTGGCCTTGGGGCCAAGGGTTCCCTACTTCTGGGCCTAGACATGGAAAACTGTCCATCATTGCAAATCATAGCTCTCTGTACTTCCCAAAGCAATAACAGTGGAGAATTTTTTTTCAACATAGAAAATGAATATTGGTAGACACTAATACCCAGTCTGAAGCCAGTACTCATGGTTCACAGTGAATTACCACCCTTTAGCAATGGTTGTTTCTAAATAGCCAAAATTTGACCTTTTGGTATTCTTTGACTTGATGTATTGAAGTAGGAACCTGTTGCCTTTTTTTTATTATCATTTAAGTGTACATTTTATTTGACAAAATAAACCTGGATTCTACCTTTGTAATATTACAGGTTTGGGAATTGGTCAGGGGGTTATTTGATTTTGGTTTTGGTTTTGTTTTATGACTGCTATTATTTTTGAATATTTCGAAGGCTGCTAGTGGCGTTAGGATTCATTAACTACTTTTGAAACCTGGCCATGTTATAGCTATTGGTCAGCCTGCCTTATTTCTCCTCCCTCTGTTGTCGTGAACAACTGATCAAATTAGATTCGTCACTCATGTCTTGTGGTGATTTGAAATTGAAATGGAATATATTAAACCAGCCAACCACACTGATTACATTGCAAGCCTCATTTAATTTCATACATTCACACATTACAGTGAAAAGCAGCTTTTTTAATGCATGATTGTGACTGTACCTTGAACAACTCCAAAGGTCATCTGTAATCGGTGCATAATTTGTTAGTGTTAGATATCTGATTTATGAAAGTAGGTTCTGCAGCTTGTGTTCTCATAAATCTGGTGAGCCTCAAAAGTCAGATCTGTAAGAACTTTAGCTTGGCATGTTTCGTGATGCTGTCTTATTCTTCGTTGGTCAATAGACTACAACAAATTATTGAATAGCTATCGTTCTTAAATAGAGACAGTACCAGTGTTGAGGCATTGTAACATGGGGCTATTAAATGAGCTATTTTTCTCAAGAGGGCAGTCCATCCTAAGTGAGTTTATAAGAGCATCACAGCCACTTGAATCCAAACCCCAAGAACAATGAAGTGGAGTTTTTCATTTCATTGATAATACTAAAAACATTTGCTCTGCTTTAAAAAAAATCCGTTTCTATAAAAGGCAGAATATTTTAGAGGCTGAATTAAAAGCTAAAGAGAAGAAAAATTTAAAACTAGATTTAACAAACCCCACAAGTTTTGAATGTCCCCAATACAAATCACTGTGGTGGGTATTCCATGATGACTTTGGAATCAGGAGGTCAAAAAATATGCATTGAGTACCTCATATTGCTGGGTAGTATAGGAAATATGTGAATTAGAAATGTACTAGATCTCAAGAACTTAAAATATACTTCAGGAGATAAGACAAACACACACAGAAAAATAAAAACAATCCAAGTTATTATAAACATCTGGAAGAGCTCTGAACCTGGTCGGGAGAATTAGGGGAGTGGTGAGTCTGAGAGAGAGAAAGAAGGAACTTTGAAAAAATGACAGAACCAAGAAAGCCGAAGACCCAAAGATAATGTACTATGATTGGTCAGTTCAGAAACTAGAAGAAAAAGAAGAGCGCAGCGATTGGCTAGCGGTATCTTAAAAAGCCAGCCTTTTTGCAAAGATGCTACAGGAGCATCAGTGGATAAGGCACGGGACCAGAAGGCAGGGTAACTGAGTTGAAATTTGGCCTTGGGTACTTGCTGTCTAATTGCACCTACCTCCCAGGCTTATCTCGAGGTTCAAGCAAGATAACATTTGTAAAGTGTATGTAGTAGGTACTTAATAAATGATTCTTTCCTCCCTTCCTCCCTCTCTCCTTCCATGTGTTCCTTCCGTCTTTGTAAGAAAAATAAAAGGAGAAAATAAAGACTAGAAAGTTGGAACTGAAGAGACGAAAAGAGCCAGACATCTGAACCCACAGTGACCAAATCTAATGGAAAGTATGATCAGTGACAGAATTAATGAACAGACGACACTGTCATCTTCTGTCAGATTAGCAATACCGTAAGCCTGTTCTGAGTATTTTACTTTGAGGTTGAGGATAACCCAAGATTCTGAAAGACTGTGTGAGTGGAGCACAAGCTGTAGTGCAACTTTTGTCATTCTAGAAAGCCTGTAAGTGTGGGCCTGGTGACAAATATTGCTTTCTTTCCAAGGAGCCCCCTAGCTAATTATGGAGAGGCTCCAGTACACCGGTCACTTGGTGACAATTATTTGACCGTGGCCACCCATGAAACAAAGAAAAATATAAAAGTCTTCAATGTTATGTAACCCACACACCTCCCTCCTAGTTAGTAACACTATTAAGAATCACGTGATTTAGCCTATTTAAACATTAACTACGCCATCAGTATTCTATATTTGAGGTGCTTATCCAGTGCCTGAGCAGAAATTCTACTAGAGAAACTGAATCGTTCATATTAAATACTTAGTATAAATGAAACCAGGAAATAAAATTAAGTGGCATCTAAATAGAAGAAGTCTTCCCAGAGCAATCCACCAATCTAGTCAATATATATTAAATGTCCACAGTGTGCTCAGGCAATGAGGATGCAAGGACAAAAAAAATAATAATAATCCCTACCCAACTGGAGCTTACATTCTAATAGGAGAGAGAGAGAGAGAGAGAGAGAGAGAGAGAGAAATTCAAATGTATACAAAGTAGTTGAAAGGTAGTTTAGGAGGAAAGGTAGCAGCAGTTTGGGGTAAGGGAGGAGGGATCAGGAAAGGCTTCATGAAGAAGATGCTATTTGAACTATTTTAAAGGAAAAAAAGAATTCTCTGAAAAAGGAGGCAAGGAAGGAGTACCCACCAGGCATGTGGGTTGGCCAATACAAAGAAAGACACAGAGATAGAAGGTGATGTTTCACATGAATAACAAGAAAGAAAGCCAGATTGGCTACATCAGAATTCAGAGGAGGGGGAGAAATGTCCAGTGAGTCTAAAAAGATGGGTTGGAGCCAGGCTGTAAAAGCTAAACAAAAGAGTTTACGTGTTTACCCTAGAGGTAAATGTATTTACCCTAGTTTATCCCAGAGGTAAAAGGAATCCTTAGAGTAAGTTGATTGATTGAAGGAATCACATGGCCAGATCAACTCTGACAGAAAATTACTTGGGCAACAGTATGTAGGATAGACTAGAGTAGTGAGAAGCTTGAGGCAGAGAGAATGATGGATTATGTAGCTGAAATAATCTAGGAGGGAGGTGATGAGAACTTGAGCCAAGGGGATCTTAAGATGTTCCCTGGGGAGAAAAATGAAGGAGTTGATGTTTTTTTGTGTGTCCAAAAGATGTTAAAATACATTTAAAGTTCTTTTTATTTGTTTTCTTTTACATATATATATATATATATATATATATATATATATATATATATATATATGTCTAGCATTTTGCAGATATGAATTATCTGGATTTTGGTGAAATTTGGAATATGTTTAAATTTTACAGTGAAACATTTATGAGCCAGTTAAATTGGACATAAATATTAACAATGTAATTAGAAGATTATGCTAGGCAATGAGGGTAGGTGCATTAAGACACTACCTTGGCCCTCATGGAGCTCACCAGTCTAGTAGTCTTTCTGTCCATCTGCCCCCCCAGACACACACACACGGTTATAATGCAGAGTGATGCATGATAAACTCATAAAAGCAGTCCAAACAGAATTTTATTTTAATGTTCAAGGAGGAAAAAACCTATTACTGATTTTGGCAGGGGGGTGGGGGGATGTTACAGAGGGATTTGAAATGATCTACAAAGTTCAAACACATTTTAGAAATCTGTAACTAGAAGTTAAGTCCAATCAAAAAGCATTTATGTAGTTGCCAAGCACTGTGCTAAACACCCAGGATACAAAGAAAAGCAAAAGACAGCCCTTATTCCCAAGGAGCTCACAGTCTCCTAGGCCAGGCAGTGTACAAACTATGTAAACAAAGTATATACTAGTTAAATGAGAGATCATCTTAGAAGGAAAACACAAACATTAAAGGGGATTGGGAAGTGTCTTTTGTGGAATATGGGATATTAGCTGAGACTTGAACAAAGCTGGTAGGTGGAGATGAAGAAAGAGAGAATCCCAAGCACAGAGGACTGCCTGCCCATGACAGTGCCAGGGGTCAGAAGAAGGCATGTCTTATCTAAGGAACAGCAAGAAGGCCCTCACCAGAATGTAGAGTACAAATTGGGGAGCAAAGTCAAAGAAGACTGGAAAAGGAGGAAGGGTCCAGGTCATGAAGTGCTTTAAAAGCCAAACAGGATTTTATAGTTTTGTCCTGTAAGAAATGAGGAGCTGCTGGAGTTCATGTGGTAGGGGAAATTGGGGTGACATTGTCAAACTTGCACTTTAGGAAGCTGAGAAGAGTGAGGAGGGGTTTGTGTCAGGAGGAACCATCAGCTGTCTATTGAAATCGTCCAGGGGGGAGATGCTGAGGAGCTGTACCAGGGTTGGAGCAGTGTCAGAGGACAGAAGGGTGGCATATACCTAGAGGTGTGGCAAAGACAGAATCATCAGGCCTTGTTAACAGATTGGTTGGGGCGAGGTGGGGGGAGCGAGGGATTGAAGATGATATTGGGTTGTGAGCGTAGTGATTGGGTGACTGGGAGGCTGTTAATATTGTTGATGGTGATAGGAAATAGAAGAAGGGAAAGTATGTGTGGAAAGCTAATTAAGTTTAGACATGTTGAGTTTAAGATACCTTATAAGACCTCCAGTGTCCAATAGGCAGTTAGAGATGTAAGACTAGAACTCAACGAGAGGTCAGGACTGAATAAATGGATCTTTGAATCATCTGCAAAGAGGTAATTGATTCCTTGGGAACACCAAGTGAAATCATACAGAAGGAAAAGAGATGAGGGCTAAGCACTTCAGTTAACCTGTGGTTAGTGGGCCCAATCTAGATGATAATCCAGCCAGAGTTATGGAAAGAGCTGTCAGACGAACAGGAGAAAAACCGGGAGAGGAGAGTGTCATGAAAATCATGGGGGAAAGGAGATGTAGCAAGTAGAAGAGGATGTCAGTAGTGTCAAAGGGTACACAGAGGTCCGGAAGGCTGAGGATTGAGAACAGGCCGGTGGATTTGGCAGGTGAAAAGATCAGTAGTAACTTCGAAGAAAAATAGTTTCAGTTGAACGGTGAAATTGAATTCCAGACTGCAAAGAACTAAGAAGAGAGTAAGACGCTGACGGAAAACATGCAAGTGTCTGTGGGTAGTGGGGAAGCAGCCGGTGGACAGGGAGAGATTAAAGATTAGTGAGAAAATGAGGATGACGAAGGGGGCATTCTGCCAGAGAAGATGAGATGGAACATGATCGCTTGTAGAGGAGTTTGCTCTGTCAGGAAGAAGGGCCACCTCCCCATACGGAACGGGGGAAGAGGTAATAGTGGCAGAAAACATCCAAGTGATGTGAGAGGACAGAGGAGGGACTTTGTGGGATGACCTGCCTGAGACGAGTCAGTGCCTACCCTAAAACTAATAGTCTTACGGAGTTGCCTAGAGAATTTAGAGTTTAAGCAACCTGGTTACATATCCAGTATGTCTGAGGCAGACCCTAGACCCTGGTCTTACTGACTTCAAAACTATTTTCTGTCCACTACACTGTGCTTGCATATGTAGAATTGACCACAAGTGAGGTGTAAACAAATATTCACCTAAGAAATGACCAAAAAATGTAACGGAAGATGTGTTCTGCACATAATTCAGAGGAAGAATTCTCTATCCATGGCAAGGTTTTCCAAATGTTCCTGTTTACAGATGATGTATTAACTACATGCAGCCCTAGAACATTGCAAAACCTTCACAGTGGAATTCATACTTACTCAGTAAAGAATGATATAACAACGCACCCTAAAAAAATATCCAAAAATTGATTAAAATTGTGCATTGTAGTTATGCCGTCCAGCTGGCTGTATTGTCTACTGTCCTCGACGGTATCTATATCTTAGCTACTGCAGGTGGACAGTGAACTGGGCCCAGAATTGAGTTGAGGGAGAGCAGGCTGAATCACATGTAGGAAATTGTACAGTACTTTCAGTAATCATAAATTACTTACTGATGCAAAAGCCTATGTCATTAACAGGAGTATTTTCCTGGTGATGCTATATGTCTAGCATGTGAATCATGGAACATGACAGTCTCAGAAGAATTCCGTTATAGGGGGCTCAAAAGGCAATGGAAAGATAGATGGTAGGTATAAATTGGCTGTAGCATTCCAGCAACAATGATGAAAAACACATAATCCAGAACACGTGTGATCAGAGAAAGAAATGAACCAGTCGTGGAGAAAGAGATCACGTGTTATTTGGACAGTCCAAATGTTACATTGATATCTTCTAGGCTTAAAAGAATCAAAGTTGATCTTCTAGAGAATTTACCAAACAAAATGGTAGAGAATGAACCAGATGGTTCAGAAGTTGTAGAAAGAGTGAATGCAAATGAGACTACTCTGGTCCATTTAAGGAAAACAGTGCAGCCAAAATGAACTCTTAAGAAAGTAGCCCAGCATTAACTAAAGATGATCAAACAAACAATGTGTATACCTCAAGATTTATGTGGGATCTGGAAATTAGGAAGCAACCTGTAATGTCCTTTACTAATGGGTCAGCTGCCTGTGAAATCATGAAAATCAAGCGTGGCCAGATTCTTAAAGATAGTTACTGCATTTACCCTCTTGGAATGTGGCCATTCTCTTTGAGAAGCTGTATAACTCTCCTTACAGCTATCTACATAGTCCATTGAGTGAACTTTTTTATACCATGAAGCTTTCTAAAACAGGAGTAAATATTATTAACATTTCAGGAGTAGTACAGATTTGTTTTGCAGTTATCTATCCACATTTATTATCAAACCTCTGCTAACATATGACATTTTTCTATGCCATTTCAACCCCAGAATGTTAGCCACTGGGTGGTGATTTTTTTTCAGTCTTAGCAACTCATAAAAAGTTGGATATGGGTAGTACTCATTAGTGAAGGGAGTCTGTATACCAATGAAATCATAGATCCTTAACATATTCCATTAAGTCCATAATTGGAAAAGGTGTTGCTTAAAAGGACATGACATATTCATAGACTATAGGCTGTGACTCTTTCATTTTAGACTGGTTAGTATAAAGCGACAGGTAAAATAGAGATTGAGAAGCCAACATCTATTTAAGTCTGCCTTTTTTGTGTACGTTAGTTGACTGATACCTATAGCTGAGATACTGGGAGGAAGCCACTCATTACATACTCATCTAGAATAAGGCGGATTTTTACGTGCCTGCATTTCTTCCCTCCAATCATCAATCACTTCTTTCAAACCAAGAAAGGCCATTTAGTAGATTGTTTGTTCCATGGCATAAAAGGAGTCCTTCTGCCTCCCAAAGGATCCAACTTATTATCCCAGAATTTTTTAGATCTAGAGATGATAATTCAGCATCTTCTCTTCTTCCCTCTTCCCTTTTGGCCTTGTTTTGTGGCTACTCTGTGCTGACCCATTTTAAGAAGACTTACATATAGAAATAGGAAACTCAGTTATATTGTGAGATCTACTAGGGCCATCATCATTAGTAATAGTTACAAAATATTTTACATTCATTACTGCATATGTAGCCCACAGCAGCTCTGTGAGCTGGGTTATAGAGGTAGTATACCTATTCGACAGATAAAGAAACTAAGGTTAGATAATTAAGTGATGTAAAATAACACATCTGGTTGGAATTCAAAACTCAGGTCTTCTAAATTGAAGTCCTAGAATCTTTTCATGTTTCCACTAAAAGAGGCAGCATGCTTTAATGCAAAAGAGTAGACTTCAAGTTGTAAGACCAACGTGAATCCCAGCTCTGCTGTTCTGTGAATACTTCTAGCAAGTCATTCCCCCCCGCCCTCGATTTCTTCATCTGAAAAAAGATAGTAAGTTGTCCGGGACAGGTTTCCCTTGTGTCATTTTGGAGAGGTACAAAGGGGAAGAATAAAGGCAAAGCCCATATTTTTGTTATTGCTTCGTATTTGAGTAAACTATTAAGGTTGGTGGAGAACACTCTTTTGGATTTTGTAAAAGTAATGATCATCTCTCCCTCACAGGCTCAGTATTCCACCTAAGTTTTTAAAATTGTGAATAGGCAACCTTAAGACATGGGCAAGAAACTATGAAGCCTGAGCTTATTTAAACAATTTATTCTTATAATCAAATACCAGTTAGGGCACCTAGGTGGCGCCTAGAATCGGGAAGACTAGTCTTTCTGAGTTCAAATCTGGCCTCAGCTGTGTGACCGTGGCAAAGTCACTTAACCTTATTTGCCTCCGTTTCTTCATCGGTAAAGTGAATTGGAAAAGGAAATGGGAATCCATTCCAGTATCTTTGCCAAGAAAACTTCAAATGGGGTCATGAAGAGTCAGGCACAACTGAACTACAACAAAGTGGCACTGGAACTGACCTTTTAGGGAAACTAAACTCTCTAAGAGAAGGGTGGAGGAACAATACAAAACTCTGCATAATTTTTCCTAGGATGGGACTTTGTTTCTCCTAGTGTGTGCATGGCTAAGAGAAGCTATACACAAAGACATTTTTGACTTTTTTCCTACTTAGCAAGAATATTGCTCACAAAACTATTGTAAAGATAACTGTCAGCTATATAAAGACTTTCAGTTCTAAGGAAAAAACAGAATATGTTTATAGAAAATTCTAAAAGATATCAAGACACTAAGTGTGAGATAACTTCAATTGTGCTTTGACTTGTGACCATAATTGCATAATATACAGGCGATAATACGGCACTAAGATACAGCCCAGCATGTTTTAATGTCCTTTGATAAACAACTCAATGTGTTCATCTCATTGCCTTCAACCATCCAAGGCACATTAATGGACCACTAAAACATACAGTGAATTTTTTCAAAATACTATTATGATGTGGCTCACTGGTTTTTAAATTGAATTTTTAGTAATTTCCACACCCGCCCCCCAAATGTACTATCCTTTTAATTCCCTTTTTTAGAAAAACACACCACCTCATAAGCACCTTCCTTTCATGTACTGAAGCACTTCTAAGTACTTTTACTCTAATCTTGACATTCTGCGGGACCCTTTAAGACCTCCCCTCAATTTCTTCAGTGTCAGCAGCTAACACTAGCCCTGTTGAAAATGGGATGCTAGGTTCACAAAGCCACTTAGCCTTCACAGAGTGCCCACTCAGACACCTGGCTCATTATTGCAGGATGGGTAGCCAAGCAGCTTTCAAATCTTAATTTCAGTTTTAAGTAGCAGCATTGAAAACTAATGTGCTTTCAGTGAGGCTATTGCCATAGGAAGGTGATTTGTCTACCTGATTATGACTATGCTAGGTAATTTAACCTGTAAAGTAAAACCTGTAGCAAGATTAAAACTTAGTAAAAATTGTCAGCCTTTACTTAGCACCCCCAACTTTGAACCCTGTTTTCCATTCTTGACTGGTGAATATATTGGTCATATTTTGGCATCACTTTCGTAAAAGTTTAATTAGAATATTGAAGATGGGGCCTCCGTTGGGTGAAAGGAAAACCCAGAAGGCAGTATACCTGTGGGAAGTTTCATTTTACACTTCTCACCACTTCTCTTTTAATTTTAAAAAGTTGAATCAGTAATATTCCACAGTTTGAAGAATGTTTGCTTTCTTATTTTCTGTTAACATTTTCTCCTGCAGCTGATAGACATTTCAATAAGGGTGCTTTCGAGAGTGGTTATCTTAAATGGTTGTAAGATACAAACAGCCAATATTTCTAACCATTAAATCAGAGTTTCTACTAGAAGTTCTCAGAAGGATTTAGAAAATGTTTCAGTGCCTAAATTTAATTTAACTAACAACTCTCTCGAAGGATCTGCAGGTTCTCTTCATACCCCTTGTCCCTATCTTTCTTCAAGTTAGTCTAAGGTCTATAAAAGCATTCCACTTTACATACTGAGCAGTGAACATTAGGGGATGTCACTACAGTATCCAGAAGAATAGATTTCAAAAACATTTTACAATTTTTTATCCTCTCATGTCAGTTAGTGCTCTCTTGACAAGGTTCTTTGAGTATCTCTGCAAAAAAACTTCAATAAATGTGCCTAAGGTCTATCCATTTTCTTAGGAAGAAACTGAGAATTGAAAGGGGCTCATAGTCATGTAAAAATAAGACCAAATCTGGGTCTTCTTTCACAACATGATTAATACGGTAATATCTTTTGCATGACCGAACATGTATAATCTATGTCAAATTGCTTACTCTTTGAGGGAGGAGGAAGGTAAGAGAGGGAGAGAAAAAATTTGGAAGTAATTTTTTTTTAATGAATGTATAAAATGTCATAGCTGAGGGAAAAAAAGTATTATTTTAAAGAAAAAAAAAGGCCAGAGATCTCAAATCTCTCCTTCCAGCTCTAACCTTTCATTGTGGTGTTTCTTTGCCCTTTGACTTTGTTGAGTCATTTTTAAGTTTAACATGAAGAATACTCTATATGTGTGTGTATACTTACACACACACACACACACACACACACATCGTGTTTTAGAACCTCATTTTTCCATATTAGTGGAATGGCACCAGTATCCAGAGTAAATGTTTGTGAGATCAGAGCCATAACATGAGAAAGTGAAAGTTAGATGATAATCGTTTCTTCTCTCCTTCCTCATTTCTCCTAAGCAAATACTCTTAGAACACTCTTCAGTGGTAGTGTATATAAAGGATATCCTCCAAAAAGAGATTGGCAGCTTTAATTTGTTTGATATGTGCAATCATAGTCCATGTTAAATTTAAAATGCTTGTCCAATCAAGGATTCAATATAGAAAAGAGGCAGTAACAAGCATGCTGCACACTGTAATAAAGAAATCTGTTGATTGAAAACAGTTTGTATATTTTGGAAATGATAGGGAATGTAATTGGTAAGAAAGAAAAGGATAGGGCTTCATAAATAATGGGAAATAGAGCATATTTTTTCCACTGATAATACTAACTCAATTTAATAACATTTTTATGTTGAATTTTTACATACGGTAGACTAGCAAAGGTAGCTCCCATACTGTCACTCTGAATTGTATGATTAATGAAATGACCCCCCTTTTTTTTTTTTAATGTTAAGGAACTTGAATGGATTGAATCTCGGGCTGGTATCATGGATGGGTTTTTTTCTCCCAGGTATTGAAGGACTGTTGATGGAAGACAGCTGTCTTTCATACCTTTTCACACAACTGTACTGGTTTTGTGTGTGGTTTTTTTAATGTTTGGCAGAAACTGGAGGGCTGTTTTACAAAATATGAAGCCAAAACAAACCTTGTTAGAATGTTATCAGAATGACTATGTTTTTGTCAGTTTCTCTCCAGACTAGTCAAGTTCCCCAACCTCTAAGCAGAACAAGAACAGATTCACTCTTTTTGCAGATGCTAATCCCGCATTCACAAAATATGCATGTGACAATTGGAAAATATCGTTTCAAAGATGCCGTACATGCACCGATTGCGTCTAGAGCTAAGGCTAATGCGTGAAGAAAAGTTAGCAAATTGCTCATACCCTCGACTAGATTCCACTACTGACATTATATCCCAGGACGTTATTGATGGCAAGAAAAGACTCTTTTGTACAAATATATTCATAGCAAAATTATTTGTGATTTTTTTCACAAGAGGAAACAAAACATATGCCTAACAACTAGTGAATGGCTAAACGAATCACAGTACGAGGATGTAAAAGGACATTCTTGGAATGATGGGAATGCTTGTATATTGAGTGTTCCACTTGTGTGAAACGAAGAAAGCGAAGTCTAAAGAATGTGCAAAATGACTACAACAGTGTAACTTGAGTCAGCCAACCCACAAATAGGCCAGTGCTGGTGCTTTACAATCAAAATAAAAGGACACATTCCCCCTTTCTGCTAACAGTCATTCCACTCGCCCTTTGACTCGCCTAGGTCTGTATTCCAAGGAGATCACAGAAAAAGGAAAAGGGCCCATACGTATGAAAAATAGAGAGAGTGGCCCTTTTGTGGTAGCAAAGAATTGGAAATAGAAGGGATGCCCACCAATTGGGGAATGGATGAACAAGTTATGGTATATGGTTGTGATGGAATATTATTGTTCCATAAGAAATTATGGAGGTTTCAGGGAAACCTAGGGGACACTAGATGAACTGATGCAAACTGAAGTGAGCAGTACCAGGCAAACAGTTTATAGTATAATAGCAATGTTAGAATGACAGTTGACTGTGAATTTAGTGATTCTGATCAACACAATGACCTACCACAGTTACAGAGGACTCATGATGAAACATGCTGTACGCGTCCACATAGAAAACAGATGGACTCAGAAGGCAGATTGAAGCATGGTTCTTCTTCTTCTTTTTCTTGCCTTTAAAAAAAAATTGACACAGAAATTTGTTTTGCATATGTATTTACATGCGTATTTGTAATAGGTTTTGTTTTTCTGGCCTTTTTATTAAATGAGGGTGGGGGAAGGGAGATGGAGAGAATTTGGAACAAAAAAAGGCTGTGGTTTTTTAAAAAAATCTGTTGACTTACTTAATCAGAGAAGTCAGTTTGTTTGGGCATTAGAATTGTCTGCTTTGTAGAAACAAAATGTGTTTTTTTAAATTTTGAAAATTAAAGCAGAGAAGGGAAATAAGCATTTATATAGTGCCTACTCTATGCTAGGGACTGTGCCAAGCGCTTTTACAAAGATTATCTCATTTGATCTCACAACAACCCTACAAGGTGGGAGCTGTTATTATCCCCATTTTTCAGTTGATGAAATTTGAGACATGTCAAGTTACTTACCCAGAGTCACACAGCTAGTAAGTATCTATGATTACATTTGAACTCAGGTCTTCCTGACTCCAGGCCTTAATGCTCTGTCCACTGTGCCATAAGCTGCTCTGAGTTTTGAGGTTTGGTATCATTTTGTAAGGTCCCTTCCAACTCTATGAAGTCTAAAAAGAAGGAAAAGAAAACTACTTTGCAATTCTATGGTAAAAATACTGATACTAAATTGACAAGTAAAAATTTTTTAAATTTTGTTTTTGTCCAAAAATGTCCCAGTTGGTTCATAGTATAAAAAAGGTGGTAAGATTAGAGTAGAGGGAACCTCTAAATTGTATGTTCAGTAGCTTTGTGAAAAGAAGTGCTGAGCTGTAGTATATCTTCCCTTACATAGTCCAAACAAGGAAATCTGGAAACTAAATACAGGATAAAAGTTGTCTCTAGCAAAAGCTTACATTGCTAAATGAAATATTTTTTAAAAAATCAATTAACATTTGAAAATGTAGCTCTTCAGTTTACTAGACCTATGTTGTTCATCTTATCCAATGAAGAGGTGAAGGCAGTAGACTGAACAGTAGTGATAACATTTTAAAATCTGTCTGAGACACTTGGAGGCCCTTGCTTCCTAACCATCTGTATCCTACAACAAGAGGTGGAGTGTGTTGTTAAGCAAAATTGTCTCCTTAACATGGCTTTTGTTTCTTTTGAGTGGAAGTACTTTCAGCTGTTAAGTGCTAAGCCCCAGGCCCAAAGCCCTATCAGGTGTGAAACCTGTGTGGGTGTAGATTAATGACTTAAGAGGGGCCAACTCGGGAACCAATGGTCTCTGGTCGTTGAGGCGGGGCTTGAGAACGCCAGAGGCTTGGCTGCGAGGAAAGGCAAGCCAAGGGACAACTACAGAGGAGGCAGGAAGCTATGAGACCCAGGAGTGCGAGCAAGAACTTGAGGCCAGTAAAAATGATTTGGCTAAATACTATCTTGTTTTTCTGTGGCCTCCTGGTTACTCTTGTGTAACCAGGCTCTCTGGGCCTGGAGTCTTTTTGTCAAGATGTCGGAATGGGGAGGCTGGTTCACGGATCAGCTGCGGTGGGGCCTAAATAAATTTTTTGTTGTTTTCTACTTAGAATCTCTCATACCTTGCGATTTCGAACCATTCAAACATATACCTGATTATATTTGAGATGATAAATTCGGCCTTCCTACTACACCATCTCTGTTATCATATTCCCATCTTTTCCCCCTCTCACCACACTTTTTTAAAAACCCTAAAATAAGCAGAAAATTATAAGAACTAGTACATAAATGAACAAAGATACATTTTTTTGAGTGTATTCCGTCACTTCAGAACTCAGATTTACCTGAGGACAAACTATTCTATTTCTGCTTAACTGTACTGTTACAACCTGAAAAAGCAAGCTATCCAGGAGTATTTTTTTAAAAACTAATCTTCTTTTTTCTGTCTTCTCTCTCTTCTCCCTCCTGTCAACCCTGCTGATACATTGCAGAAATCATTGATGCAGTCTATGAACTGCAGTGTTGTGTAGAATTTTGTGTTATTCAGTTAGTTTAGAACAGGTACTTTTTCAGAATATTGTATTACTCGAAATTATGGCTAAAGATTCCATGAGAAAGTTGGCTCATAATTTTGGTATAGTATAGAACTTAGAATCCCAACAGCACAATCAAAGTATAGTTTTTAATGTTATAAGTACTTGGAATTCTGTTTATTGTCAAACATTAAGAAGAGGATTGGGAAAATTAAACACAGGGCTTTGTTACATTACTGTTACACCGTATACAGTACTGTATACATTATTCTAGATCCGCTGACTTGACTGCATCAGTGCATAGAAGTCTTCTGAGGTTTTCTCTTAAATCTTCCTTTTTGTCATTTCATATGGCTCAATAATTTCCCATCGCATCCACAGACCATAATTTATTTAGCCATCCCCAGTTGATAGCCACTTTGCTTCCAGGTCTTTGCCACTACAAAAAGAGTTGGCGTAAGTAATTTTTTTTACGTATTGATCCTTTTCGTCTTTCTTTACTCTCTGGGAGTGTAGTCCGAGTAGAGATATTGCTGGGTGAAAGGGTATGTTTGTACAGTTTAGTTACTTTTGGAGCATTGTTCCAAATTGCTTTCCAGAATGGTTGTACCAATTCACAGCTCAGCCAGCTGTGCATTAGTGTGCCAATCCTCCCAGATGCCCTGTTTTCATTTTCCTTTTTGTCAATCTTAAGGGAATGAAGTAAAAACTCAGGGTTGTTTGAATTTGCATTTCTCTAATTTTTAGTGGTTTTGAGTTTTTTTTCCATATAGTTTTTGATAGCTTGGCTTTCTTCCTTTGGGAAGTGCTTATTTATATCTTTAAATCATATCTCTATTGGGAAATGTTATATTTGAATCAGTTTCTCATATGTTTCAAATAACAGGCTCTTGTCAGAGAAACTTGCTGCAAAGGCTTCTCCCCCACCCCCACAGTTAGCTCTATTCCATCTCATCTTAGCTGCTGTCATTTTGTTTGTACAAAATTTTTTAATTTGTTACCAAAATGGTCGATTTTATCTTCTGTCATCCACAGTATCTCTTGGTCATCAACTCTTACCAATAAGCTATAGGTATTTCCTTCCTTCCTTACTCCTCTAATCTATAATTTAACTTTATACCTCTTATATCCAAGTCATGTATCTTTTTTGGAGCTTATCTTGGTGTATATTAAGTCAGAAACCCATTTCTGCCAGACTTGCTTTCTGGGTTTCTGAACAGTTTTTGTCAAATTGCAAGTCCTTAACCCAGTAGTTGTTGCTGTATTGTATACTTAAGCTGTTATATTTTAACCAGTACCAATTTTTTTTGATGATTATTGCATTTACTTATAGTTTGAAATCTAAAATCACTAGTCCACCCAGACCTGCTTTTGGAAGGGCATTTCATCAGCTGGGTAAAGAATGGATTAGAGTAGGGAGAGAATTTTGGTAGGAAGATCAGTAAGGGGGCTATTACCGTAGTCCAGCAAGAGGTGGAAAGGCCTTAGGACAGGATTGTAGCTGTGTGAATAGAATAGATGGCATTTCTATAGCGCTTAAAGCTGCAAATACTTTGCACATATTATGTCATTTGATGAGGCAGGCATTATCATTATAATCCCCACTTTACTGATGAGAAAACAAAGCTGAGAGGGGTTAAATGACTTGCTGGGGTCACACAGAATTCAAACTCAGGTCTTCTTCCTGACTCTACGTCTAGTTCTGCAGTTAGAAATGTCAGGATGTGGCCCCTGACTAGAATTACAGGCTGACGATGAGGAGTTGAGTGTGATGGCCAAGTTGTAAGCCTGAGTAACTAAATGGATGATGTACCTGACAGAAATATGGAGAGTTTGGAAGAGGGATGGATTAGAGTGGAAAAATAGTGAGCCCTGTGTATTAGTTATTCCTCCCAGCTTTGTCATTTGCAAATTTGATCGGTCATTGATAAATATTTTGAATAGCATAAGACCAAGCACAAATCCTTGGAACATTGTACTGGACAGCTGCCAAGTTGACATCAAACCATTAAGAGCTACACTTTGAGTCCAGCTATTGAAACAGTTCTAAATCCATTTAATTTCATCTAGTCCACATCTCTGTGTTCTCCCTAAGTATAATGTACTTTGTGAAATGTTTTGTAAAATCTAGGTAAGCTTTATGTATACAAGCCCCTTGATCTACTACAGTTTGATAATCTTGTCCAAAAATAAGTGGGATTGGAACAAGGTTATTCTGATATGATCTATTCCTTTTTCTTTCCAAATTAAATACTTTTCTTGTCAGTGAAAATCCGCTTTCTTCCTCATGTCTCTTCTCCTTTCCATCCCCTACTAAAAAAGAAAAACAAAAATCGCTATTATAAAGATTTATAGTGAAACAGAATAAATTCCCACATTCAACATGCCTCCCCCCCCCAAAAAAAAAAAATAAAACACCAAAACCAGTTCCAATCTACAGCGAATCTATCACCTCGCTATCAGTAGTAAGTGTATACCATGTTTTATCATGAATCCTCTGGAATCAGATCAGAGTTCCTAAGTCTTTCAAAGTGTTTTGCCTTTACATTATTGTTGTTATTGAGTAAATTTTTCCCCTGGTTACACTCACTTCACTCTGTATTAATTCATGAAATCTTCCCAGGATTCCTTCATTATTTCTCATAGCACAGTAGTATTCCATCATATTCATAAACTAAAATGTGTTCAGCTATTTCCCAGTTGTTGGGCACTCTTTCAATTTTTTGCCTCCTCAAAAATATCTCTAAATACTTTTGTGCATCTTTATTTGGATGTTGTTTTGCTTGGGATTAATCTGCCCCTTAAATTTAGCTTCTTTTTTATCCCCCTCCCTTGCCTTGCCTTTTGAGTGAATGTATTTCTGTACCCGACTGAGTACAGCTTCCTTGCTTTGACCAGTCCATATGAGAGTGAAGTTCTGGTGTCATCTCTTCCTCCTTGTTTGTATAACTGTCAACTTGTGCACTCAAATTATGTATATGAGAGAATTTTTCCCATCTTTCTCTCTTTTTTACTCCTCTGCCATATAGTCTCCTTCTTATCCCTCTGTATTCTTCTTTTAATATCAAGACATAAGAGAACTACTCCCACACCTTCTGTCTAATCAGATTCCCTATAGAGGGAACTCAGTGATAACAGGGTTCAGAGGAGACACATATATCGTCTCCCTGAATATGAATCTAATCATCTTATCTTTGTTTAGTCACTTATAATTGTTCACTTATGTTTATCTTTTCATTTCTTTGATTCCTGTATTTGCATTTTATAGTTTCTACATGATTCTAGTCACTTCATCAGGGATGCTTGGAAATCCTCTATTTTAAGGTGTATTTTCCCCACTATGGGATTATACTCAGTTTTTCTGGGTTAATTATTCTTGGTTGAAAGCCTACATATATAATATGAAGTATATATACAATATAAACATATATATGCACATGCATATGTATGTTGAATGTATGTATGTATATATCCTTTGCCTTGTGGAATATTGCTACTAAATCATGTGTGATCTTGACTTTTTAGCTCTGCATTACTTGAATTCCTTCTTTATTGCTTGCAGTATTTAGTTTGTTCTAGAAGCTCTGGATTTTGACTGTAATGCTTCTGGGAGTTCTCATTTTGGTGGTTTGTCTTTCAGGAGATAATTAGTAGATTCTTTCAATTTGTACATTGCCCTCTGGTTCTAAGGATATCTGGGCATATTTCTTTTATTGTTGAATGAAGTATATCTAAACTTTTTTTTGTTTGGTCACAGTGTTCAGGTATCCTATTATTTTAAAATTTTCTCTCCTCACACTTTCCCAGGTCAACTTTTGTTATGTGAGACTTTATGTTTCTTCCTATTTTTAAAAGGTATTTTAGCTTTTTTTAAAAAAAAAAATTCTTATTGCTTCTTGGAGTCATAATCTTCTGTTTGGTCCATTTAGAGAATTAGTTGCATGGGTATAGTTTTGTACCTTTTGTGCCAAGTTGTTAATTCTCATTCCAATCCTTTCTTCCTTCACTTTCATTTCTTTTCTAATTCTTTCCTTTAGTATTCTGATTTCATTTATAAATTTAAAAAAAATTTAAAACTCCCTTAAAAACAAAGAAAATTTGCTTGATCTCTTCCAGGAATTCTAGTAGAATATTTTGCCCAAGTTGTGTTTTCCTTTGAGCCTTTCTCATAGACATTTTGGAATCATTTCCTTCTGGATTTTTGTTTTGAGCAACATGTTACCATAATGACTTTTTATGATGAAATTCTTTTATTGTTTGCTTATTCCTACTTCCCAGTTTCAGACTTTTATGTTAGAGCAAGCTTTCACTCACCACTGGAGGGAATGTCTGGTCTGGTCTTGCTTCTTTGTTCTTGGGGATATTGAGTGCTGTTTTGTTCCAGGATCTCAAGGACAGCTCAGGCTGACCAGTAAGCATTAAGTGCTCCCAAAGTAGTCTGATTCAGGCTGAAATATGATCACTGAGCTCTGTAAATTCTAGACCTGGGTTTGGATCTAAGCAGCACATCTATAGGCTTGCCCTGCTTGGAGTTTCAGCAGACTTGTAGCAGACTTGACACTATCAGCCACTTAGAAAGCTCTGCTGATTTAGAGTGCTAGAACTGCAGGCTTTAGGCTGGGCAAGACACTGTAACTGAGACCCAGCTTTGCTTCTGGGGTCTGAGCCTCACAGCTACTACTTGCTTCTGAAGTTGCTCCTTTCTCAAGCAATGTCTTGAGTAAGGCTGTATACTGAGGGTTCAGAACTGGGTAGCGAGTGACAGCTGACAATTTGCACATACTCCTTGACCATGTACAAGGTCAGGTCCTCTATACTAAGCAGATATTACTGACTTTAGGGTAGTATACTATCCAGTATAGTGCAGGTCTTCTCATCCTGGTATACAACTTATCTCTGTACTAGAATGTTCCTTGTGGCATGTTCCTAACCATATCCCAATTCCAGTGTCCACAGACTTCTCCATATGTGCTGATTTGGGATAGAAAATGTTGGCTGGGGGGTGGTGGTGTTTTTTAAATTTTGTTTTCCAATCAGAACTCAGTCTGGTTCATTTTCTAGATGTGTACGGAAAAGTTATGGGATGGAGTTTGACTCTTCCTGCTACCAGCATGACCTAGTCTTGATAAAGGCATGCTAATTCTTTGTAATCACTGTTTCCTTTTCTAAATATTTATTAACCATCTCTTTAATTTTCCATTCTAAAAATCTTTTTCTTTTGCTCTCTCTCTCTCTCCCTCTTCCTCTTCTTCTCTCTCTCTTTCTCCCTCTCCTCCCCCTTCCCTTCCCTCCCTCCCCATCTAAAGCATATGATTCCTTTATTTTCCCATAGCCTTCCAGATATCTGACAGTAAGTCAGCAATCACATCTACCAGTTCTTTCATTTTCCAAGGTTGATATACCTCGGCCAGGTAACTTGAATTCATGAAAGGCTGCTAGGTATTACTCTCAAACTTATTTTGGTTATCAACTCCCTGGTAGCCAGTGTGGTTCTGTTATTACCAGAGCAAAGGTAATTCTCCTTAACAAAGAAGAGAAAAGCTAAATTAAAATTGAGAACATCTTTCCTCCCTGATGTCAGTGGTTGTCATCTTAGTGGTGTAAGAGCTAGAGCACTGGTCCTGGAGTCAGGAAGACCTGAAATCTAATCCAGCCTCAGACACTTAAATGCTGTATGACCCTGGCAAGTCACTTAACCTCTGTTTGCCTTAGTCTTCTCAGCTATAAAATGGAGATAATAATGGCATGCACTTCCAGGGTTGTTGTGGGGCATCAAATGAAATATGTGTAAAATGCCTAGCACATTGTAGGTGCTATGTAAATGCTAACTGTTGTTGTCCATCACAAGTAGTTCTTATTAATGCTGTGTATGCGTGTGTATCTTTAGCATCCCTTGCCAGCTTCTGTTCATTCTCAGTTTTATTAGTTCTTTGGTGAAGCTTGGCTTCAGTACCTGCATCAGTAAGGCAATAATAACAATGTAGGTGATAATTGTCAGAATGCTTCTGTGGTTCTGTATCGCAAAGTATACGAGGTTCTCCACATAGAGGGCAGAAGAAGTAAACCATTTATTCAGACGCCGGAGAACCAGATCCCACAAGCCATCTACCCAGTTCATCACAGCAGCAAAGCATTCGATACATAATATCACAACATGGAGCCTCACCATCCCAAAACCTCTCCAGCCCTCTGCTGGGATCTTCCCAAAAACAAACTCACAGCTGTCACAGTCTGTTCAGCTATCAGAGGTCGGCTTGTGTTACCTTGGCTCTAACAGTTACAACAGCCATAACAGCTTGCACACGAGCTTTCTCTCTCTCTCTCTCTCTCTCTCTCCCTCTCTCTTCCCCTCCCCCCACCCCTGCATTCATGTGACACAACTTCCTTTTTCTCTCAGGAAGCTCCTCCCACCACACGTCACTTAGGTTTCCTGTGATGTAAGCAGGACACATGGCCTATTAATGGGTGGGAAAGAGCTTCAAATCCAAGTTGCTATTACAGTACCTAACCTGGTCCTTTGCTCTTTGGGGAGTGGGGGTTGGGTGGGGTCCAGACTTGTGATTTCATTCTTCGTAGGGAGCTCTGTCAGTAAGGAAACTCCCTCTGCAATGCAAATCAGCAGTGTGTTACTTCATAATCTTAGTGACTGAAGGGCATTGAGAGTTAAGAGTCTCAACAGAGATCACTCAGCTAGTAACTATCAGTGGCAGAACCTGCCCTGTCTCTGAGGCCAACTTTCTATCCCATATGTATTACTGCTTCTCCACCTTGCTCAGCATACAATTAGCAGCCACATGTTTGCTCAAGATAACTAATAAGAAGGGATACAAATCAAAACAATTCTGTGATTTCATCTCCCATTCAGCAAATTGGCAAAGAGAACAAGAGATAGAGAAATACTCAGTATTCAAGTTGCTGCAGAGATAGGCACACATTGGTACTTTTGGTGGATCTATGAATTACTTAAACCATTTTGGTAAGTAATTTGGAATCCAGATTTTTAAAAAGTGACTAAAATACCCTTTGACCTCTAGATCCCACTACTATATATCTTAAAGAAGTCAAAAGCAAAATGAAAATTTCTGTGCACAACAAAGATAATCATACTCATAGCAACACTTCTGTAGTAGCAAAAAACTGAAAATAAAGCCAGTGCCCTTCGAGGAGGAGTAAGTAAACAAGTTATGGTACCTACCCATTTATTTAGATCTGGGAACAGACTTCAGAATTCACTGAGTCCGACCCCCTTATTTACAGATGAGGAAATTGAGGCATCGAAAGGTTAAACAGTTTGTCTAAAAATACAACTTATCTATCGTATTATCAACTTGTCTGAGTCAGGATCTGACCCTAAGTCGTCCTGCTTCTAGGTATAGTGCTTTATCCCTTAAGCCATGCTGCTTCTCATTACATAAATATAATATTACTGTTCTGTCAAATATGAAGAATTCAGGGAAGCATTGGGAAACTTATATCAACTGATACAAAGTAAGCAGAGCCAGAGAAATAATAGGTGTGATGGTTTCAATGTACACAGAACTTCTCTTCCCCCCCACCACTGCAAAAAAAAAAAAACCCTAAGCATTGTAATTATAGTAATAACAATTAGTAATATAATACTAATATAGTACTTGATCTGGAGAAGAGCTTCATCCTTCTTTAAGAGGTGTGTGGGCTGTATCTATAGAGCATTACATATACTATCCGATATGGTTGCTTTGTTGGTTGGTTTTGCTGAAAACTATTTTCTTTTTTAATCTTTGTTGCAAAGGATGACTTATAAGGGAGAAGGGAAGAAGGATATTTGAAAAAATAAGAAAACAGGAAATACACACTGTTTAGTTCATTTTTATAAAGTTTTCCACACCTCCCTATCACCCCCCCCCCAAAAAAAAAAAAAACAGAGCATACATACCTAGATACTCCTAAACAGAATTCCTGGCCATCTTTGAGCTTCCATGCTCCCCTACCACAGACTCCCTCCCTGACTCATGCTCTCTCCCTGGAATCCTAGGCTACTGACTGGCGAGCATTCCCTTTATGGTGCCCAGACCTAGACCCACCTGCTACATCCCTAGCCATCATCATACCTGCAGCAGTAACATTCTGGCTTCCCCTTTCCCTTACTCCATCCAGTGCTAGGTCCGGGAACAGCAGTCAGATCAGCACCGCCATTTTGGAAAAGGATTTCCATCACCATCCTTCTGACTTTCCTGTCCCCAAGATAATCTACTCTGTCCATCCCTCTGTGGTGTGGCATAGACATTCTTGTGTGTGATCTTTCCCATTTGCATGTGAGCTTCTTAAGGACAGAGGCACTTGTTTGTTTGTATCTGTAACCCCATTGCTTAGTGCAGTGCCTGACATTTGGTAAGTACCTAATAAATGCTTTTTTATTCTTTCAAAAAAAAATTATAAAACTTGGCTGTCTAGAGCAATACATTCCTTAGTTCTAGAAAGCTGTGGTTTTGCTGTGGTTTATAGCATGTACATTAAAAAATCATTCTATTAATAAATACCTATTAAAATCCATAATATCTTAGGAAAGTCTTGAAATTGCAAAGCCTCTAGGCATTTGCTTAAGAAGTTAAGGGGGGGAAATTTGATCCCACAAATTAATATGATAACTTGAATTTCCATCCTTAGTACAATGGGAAATGTTTCTTTTTTTTAAATTTGTCTTTTATTTTATACCTTTGTCTGATGAGCTTTATCCAAGCATTAAATTCGAGCACATAAAAATTGGGAACATAATCCCAAGTTTGTTTGGGTTTTTTTTTTTCCTATGGCAGTAACCAAGCAAAACAACTTTAAACATAGCACACTAAGGATCTCCAGTTTCTCAGTCACTAAATTTTCATAATTTGTCCTCCCTAGGGCAGGTTGACAATCTTTTAGCGGTTTACAATAAATAAAATTCCACTTTCAAAAATAAATAGAATCAAAAAACCATTTTTACAAAATAACCTTTCTTCATGTACTAGCTGTGTGACCTTGGGCAAGTCACTTAACCCCAATTACCCTGCCTTCCTACCCTCAAAAAAAAAAAACCAAAAAACAAATTAAAAAAAGGGGCAGCTAGGTGGCGCAGTTAGTAGAGCACCAACCAGCCCTGGAGTCAGGAGGACCTTGACACATGTGCTACCTGTGTGACCTTGAGCAAGTCACTTAACCCCAATTGCCCTGCCTTCCCCCCTCCAAAAAAAAAAAAATAACTTTTCTGGGAGGAGAAGGGGCTGATAATCGTGAATTGTTGGCTTACGATGAAATTGAGTATTTTTTTTTAAATGAGGGTCGGAGATAAAGTGTCTGTTTCCTCTTATTAATCATAATGCACAAAAATTTAATAAAAGATTGCATGAAAGATTTGTAAGCATAATTAACTTTTTAATCAGTCTTTTTCATTTTACAAGAGAGATTTCTGTTAAATATTTGATACATGATCTACTAGTTTAACATTGGCTGAGACAGGACAGTAGAGAGAAACTTGAAACCTAAATTGAGAGTGTCTTTTCCATTGGATAAATCTGCAACAGCAAATTTTGGACCACTCTTATGATTTACACGCATGCGTTATGGGGAGAGAAATGCTATTTACTTGGGTTATTTTAAGCTGAATTTATGAGTCCAGTGTCAGTTTTTTCCTATATGTAAATATGCCTTGGGGACATGTATTGTAATCTGGATACATATAATTATATAACTAATTACAAAGAGTTCTATTGTCCCAACAGTTTTAATCTTTCCTAGGGCTCATACCAGGAGAATGCACTGACTCAAAAGGAAAATGAAAAATAAAAAAAGGCAAATACCTGAACGCTTTAACCTACATTAATCAAGGGATGGCTCCTGCTCTTGCTGAGAGAGCTTTGTAGTTGGTTGAAGCAGGGTCACATGCAACTATGAGCTAGAATTAAGAATCAGAGTCAGAGTAAATGATGCTACTTAAAGTCTGAAGTTAAATTACAAAGAAAATGTTGTCCTTGAGTTGGAGGTAGGAGCGGGTAGGAGGTAGAAATGGAGGGATGACCTTCTGCAAATCAATAAAATCTGTAGACTAGGAAAGAAATGTCAGCCCTCTCTGTATCATATTTCTATCTCACAGAGCAGAATAATTTTCCACTAGAGACTTGGATTTCTGTGCGTTCGTTAGCGTGGGGTTGAGGGAGGAGTCGGGAATTAAAAAGCACGTATTGGCCTTTATGGCTGCATTCTTCTCTCTATAACTCTCCAGGTCTGTAAAACCATCCCATTGAAGGCTGTGCATTTTGGTGTTAACACATTCCACTTTTACATGATGGACAACCAGTTAACTTCATAAAATGAGGCGGCAATGGCTTTTGAAAATGAAATAATGTTTGATGTAACCTCGAGTTTCTCTCTGAACTTTGCCCAGACTATAGAAAACCTTAAAAGGAGGGTGGGAGTGAGGAGAGAAATTCTGTCAAGCACAGAATTACACAGGAAAAAAAATTAATCTAAATACTGAGAAGCCTCTGTTCTCTTGCATGATATTTAGCAGCAAGAGTAAGGAGAGGGATGTTTCTTTCTTTGTGTAATGTGCAGTAGTTACAATAAACACAAGATTTCCAAATCTCAGAGGACTCTCTTGACAGTTGCTTGATAACAGCTTTTTTCATTCCATAGTTTTGACAGTTTGTGTGTGTTGCCATATCTAGTGTAAACTAAAACATCACTGTCATTCTGTTTTTCTTTTGTATGTGGCTTCCTTTCTTTATTTTTTTTTCATCTTTAGGATAATGAAAAAGATGGGCTTTTCACTTGTAGACTAGAGGAAGGCAAGTTTGTGGGGAGATTAGCATGTGTTTATAAGTTTTGAAAGATTCAAGTTGACAGCAGAAAATGGCTTTAAATAATTTTTTCTCCATATTTGCTTCAATAAAAGTATAAGTGGGTATTGTAAGTTTTCTCTTAACCTTTTCATGTGTAGTATCTATATTCATGTGCACATGAATAATATGCATTAATATGAAGAAAATAAATCTCATAGTCTTAACAAGTTGGGTACATGTTTCTTATTTGTATTTTCTTTATTTTGATTAGTACAGATTCTTAACTCAAGCCTTCCCCCGTGTTTCTCTCACCATTCTCCCACCCTACCCCCATCAACTATACTTTCTCCCACCTAATGATGTGAGATTCTGTCTGTTTCTCTAACACACACACACACACACACACACACACACACCACTTCCTGCCCTGAACCATAATTGATGTGGGGGTGGGGGTGTGTATGTGATTTTTTTTTTTTGGTGGATTTTTTTTCCAGGTGTAACCCCAGCAAAATCAAACTAGTTTACACAAAACAAGGAGCTGCTGGTCAGGTGAAGAGCCATAATCTCAAGTCACAATTAAATAGTTAAGCCAGCATATTTCTTGTAACCTGCTAGGTTCTGGTTTGGTTTTCCCAAATTTGGAAAAACGCCTTGATACCTAGAAGGACTTGTGTTTTTCCCAACCTTTGCTTCTTGAAGAAATCTCTGTAAGGTTATTTTGCCATCAAACCAAATTTGCTTTAGCGCAGCAAAGCGCCCAATGCCGTCATCTGGCATGTTACAGACAAATTCCAATTACTTTTCTACTTCAAGCTATTGTTAAACACTACAAGCTAGCTGACAGTAAAATTATAAATACAGGTGTTGTCACACTACACTATAATCAGAATTTTAATTTGAATTTTCATTTGTAAAGCCTTTTTTTTACATGAAAATGGGAATAGAATTAGTTTTATTGACAGTAAAAAGACATTTTGAAAGCTTCCTAAATCATTACCTGTATTTAGTAGAGAAAAAATTGTATATGTCCATGTTAAAAGAAGAGTTTTATTATCACATATTTACTCATTATATTTTGTGGTAAATAAATGGGTAAGATGTTTTTGACATATGATTGACAGAACTCACTGGGTTTTTGCTTCATCAGAACAATAGACAGACAAATATATATTTTGCTTTTGTTTTGTTCTGCTATTACTTATGTAGGTCCTTAGACAAAATCTTCTTCAGGCAAATTAAGTAGAGCCTGTTGGGAGTCTGCGTGCAGTGCTGAACTTTTTATTTGGCAATTTTCTCTTCTTACACAGATTCATCATCCTTGGGTTTTTTTTTTCTTCTCCTTTTCTCCTTTGCTTGGTGGTTGGAGTGGTTCCCCCTTCTCAAGTCCCTCTTTTTTTCCCCTCAAGGCATTTAGTGTCGTGTCTGCCAGATTTCAGTGATGAGCAGCGAATTGCTTTTAAAGTGGGCATTATGCCAGTTCAGCAGCACAATGGAAAACCAATCTTCCACCATTCTACTTTTGATGCTGTTATTGTAGCATTTTAGATAACTGCTGCCACAAAAAAAAAAGGGGGGGGGAAAGATGTGCTCAATTGCTACCAGTTAGTCAAGTTAAATCCAGAGCAGCATTAAAATTACTCTGAAAACTGTTTGTCAGAGGTCATGTGCCATCTGTGGCTGCAGCACATAGGATAGATGTTCTCTTCTGTGTCCCCCCCTTTATTATTACTGTGACTGACCAGCTCTCTAAATAGCCCTTCACTACCTGTTTACTTATTGTCTTCACCTCACTGTTGAAAAAATGTGTCAAACAGAAATGTCGAAAAGTTTCTTTAAAGTGGTGAAAATAGCAGGAGAGGGAGTTGTTCAGGGTGCTAGAGTTTGTACAGTGTGAAAGCAAAAAAAAAAAAACTTGGGAGAGAGCAAGAACATAATTCTCTGGTTTCTATAGCAAGATTACTGTTTTCTTCTTTTATCTCCACTTTTCAACCACTGGGTTCACTGTTCTACTTTTTTTTTTAATAGCACAAATGGAATTTATCCTCTTTCCCTCTCCCTCTCCCTCCTCCTCCTCCCTCCTGCCTTCCTTCCACTACTTGCTTGTGAATGAAAGGGACTCTTTACTACTGCTGTAGGACAGATGGTAGCTGTATATGTTGTATTTGGTGTATTTTTGAGTCAGCCATTTTTAAAATCTAATGCCAACAGAAAGGCTGTTCTGTGGGTAATGAAGGTACTGTACTTGGGGCCTTCTTAACTTCAGTGGGGCTTATTTAGAAATGAAAAATTATATAAACAACACATTATCCTTCGAAAACATTCTAACTGGGATATATTAGCGTACTAATCACATTTTGGATTTATAGGACACCTTTCTTCTATAGTTCAAGAATTTTCAAATTTATTCTCACAACTTCACCATCACAGAGTTAAAGATGAGGGCTTTTTAAAGTATAATTATGTCCATATCACGGGTGGAGGAATTAAAACACAAGATAAAGTCATTTAGCCAAGGTGAGGCAGCCAATAAGTAGCCAAGCTAAGGCCAAAACCCAAGTTTGGTAGCTTCCAGTGTAGTCACTCAGCTGGTAGTCTCAGATTCTCAGCACTCTATTTGCCCAGAGTTGGTTTTCTGGATATCTTCGTTTCTCTACACTTGCCTAACTGGCTAAATACAACTTATATCTGCATTTACTAAGCTGTGGGCAGGTGCTAGCCTTAAGCTTTTGAGAGTGCATTTTAGTACCAAATATAAATGATGTCATGTGCTTCTGGAATTCTCTCCCGGCTCCCAAAACTCCCCCAAAAAAGATCTTTGGATTATTGGTTTAACAGAATTCATTACGTTGTTATAATTTACCTGTAATGACGGCCGTGTCCTTTAGATTCCCTTTAGCACCCCCTTCAAATCCATATTCTTTATTTTCTGATAAAAAATATCATTTCCCTTACAGACATATCAGTTTAGATTCAGTGGTGATATGATATTCTTTCAGAGTAGGACTGATAAACAGAGCTTCATCAGTCTTCTCTTTTTCTGCAGGAAGACTGTTTTAAATTTTTGAATTATTCTCCTTCAGCAAAGGGAACCATGCTAGAGAGTTGGAGGTTGATTGACAAAATCACAAAGAGGTTTTGTAAATAAGCAAGAAATTGTATGTGCATGTGTGTATGTATGTATATAGTATAAGAAGTATACATTATCTTCCCTTCCTCATGATAATTTATTTAATATTTTGATCCTAGTCCTTTGTAGGGACAAAAATATGTAAATCATTGAGATTGATTTTGCAGTTCTCTTTGGGTTACAATTAAGATAGTAAAGATACGGAGTAATGAGGAAATCTTGGCATTTAAAATGTATCTCTAAAACATGGACCAAAAATTAAAATATTATTTCTCTAGCCATTTAAAGGATCACCTCGAAGGGGAAAGTATAATATTTACCTAGAAACTAAGACATTTTCAAGCTGGAGTGTGTTCAGGGGAAGAACACAGTCTCAAGATAATGAAAAAATTCTTAATCATGTCTTATGTGGACTGGTTCTGGGAACTTGACTGGAAGTTGAGAGATGGGAACTGGAAAAGGCAAAATAATAGTCTATAGTCATTTGAAGGGATATCATGTGAAATTAACCTGTTCTGCAACACATCCTAAGTAACACATGTGGTCCTCATGTCAAGGAGTGGAACCTATTTATGATATGTCACACTTTTATTGAATGCAAATAAAATCATTTTCTTGAGAATTTTCTGGTTGGATTCCTTCATTGGCCTGAAAAGAATCTTTGGTGTGTTTTACAGTAGAGGTGTTAAACTACATGAGAGGCCCCCAGCAACTCTCAAGTATTGCCTGAATCATATTAAAGTGTAATTGAGAAATGTTTAACAAAGTGAATAAAATTCAGTAAAACATAGATGATGTTAATTTGTGGTGTTCAAGTCAATTTGTGACTCAAAGGGATCTGTTTCTTTTAAAGTTCAACACTACTGTTTTCAAGCATCCCCTAGTGATTTCAGTGTACCCTTTCTTCCCAGTCATAGCTTTGATCTACAAGACCCAACACCCAAAGAAAGCAATTGGTAAGAAAGGATCTGTCCATGTTAAACCAAAAGATTTTAAACATATGCAGTATCAGTCCTGTGCTTTATTGGGCCTGGGCCTTTGATATTTCAAAGCAAAAATTAATATAGTTTTGATTTTAAAATTTATGTCTGTAATGATAATTACTAGTATCTGTTGTTTAGTAACTAATCAGAGATTCCAGTTTTACACAGCTTTTTGAGAACATCTGTGTGTTTTTGTATCCATCTATGCCAGAGAATGAGAATGGTAGCTTCTCTGTCTTTGCCTCCCTTCAGCCCCTTGAGTAACATGGGAAAAGGTACTTAAGAGTCAGCAGGTCAGCATCACTACTAGTCAGTTAAGCATTCATTTACTCATAAATTAGTGATAATAATGTTTGCTCTAGTGGAATTATTATAAACATGTTAGTGTTCCAAAGCCATCTCTCAGTCCAGTCCTGTTGGACGTGGGATCTGGAGGCCTATGTCTCAGACCCCACCTCAGACACTCACTAATTCGTATGGCTATTGCTAAGTCACTTCTTTCATCTCTCTTAGCTTCAGATAGAGGTGATTACATACATATATTATAAACCTTAAAACGCATTATAAGTTACTGTTCACACATCATGATTTGGTGAATCTGTGATCTTCAGATTTGCACTAACCATGAAGACGACCATTCATCCACATCTTTCTGTTCATCTTGACATCCTCCCATACCCTCTCCACTGGAGGTGATCTGCCCAACATGCCAGGGCTCTTCTTCTGGATCTCCTGACATTATACTGGTGGGCACTGGCACAGCACATAGGCCGCGTGTCATTATTCCTCAGTCTCTCCACATGACCAGCCCATCTCCTTCTCCAGTCATGCATTTCTTTGATGATATATCCTGTGCTCCTCTTTGTTCACAACTCATTGTTAGTCATCTGCTGTTTATACCATGGAGTGACCAGTGCTTTGGACTCCTGAGAGATTGTGGCGTTCCACAGTCTGCAGGCATTTAATACTGCTGGAGAAAGAGTGATATTTAAAAGATTGTTTTTCTTTCGGTGAGAAGCTTGGAGTCATTGAAAGTGCTTCACTATTTCCTAAATAAAATCCAGCCTGTTGTCTAAGTTTATTGTCCGTCCATAGAGTCTGTCTGCTGTGTGTCTGTGTGACACTATTGTACACACTAATGGGCCAGCTCATCCTCTAGACCACAAGCATTTTTCATCCGTTTAGTTTTTCTTGTGTGATTGGTTATAAGAAATTCTTTAAAGTGATTATGGCTCTTATATAGGAGGCTCTGCAATGTTTCAGAGTTGATGCATTCAGCATCATGTGCTCCCAATAGGGAGGACCCCATTCATAAACAATTCTTTTTCCAGTTGGTATCTGTGCTAGAAATCTAATGTGATAGTAGCAAACAACTTTAGCAAACATAATCTCGGTATTTGCTGCCTTTCTCGGTGTTAATCAGAGGGTCGCTTAAAAAAATTCTTCATGTTGAATATTTCAGGAAATCTTTTATGTTTCAACAGATGCTTGGGAGATACTTTGTTAGAAGACACTTTAGGTTTTGCTGTACTGAATCAAATTTTTTTTTTATAGTGAACAAACAATAAACACAGTGGGCTCCTATAATTTCTACACTTTTCAGCCAATTGTGTGACTGTAAAGATGTGATCTGATTTGGAATATCACTTGTGCCTTTTCCCATCTCAGTGTTTTTGTCGAGTGTGCCCTTGAAACACGTGAAAATCATTCTCATAAATATTTTATAAGGATGAAAAAGTATGTGTATGGGTCAGTAGTTTTTGAGACCTTCTTCTGTGATACTTTCCAGTTGTTTGGCATCTTCCCTTTCAGAAATTGTGAAAATCAATCTCCCAGCGCTCTCAAATTGGGTCTGGTCCAGCTACTTTTCCCGCTCTAGTCTTCTCTTTTGCTTTTTCTTCTTCCTTATGCAACATCACAGTAGTGGAAAATAAGGACAGATGTAAGAGATGGTATAGCTTTGATGTTAGTGTCCTAATGTGGCATCTCCATTATTTCTGAAGAAGAAAATAGAATTGTTGTAGAAATCTTGACGGGATTTTTTCCCACTTTAATTTGTTGTCTTCAGTTTTATCCTTAAATGTACTTTGGGTTAAATGAAAAACTTTTTATTGTTACCATTGAGCAAAAGAAAGCCCAGTAACCAGGTCAGCATTTAATAGTCATCCATGCATTTGATGATATAGCGTTCATCTCTGGTTATTCCTTACCCTTTCCGTATGAGCAGCCCACTTCCTTTACTAGCCATTCATTTCTTTGATAATATATTTTTCACCACATTTTACCCGTAATTCATCGTTGATATGTGTTGCAGCCTATTTAGACTAAGCAGCCCTCTTTAAATGAAAAAGAAAAAACCTACAGTGATCTTAACTTTTCAAGAAAATCCTGGTTCCTCTTTTCCCAAAGATGCAAAACAAAAGTTGGTTTTTGGGCGGATAGGGACAGAACCAACTCCCCAGGAAGGTTTCTAAAAAAATTGTGTAAGTACACTGTAATAATAATGGTGATAGCTCACACTCATCATTGCACTTCAAGTTTTGCAAAGTGTTTTGCCCACAGCTTTCCAGTGAGGTATGTAATGGAGGTATAGTTTAATTTTTTATTTTACAAATTAGGAAACTTAACCTTCTTCCATTTGAGTTTCCTGAAGTAGCAATCATTTATAAATTCAACCAACATTTATTAATAGTGTTCAATATACTATTCTGATTATTCAATAATACAAAGATAAAACTACATACATTTTTTGCTCTTATCTGGTTAGGCAGGAGCAGAGTGTTGCAAGAAATTTGGAGGATCAACAGTTCATTTCAAGTTGGGGATAATTTGGAGTGGCTTTAAGAAGGATCCTAAAAATTTTTGAATTGGAGCTGTAAGGGACCACAGACGTCATTTAGCCCAGCTCTTTCATTTTACAGATAAGGAGACAGACCCAGAGCCAACGTCACATATAAAGTAAGTGGCAGTCAGGATCTGAACGCAGGTCTCCCAGTTCCTGATCCAAGGCTTTTTTCCACTGCACCAAGAGGAGGAGGTGGCAACAGAACTGAGCCCAAGAGTAAGAGGAGGAATCCATTCCAGGCATGAGGAATTTGGGTACAAAAGCAGAAATAGAGAAAAAATAGTCATTTTGACTGAAAGATAAAATAGCATTGGGTCCTGGAAAAATAAGGCTGGCAATGTAAAATTGGAACCAGATTGTGAAGGGCTTTGAATGCCCGTCAGAGTTTGTGTTTTGTCTAGGAACCAATGGGAAGGGGCTGGAAACTTTTCAATAGACATGAGATACGGTCACACCAGTACATTAGCAAGATTGCGCTGGCAGCTGTGGTCTAGGGAGGCCACTTAGGATAATATTATATATCCTACACAAGGAGTAATGAGGAGATGAACTAGGGCAGAAGAATGATGAGAAGGATGCTTTCAGAGAAACTGGGGAAGACTTGTATGAATTAATGCAGAGTGAATTGAGCAGAGCCAGGAGAACAATTTATTCAGTAACAGCATTGCAAAGATACCTTTGAAAGACTTCAAAACTCTCACCAGTGGCACGGCAAACCATGACTCCGGAAAGCCAGTAATGAAATTTACTACCCAACTCCTGACAGAGGTCATAGATTCAAGATACAAAATGAGACATGGATAAGTTTTTGTTCATTGAAAAAAAATTAACTAGAGCGGTTGCAGGGTAAAGGAAAATAAGAGGGCAAAGCTGAAAGGTGTTGTAGCAGTAACACCATGAGGATTTGGTAAATAATTGAATGTGAAAGGTGAGAAAGGAAATAGAACCAGAGTTTCCTCAGAGGAATAGTAGCACTACCAATAGGAATCGAAGAAGTAAGGAGAAGTAAGATTTGGTTGGGGGTTGAAGTGAGAGAGGTGTTAAGTTCAGTTTGGGGCATTTTGTGTTGAGATGATGGCCAGATAGCCAGGCAGGGATGTAGCAGTATAGACAAAAGCAGCAGTATAAAGTGTTATTTTCTTTATATTTATTTTGTGTTTATTGTTTCACCATTAGACTATAAGCTCCTTCAGAGTAGGGATTGTTTCATTCTTAATAATTTGTATCCCCAGCACCCAGAACAGTGTCTGGCACATATCTCAATAAATGCTTGTAAATGGGTCGATTTGCTCAAAAGCCTCAAAAGGGTGGGAGGGCTGTGCCCAAAGCAAAGTAGCTAAGTGGGGTAGGGGTGGAGGGGTAAGATAGGGAGTCTGCCAACTATAATTTACACATGCACACATGCTCAAACATATGTTCTGATGTGTACTGACACACCAGGAATCTCCTCAAGGGGCATAGTGGGATGAATAGCAGTATCCTTGGATATAGTCCAGATCAGTATAAGAGGGCAAACAGGTGGTGCAGGGAATAGAGCATCAGGCCTGAAGTCAGGAAAACTCCTCTTCCTGCTTTCAAATCTGGCCTTTGACACTTCCTAGCTGTGTGACCCTGAACAAGTCATTTAACCCTGTTTGCCTCAGTTCCGCATCTGTAAAATGATCTGGAGAAAGAAATGCAAACCACTTCAGTATCTTTGCCAAGAAAACCCCAAATGGAGTCTTGAAGAGAGGGACACGGCTGAAACAACTGAGCAACAACAGAGGCTATAGGATCTCCTGTTACTCTGTGCTCTGTCGACGCTATCCAGAGACACCACCTAAAACCGTTGTAAGGTTTTTCAGAAATCCACATGTGGCGCGAATTCATTCCAGAGAGAATGCTACATAAAGAGTGGAATTTTCACCAGAGAACACACATTTGGCTTGGAGGCTTAGCTGATTAAACTGGTATGGCTCCTCAGAATCGTATTATAGCTTTACAGAAAGGCCGCATTTCTGACTGGCCTTAAGTTCAAAATCTTATTCATTATTATTATGGCACGTGAGTGTGAAGCAGTGGATCCCCTTGGTTAGTGAAAGTTGGGGATCAGAAGTCATTTGAAAGTCCCTGCTTTCGCTCACAGTTCAGTATGGCCTTGGTTTTTCCAATGTGATAGAGATGGTGCAAACGATTAATTGTTAACTGTGTTTTACACCTAATCTTAGAGTCTTGCTTCTGTAAAATAGCAATAACCGTACATGTGGTACCCAAAATGATTTTGGAAACCTTAAAACATTATGCGAAATACCTCCTTTTTTAGTTATTAAAGATTATATCCAGACCAGTTGGAAAACAGAGAACTTCTTCATTGCTTTCCTACATTTCCACACATTTGGTGGACAAATTAATTTGTAAAACAGCAGGGACTGTGTCTTATATGTCATAGTGCCTTACATGTAATAAATCACAGTAACAGATTGATTCTTGTGCTAAATATGAAGTAGTTTGTTCCATGGCCTTTTCTTCAGTGTGTATGTTTATGTTTTAGTCTTTGAGAAATGCATCATCGTTTTTGAAGAGGTGAATGTAGTTACTGTATTGATGAATACTTAAGGATTCCACCTTTGGTAATG
>CM053622.1:465530830-465568330 GCA_028646595.1 Phalanger gymnotis | reverse complement strand
AAATATACACAACCCAAAACCAAAACCCAGGAGATTGGAATCTTTTCTTCCAGCTCTGTTCTCTGAAGACTCTGCTCAGCTATTGACGAAATTCGCATTTAGAAAGAGAGAGCTTTTTATTTGCATCTCTTACTTGTATGACATGGTACTTTAGAGGTATTGACTGGCTGTGCGATGTGTGATGGTCACAGTTGTCTGTTACTAAGAAGAGCACGGAGTGATGCTGGTTGTCATTCCGTCTCTGCTGTGAGGCAGTGTAAATCGTCCCCTTTCTAACCAACCTGGTGGGAAAAGTCAATATCCCATCAGCAAAAGGAGGTAAACACATCAGGAGCTGTGTCCTCTCTCATCTTCCCCTGCCCTCTACTACTTCACTTTTTGAATCTGGTCTCCCCAGTTATCAGATGCCTTTGTGTCATTCAAAGATGCTACATTACAGTCCTGTAGCTAAAGCTTGCAGTCTGGCTTTAGCAGTGGCCATGTATTGTATTCTCAGGCTCTGATAATTAGAGTTTTCAAATTATTTTCCTATAGTTAATTAATGGTATCCCTTTTCTTATTTCTCTCCAGCCCCCAGCTCACTTCCACTCTTCCCCAACCCATTGCCTTTAGACATTTACATCATAAAAGAAGCATTCCCCCTCCCAAATTTGAAAGACAATGCTATTTAGAAAAGGATATTGTCAACAATGCTTTGCTTATCTAGGGAACAGTACTTTGAAACTGGTTCGGAGTTATCTTGGCATACTATTTCAGTGAAGTTTTACTTTTCCCTGTGCTTCTCCTCAGCTCTTTCTATCATCTGCTTCCGTTCCCTTGGCATCCGCTACTCATGGGCAGCCTTCCTCTCCAGTAGCTGCTCAGTCAGTGCAGAGCTGTGGTGAACCAGCCCAGGAGGCCTAAGCTCTTCCATTTACATTAACTTTCCTGGGCCTCATTTTACTCTTCCGTTAAAAGGTGATTGGCCAGATGCCCCTTAAAAAGTCCCTCTGAAGTCTAAATCCAGTGAACTGAATTGGGGGGAGTGGAGGTGTGTTTTTCAGTGTATATAAGTGCAGAAATGGCCCCGCGAAGGTTTTACTGCTTCTGGGGCTAATAAAATGGGACTCTGCAGCAGCTGAGAGTTACAGGGTTTCCATGAGCTGCCTCCTTTTTGCTAAATCTGCTCCTAAGAAAAGCAGGAAAAACCAAATCCTAAATTTGATACAGTAGTCGGAAATGCTGGGTTTGGGTTTAGAGGACTTGAGCTTGAACTCCAGCTTTTCCAGTCTGACCTCGTACAAGTTACTTGGAGGTTGGACGAGATGACTGCCAGGGCCCTTTTAGCTCAAAGTCTGTGATTCTATGAACCTGAGAGTCTTTGAGCAGTGACATTGGTTGCCTCTCTAATAAATAAGGTGGGGTGGAAGCAGTGCCTAAGTAAGCAGTCTTCTTGTTTCAAATTTAGGTATCCCCAGTTGCCTCCTTTCCTCCTACCTTTATTTGGGTTTTTGGGAGGGAGAGGGGGCAGGGCAATTGGGGTTAAGTGACTTGTCCAAGGTCACACAGCTAGTAAGTGTGTCAAGTGTCTGAGGATGGATTTAAACTCAGGTCCTCCTGACTCTGGGGTGGATGCTTTACTCACTGCGCCACCTAGCTACCCTTCTCCTACCTTTAAATAAGAGAAAATATTAGATACAGCAGACATAGAAGTGCATGAGGAATTTTTATTTTGGCCAGGGCAGGACCCAGGTGTTGGGGGGATAGAGATAAGCTGGAAGATCAGTCTTTGGGCTGGGAGTTGGAGAGTTGGCAGTGACTACAGCCTTGAAGTGTTTGGGCACCAGACTGGGAAAGGGGAAGGGATGGTGGGGGGAGAAGTTGAAGTGAAACAGAGTTGGAGAAGAAGGAATAACAGAAGGGAAATCCCCAAGGAGTTACCAAGGCCTCTGCTTAAACTTGGCGCAAGGAAGTACAAGAGCCTCTGAATACCAGTACCTTCCTGGGTGGAGAAATGTTTGACGGCTTCACCCCAACTATGTCTGAAATGACACGTATTGTCGAGTGCCCCTGGGTTCTGCATCTGCACAGATGTATAGACCTGCACCTTAATGGTCTGCTTGGACAGCCATTGCTCCCTTCCTGTGCTGAGTCAGCCACGGTGAATGGTGGACACAGGAGAGGGGTACGGGGTGGGGCTGTGTGTGTGTGTGTCTTGACGGCACCAGCCGGACCTCAGAGCCCAGCATCCTCCCCATCGAGAGTCTCAGGGCCGGTCCTCCTAGTGAGCTGGGCTGGGCTTTAGAGCAGGAGGGTGAGGATGTGGCAGCCTTGGCTCTGAGCATGAGTCGGGTTGCTCAGGAATGCTGGGCTGTGTGTGTTTCTGATTCAGTGTTGGATTTTCTTGCAAATCTGTATCTCTTGGTCTTTTAATCCTTTTTTATTTTATGTTTTCATAGACATATTGAAGAAGAAAGAATTCTCCAAGGAAGAACTTGAGACATATTACAAACTAAGGAGCACCGCAAGCCTGTTCTTGTCCCGGAGTGGCTATTCAGAAGTGTGCCTCAGCAAACTCTTCTCCGATTGTACTGTGAAGCCCTTTAGGGAATCCCAGAACTGACGGAGGGAGTAGCTTACAAATCATCTCTCGTCTGCCTCCCCACACACTCACCCCACCCCTGGGTAGCCCAAAGTGCCTCTTTTGCATCTGTTCTTCCTCTGGGCTTCCCCATTTTGGAGGGAATATTCATAAGTCTGGGGGGAGAGGGGAGAATCCTTTTAACTTCCTTCGGGTTAAGACACAGACCAACCTTGACTTTACGAAAAATGACACTTTAAAATACTGTGGGCCTTCCTAGAACACCTGAAGGGTGGATTTCCCCCATAAGTATGTGTATTGGGATGGGGGAGGGTGCAGTAAGAGGAGAATTGCTACTTTAATTGAATAATTCCCAGGGAGAGTTGCTGGAATGTGAGTGACCCTAGACTTTGCTCCAGGGTGTTTAGGAGAGGTGCTCTCCGGAAGAGAGGTTAGTAAAGGTCTCTCTAGGAGCACTGATGTTTTGCCTTTTCACAGTTTATCAACTTCCCCACTATAAACATACCAATTAAAAACCTACTAACCCTAAATGCTTCCTAATGTTCTACCACCTTTTGAGAGCAGCTTGCCTTTTGAATCCCCCCTCCCTTTGTAGTCAGCAAAGGGGAGATTTACAGGTTTTTCACATTAGATATTTCGGGTGGCAAGCCTCGTCTCCCACCCCTTCAGTTTGCATCCAGGTTTTACACTGTTAGTGAGATCACACATACCCATTTTTTTTTAACTTAGTTGAGGGTAAACCTTGGGTGATTAGAACAAAGATCACAAACAAACTAGTAGCCTAAACACACTTCTAAAAATGTTGAGGGGTTAGGAATAGAAATTGAAAATATCTGGTTCAGTCTCCTTTGAATGAATATTTGATGAAAAAAATAAACATGTATTGGCTTTGGGAGTGTTTTTCTTGCTGGCTTTTTCAGAGCGATTCCTTTCCCAGGAAAGATTTGTCATTTGTGTTATCCTTCCTTTTCTTTATTAGTAAGTTTACAGACTGCAGACTATTTTCCTCCATGTAAAACTGTAAAGTTTTAAATATATAAAACTGTATATGTTTATTAAAAATGAAAGATTATCTTCTTGAAGAATAAAATAAAGTTTTCTAGGGAAACCAGTTTCGCTAACTTCTTACCAATGACAAGAGGGGAGTGGGAGGGAGGGTGTCTGTGTCATGGGTTTAAAAAGTGGGAGCTACGTATATACCACTATCTTAGAGAAAAATGAGGTTGATATGTATGTGTGTGTGTGTGTTTAATATTCTGAATGTAGTGAGAGAATCTGGGCATTAGGTGCTTACTTGGCTTTTGTAACAGATAAAACTTGGTGCTTGGGATGCTTTCCCATACAAGTGTCTGTTCTTAGAAGGTCCAGCCTATGACATCTACATCCAGTAGGGTTGTAACTTGGGGCTCCAGGCAAAGTTTATACTCTAGGAAGACTTACCCAAGTATTGAAGAGAAAAGGGCCTCTATTTTTTACTCTGGGGACCCTGGGGATTTCACATGTTTTGATCAGTTACCACATGGTTATAGGACAGCCTGAATTAGGAAAGCTTAGGTACTAATGGTTTTTTCACTATAACATTGTTATTCAGACCAGAAAAGAAAAGCCAAATAGTCCACTTAAGGGTATCTCTGTCTCGCAATCCACTTCCCAAAAATGGATCTCATCTCCCAGATGGGAGACTTCTGTCCAAATTGCTAAGTTCTGTGGTTGCTTTTGGACATTTACAAAGTATTCTCAATCATCAGCCATCTTCAGTCTTCTTCAAAGTATTCTTGTCCCCAACTAAATTGCAAGCCCCTTGTAGAGCAGGATCATATTCATTAAGCACATGCATTGAGTTCCTACTGTGTGCAAAGGCCACCCTACCTGCCTAGTATTAAAGGCCTAGGAGGTGTTATTTTAATTTTTTGTTCCCCAGATCACCTAACATTTTTTAGCTGAATGATTTTGAACCTCCAGAAACATGGCAGAGTAAAAACTGTTCCCAGCATTTCTCTTTTTCACTGCAGGTGGATTAGGATCTCAACAGACTTTCTATTTCTTGACTTGTGTTAGGTCCAACTGCAGAGAGTAAGGTTGGGCTGAGGGAAAGTAGACGTGGACATTCCCATTCCACCCGTAACAGACTGGCAGTAAATCTTTGACCTCTAGGATTTTGTGGAGTCTGAGCTAACCTCCAATCCCTGGGAAAAGGTACTCATCCTTTGGAAAATGAGATCTGACCCATATCAGAATCCAGAATCCATTTCTGGCGTAGTAGGAACTTTGAGACCAAACTATTCCCCAACCCTACCCACTTTGCTCTGTTAGCATGAGGAACCTCTTGGGTTTTGAGGTAGAGGAAGGCTGGGAGAGTAAACAACTCTAATTGTAATTTGCTCCAGAAGAAATAAGTTTAGATGATCCTGTGACTGCTGTCCTAGACTTAAAGGGGTAACCAAAGTTCCCAGGTGAATGTTTTGAATGATGTGGCCCGGAAAGAAGCCCCAGAACCCCCACTTCACCTCAGCCATGGCCACCTCCTTCCCATCAGGCATTAGAATTTTCCCAAAGTGACCTTTCAGGTTTTGTTGGGACGAGATAAGAAGCAGTAGGGGTAAGGGTGATGCCAAAACTGCAAGTCAGATTCACAGACGGTTTTGCATCTTATTTAAAAAACAAAACCTAGCCATAAACCCTCTGAGACTTGGACAGATTTCCCTCGAGCTGCTAAATGCTCCCATCCCCAAACTTGAAACCTTCTTTCCCTCTCACTTTTTTTTTTTTTGTGGGGGGAGAAGGGGGTTTGTCTCTGGGGCAAATCACCTAAATATTTCTTAATTGAACGGTTTGTCGTGGAGGCTCCTTATAGCTGTTTAATAGATTAACTCATCTGAGCCAGCTTCAAATTTCAGATTAAAATTCCTTCATCCCGAAGGCAGCATTATCAGGTTGTTGGAGGCTGTTTTCAAACCTTGGTTTTGAATAGCAGCGGCTCTGCATTAATTTAACCACTAAGCTAATAAGTAGGTTTCGTTTTGTTATGCTAAGCTTTATTGCTTTTCTTTTGATCCGAATGGTGTTGTTGAGCAAAGCAGCAGACAAGGCATTCTTTGATGAGGGAATTAGCGCTCTATTCTTCCTCTATTATTCATAGCACAGTGGAATATGTAAGTACCTGAGGGTGTCAAAGGAGAGCGGGCTCCATTGCAAAGTGTTCGCCTTGTTTCTCTCAATAGCTGACTATGAGATGATAAACCGCTTAATACACTGCACTAATTGGATGAGAGCAAAAAGAGACGGGAATTAAGGCGAGGCAAAAGGAGAGAGTGCTACCGGCCTTCATTCACTCTTTCACCACTTTAACGGCACCAAAGGAGGCACAAGCTTTCTATAAGCAGACTAGGGGTTTTGTGCAGAGATAAAATGAACCTGTTAGTGGATTCAAGTAATACACTAATTATTGCACAGTATAAATACCACTACTGGTTTTATAACAGGGAGGTAAACTTCTTTTGAGAAGGTTATAGGATTGCTTGGCAGTAGTGTAGATCCTAATAAGAGACCAGAGTAATAACCCCCTGGATTAACAAAATTGCTGCTTGTACAAGTATGATTCTGGCTTTTACGAAGATTTCAGGAGAATGAATAAAAATGACTGAATGACATTTCTTAATGTGCAAGTGGTAATCGCTCCCTTTTCTTTAAAGTAAAAAAAAAAAAAATACATACGTACTTGTACTTCAAACTGGACTGTTAATAACGTCCAGGGGCAACATGACTTTTCCTTTTTGAAAAATGCTTCTCTGTTCTTCCCCCAGGTAGCAGGTTGTGTGTGTGTGTGTGTGTGTGTATGTATATGTATATATGTTTAATCTGCTGTCAGTTAAATATGCAATACTTGAGGGAATTCTCTCCAAAACACCATTTCAGGACCACCAAATCCTTCCCCCCCACCCCCAATTCAGACGTGTATATATGCATACGCATACCCACAATCACATTTTCTCTCTAAAAGTGGTGACTTCACCATTTATAATTTCCTATGGTCAACTTCTTTTCCCGCTCTAAAGATCTCTGTGCCCCAAGTGATGTATAAAAGGGATCCTACATTTCCCTTATTTTCAATATGTTTTTAAATGGATCACGATTTTGTCTATTGGAGGGGTACATTGAGGGGGAATCTAGAGGATAGAGAAGACAGCCTTCCTTCCACAGGCACTGAGTTCAGAATCGTGGTGAGCTCCCTCTTCTCCTCCCCCCCCCCACCCCCGTCAGGCCTCATCCGCTAATTCACCTAAGACAGTCAAATGCCTCATATGTGGAGACCTCTACCCTGCAGGTTAATGCATCTCACACTATAAACCAACTTTGGCATGGCCAAGGCCAAAGCAGCACACGATAAAGATAACACCTTGCTGGCGGATTATAAGTATATATGTTTATATATGAATATGCATATACACACGTGTGGGTTTATAAATGCCTACGTATATGTATGCATGCGTGTGTGTATTTATTGATACACATTTCTATATGTGTGCACATATATAATAACGTTACTTAATGGCTCGTTTTTCTTGGAATTTTCCACTTCGCTAAAACAACTTGAAAATCTGAGTTTGGTGACCATCTACTCCTCACACTCCCCCAACCCATCTCCACTTGGTTCCGCACCTTACAAGACATTCCAGGGTCAGCAGCCCTGGGAATTGCTGTATGGGTGCTTCTAAAACGGACAGCAGATGGTGAGGTATTCTGCTTGGACGTAAAAGAAGACAGCACTGCGACGAACCGGGCTCTCCTGCTCCTGCCAGGCGCAATATTTCTTGGCAATTGTAAGACTATCTTGGAGGAGGTTTGCTTAAGGTTGCGGGGTGGGGGTGGGGAGGGGGTCAGGCTCTCCCAGCATTGTAACCGAGTTCCCAGATATTAGGGCCAAATTGGGTTGCCATTCATTAATAATGCTCACAATAAGATTAAATCATTCTGGAAAATCTCATAAAATCCCCCTAAGTACGCTCCAGTGGCTCTTTCCAAACCCCATCATTCAGCACTTGGGGAGGTTTGGAAGGAGAAGAAAATTGGTTTCTTTGCTTTTAATGCTGCTTTGAAAAGATACTCAGAGTTTGTCATGCGTGACATATCACATGTTTAATATGGACTCGCTGGAAGTCAGGGGGTCTTTAGCGTGTGATATTTATGGAGAATATTAAGTGCAGAAGGAGGTCCCTCCAGCTGGAGAAAGTTGAAAGAATAAGAGGCCTTGGATCCGGCTTGTTTGCGGCATCAGAATGACATCGGATTAAGAGTTTGTAAAACAAGGCGAGGAGCTCTCATTGGCTAGTAATAAATGTAATCCTTGGAGGTAATTTCACGCAATTTGCCTCTGCTCCATGGAAGGGTCAAATGAGAAAAAATGACTTAGAAAAGAGTTCATTAACAGGAAGAATGGTACTGTTACTCGTATACCATCCAATTGGCAGCTTAGAAGGGAAGGGGGAGGAGGGGGAGAGAAGCGGGATCCTGACTAAACAAAAAGGCAAAATCCCAGGAAAATTTATATTAACCATAGAACGGAGTGTCCCCTTACAGTCCCCATAAACATTCTGGGGTCTTTAGCCCGGGGTGGAGGTTGGGAGGATCTCTGAAATGGGAGGACTACGAGCCACCAAGGCATCACGGCCGATGAGAGAAGCCTTCCGTCTCCTCCTCTTACCCCTCCAGTTCTCTGTCATTCACTTGGAATGGGATATGCCAAAGATAGGCATTTAAGTTTGGGAGGGCAGAGAAAGTGGCATTCCACGAACACTTCTTTCCCCCACGATATCCTGTACTAGGGTCCCTTAGGCTCCTCCTACTTCTGCGGTAATTGAAGGGAGGGGTGAGAGAGGAGGAGGAACTTGTAAGACAGAGAATTCCGTTTCCCACCACGCTGCAAAGGTACCGAGGTTCTCTAAAGCGAAATATGGTCCTCCATTGAGTGACCCATCATCGCTCATTGCTTGTTCTATCATCACCCTTCTCTTTCCACCCCCTCCTCCCAACGATCCCCGCTCTCCTTAGTAACCTCTCTTCTCCAATGTTCTTCCCTCCCTACTCCCGCTATCTCCTTCTCCATTTTCCTCCAGTTTTCTGTTATAAGCCACTCTACGATTCTTTGACCCTTTATTCTTTCCAGGGCCCTAATGCCTTTTTATTGAGTTTTTATAGCTCGCGATGAAGTTCAATTCCAAGATGCCAACTGAATATCAGCAAAACCGAAGCTAGTCACTTTCCTAAGAGTAAACCCAAGACTAAAGGAGCGCGAGTGTCTGTATTCCTTGACGGTAGTTAACGGAGGACTGGAAAAAGCTTGCTAGGTAGGCTTACCTCTGCACGTCCCCTGAGGAGAGTATGCAGCCTTGAGGACAAGCTAGGATGAGGAAACTTCGCCCACTTCACTTTAAACCTACACTCCGAAATCTACACATCAGTCCTCTCCAGATGAAATGTTCATGGATATAGATTAGAAATGGGAGAGAAGTCATTTGCCCAGCTTGCCCTAGAGTCACACTCCATCCTGCCAGAGTTGGGTACAGATTTCCACTCCGCATTAAAGCAGGCGCTTATAAAAGCAGGGGACCAGAGTAACCCGGCAGGACTTAACCAAAGCTCAAAGAAGATGTCAACTCAGGTTAGTCACGGAACGTCAACCCCCTTCTTGCCCCTCCCCACAAAGGTCCGGTGCACTAATTACTGCAAATTGAAACTAATTAAGCTCTTCTTCCCTTTCCCATCGCCCTCTAATCATTAAAGAGGCGCACCACGCTGTCAGAGGGGCTGCCATAGATTGGTAACCAATAGTAAATCAAACACGTTTCCACACGCACATGCACACACACACACGCACACGCACACACCTTTCCTTGGATCAGTGTTTCCCAGATAGCATCGCAATTATGCCATTAGAGAGCTGCCACGTTCATACATCTTTTTCCTCCCTCTACCTCTCTCCAGTGTGCCCCTCTTCCCTTCCTCTCTTCCTAGAGGCATCCACACTCACTAGCGCGCACACACACACATACACAAGTATAACACCCTCTCGGAAGTAAGCTCCCCAGCTTCTCATTCTGCCCTTTTACCTGTCATCTCTTGGGTATACACTTGCAAGCACAGCCTTGAGAGAGCAAGTGGTACCTTCAGCGAGACAACTTCCCTCTATTTCATGCGAAAAGCTTCCGTTTTCTTTAAAATGCTTAAACGAATACCAACGCATGAGCCCAACCACTGCCACGAGGAAAAATTACATATTCATTCTAGGGCACATCCCAAGTGATTAAACATTCTGTTAAAAGCACCGCCACCTGAGTGAATCTTCGGTTGCCCTCTACAATAAGGTGATTGGCCTAGAGCCGTGTTCCTGAATGCATTTTTCACACTCTCTTTTGTTAAACATATATAGATTTTTTTATTTTCTGAGTGTGGCACTTCTCCACCGGATAGCAAGGAAAAGTGAGGACAAGAACAACATTACACAAAAGTACTGTACCATTGCCTTTTTGAAGGTTTCTGGAACCTCTACAGTTAATAAGTTAAATAAAGGGTCTGTGTACATAAATATTTGTCTAGGAACCCTATCATATCTACAACACAGTAAGAATCTACAGAAGGACAAACTTTTACAACGCTACACTGAGTGCAACTGCTTTATAACATTTCAAATATACAAAGCTCTGTTCTTTTTTTATAACAATGGTATGTACAGAATCAATAATCACAGTTTAGTGACTTAAACAGTCCATATTCTAGCAGTGTATTTCCCTTTGGTTTGATATAAAAACCTTGGTTGGTGTAGTGATAAAGAATAGAACAAGAAAAAGATACCCCTTCCCTTTAAGTGCACTGGTTATCATACAGCATCAAATTAACTCTCTTTCTGCCCTGGAAGCATCCTTGGTTGAGAAAACTCAGTGGGTCAAGGTGTGATTTTTAAAAGATGGGGAGGGAAGAACAGGAAGGGAAAGAATCCAACCTTTAAAAAGCACACACATTAAATATCATACGTGGAATCCAGGGAGAAAAAAAACCAAAACATAGCAAGAAGGCGACTCAAAATATATTTTACATTATGACGTCATTTTAAGAGAGAGAGATCGAGAGAGAGAGAGATGAAAAAACGAATCAGCAGGTTGGACATTTAAAGGGAGGAAAAAAGGTACCAGCCAAGGAATTTGCTATTCAGGAGCTGTTAGTGTTGGTTTACCCAGGAGAGCACTGTAGCAAAGGATGCTTTCTTTCTCCAAGTTCCTAACTTGAGAACCTCTCCAACGTCTTAGTTTGCTGGTCCTCTTTTTAGCATTTGGTCTTGATTGGTGCTATTTGAGGTGACCTTTTATTCTGATTACCGGTGGTGGAGCTGGGGCGGGTTTTAACACACCTCTTTCCCTGTGCTGTTCCCAGGGAGGATATTGAGCTGTGTCAGCTGGGCGGCGTGTTCTTTTGCTTTCAGCCTCAGAGCTGCTATGCTTGAAGCCCGTCTGTCCGCGGCAGCTGTGGCGGGGTCCGAGAGCGCACTTGACTGCACCCCGCTATCCACCGCGGGAGTGGGCTGTCTCAGGAGGGCGGCAGCGGTGGAAGCGCTAGTCAGAGGAGCCATCGTGGAAAAGAGCCTGCGAGGAAAGTAGACGCAGGAGTGTTTAGGTATTGCCACATACATACATACATCTTTTCCCCACTCTTTAATTTTTTCTTTTCTTAATGAACTCCCTTTAGTAAGTGTTTAATGCAGTCAGAGCTTGAGGTGTGAACAATGTGGCTTTTTTTTTTTTGTATTGTGAGAATTCGGTCAGAGGCTGAGAGGGCAGAAGACCTGTTGCAAAATCTCAACGTTGGCATCCAGAAGATTTTGTTAAAGTCTCATTTTATCCAAGTTGTTGGTGACAGGCTTGTTTGGGAGAGTACCCTGTCAAGAGTAGAGCTGATACTATGATTTATGCTGAATAAAGGTAGAGATTCCAAAACCAAATGCTTCCTCATGATGATCCAGCATTTAGGAGAGGGAGGAAGGAGAGAGCAGGGGAGAAAAGGAAAGAGAAGAGGAAGAAACAAGGGAGGAGAAAGGGAGTGAGGAAAGGCAGGAGGAAGAGAGGACGTGATGGGAAGAGAAGATCGGGAAGAGGAGGGGAAAGGGAAGACTGGGAGGGAAAAGGACAGAAATACACACATGCAGTGGTAACTGTCGCCTTTGGGTTTGGGGTTATACTGTTATGCTTTGGCTTTGTTTTTATTTTTTCCTCCTTCCCACCAATGAATGGCTATGTTGTCTTTCTCCCGAGAAAGACTCCGAAGTCCCTGGTGCCCGGTGTGTCTATCGGCTCCTTAGCCCTGATGCCCATTCCCTGCAGGAGGTGGTATGCCTGTTGATTTCCTCACAGTGGAATGCCAATTACTAGCCAGCAACCTAGCATCCCAGCTCAATGACAATCTTTTAAATGCCTTCCCTCTAGTTTGCCTGACTTCTCTCCCCAGAGCAGTGGTGCCGAAGAGAGGGAGTGACCCCCTTGACTGGCACATGAAGATGCACAGACTCTCCATTAACCAAGGAGGTGATTATTGACATCATCACTGCTAGGAACTGAACTATGGTCTTTCTAAAGGCAATGGGGCCTTATAGCTCAGCCTCAGCTTGCTAAGCCTGGGCATTGGCCGCCACAGAGCAGTTGCCTCCTGCTTCTCCTTTGCTTTGGCATGGAAAGTGGAAGGCAGGTTGGTAGTTGAGAGGAACCAAAGCCAGAGCTGGCCTCTCTCCCCAACCCCCTAAAGGATGCCTGGTTCTTGGGCTGGCCTCCCTCCTGAACAATGGGTTTGTTCCATGCTGTTGGCACTTTGCTTTGAGTTTTCCACCCTTAAATCACTGCCTTAAGGAAGGAGTCAGAAAATACTGCTTTGTATGAGGAAACCCAGTGCTCCTCCTCTTCCCTCTCCGACCTACTCCCTTACCTTATTCCCTGCCCCCCCACTGCCTATTTTAATCTTACAGCCCATTATCCAAGCCGTTGCTAGTAAGCTTTCACAATTCACTTTTCAATTTGTTGTCAAAGGGAAAATAGTCGAAGCACTGCATTAATGCTGCAGGAGAGCTGATAAAGTGTGAAATCATGCCTCCATGCAGGGGGCGTGACAGAACTGTAACATCACTTGTTCCATTAGGTAAATTGAGTCACTGACTGCAATTTGATGCACAATCTGGTTAATTTCATTGGTTTGTATGAAGAAACTAATTTTACTTGGAATTTGGTTTTTCCCCCTCCATGAGATGATTTTTTTTTGTTAAGTGGCTGCTCAGTTGGATGAATCTATTATTTCTTTGTTCTCTTAAAGAGAGATCATTGCAGCTACATTCAGTTTTATTTTCACTGCACTTCCCAACTTAATACATCCTTCCTTTGTTTCTTTGTCTGTGTGACTAACTACAGACTTTTATTTCATCATTTGATGTTCATTTAAAGAAAGGGAGCTATAATGTAAGATGAATTATTTCTTTTATTTCCTCGTCTTGTACCATTGTTTGATTCAGGTGTAACACGCAGGGATGCAGCTTTACCAGCTGGTCACTTGAGTGACAAGAAGGATTCAGCTTTAGGACACTGAGAATGTGTGACCTCAGTGTTAGCCACACAAAGCCTCAGATCAGCTTCTCTTGAACCTAAGTCCTTGTTCCTCTCTTGGTCTGCCTAGACCAAGATGCCTAGAACTGCCTAGAACTAGATGAACTCTCATCTAGAGGAGGGATCACCAGCATGGGTTTTGCTCTCCCATCTCTCTCTTCCATCCCTCTATCACCCATTACTGGCACTATTCTATAGTGATACCTTAGAATGATACATGAGAATACAATTATTAGCCATAAAACATAAAGTCAGCAAGGCTGTCTTCCTGATAAGGAATAGAAAGTCTCTTCTTCTATCAAGGTTTGGTGAAGGACTAACAAGTAATGTTTTCATTTTTCCCCTTTCTCTTTCACCATTTTATTCCCCTTACCTCTAACCTCCCCGATTACCAGTCCTTTAGATACTGAAGGTTTTTTTTTTCCCTTCTTGCATGTTTTAAACATATGTGTTTAAAAGCATTAGGTGAATAACATTACCTTCCGAATGCAGGGCTGATGAAGGCTGGATGCCGGAATACTGCTGCACCCAAGAAAGTGCTGAGGCCTAGTGGAGTCCCACTTGGTGGCAAAGTTGCAGAGCCAGGTGGAGGAGGTAGACTGGGAAAGGCAGCAGCAGCTGCAGCTGCAGCAGCAGTCCAGGCTGAGTCCAGAGCTGGGTGATGAGGAGGGAAAGGGCTGGCATCCAGGTATGGACTGAGGGGGTGGGTTGCTGAGAGAGGACCAGGAAAAGGCAAACCTGGAGGGTGAGTCTGAGCTCCAGCTTTCTCCCTTTTTCGCCACTTGGCCCGTCGGTTCTGGAACCAGACCTACAACCCCAAAACAAACCTCTGGTGAATGACTCTTTTGTCTCTCTGCTTAGAAGGGTGCTTTGAACCAGCTATATGTTCTCCTCTGCCTCAGATTCTCTTTTGGGACTGGGTACTATCCCTTTCTTCCTCCTATCTCACTTTTACTTCTAGTCTTGATTTCATAATCATATTGTGCTTTGACTTAAAAATATGACTGTTCTGTGTCATATCTGGAGAGAGAAAGAAGGCAATGAAATGTGTCCTTTTATGAAATCAGAAAAGCAGGGAAAGCACAGTAAACAAATACTACTCTACTGTGTTGGGTTTTTTTCTGAACAGATTACTTCATTCTCCAGTTTAAAAAGAAAATAAATTTGCAGTTTTTTGTCCACAATGGGCAGAAACAACTGTACTCCATAACAGTGGTTATATTCAACTATTTCAGGTTTATATGGCACTAAGATTCTCAACTCCATCTTCGTTAGTTAAAAGGGGGATATTCAGCAGTGTATATGTTAGGTGTGGAGAAGAGGCCACGTAATGAAAGCAAGCTAATCAACTTGTCTACAGCATCTGAAATGAACTGCTCCATACAGCAAACTATGTTTCTAATTCCCATGCATGTGTTAGGTACACAAACACATTCAGTTCACTACATACTGGGCTTATAGATACCTATAGTATATTTACTATAGCTTACCTATAGTAAATAGATATGCAAAATATAATAATATGCACTTTTCCAAATCTTTAAAGTATTCATATTTCCTATAAGATATAGATTGAACATACATTATTCAAGTAAGATGGCATGATTTTGTGATGTTCTCAACATAAAATATCTTTCTATTTAGTAATAGAAAGCAGCCTAATTAGAGATCTTTACCTGAAATACTTGCTGCAGCTATCAACGTTCTAAAAATAATTCCCAATAGCATCAAATGACTTTTTGTGTAATCTATTCAGTACACCCACATTCCCAAGATCTGCTGGGGCCCATGAAAGCTTTAAGAGTTAAATCATAGAATAGCATCATTGGTGGGTTCTGTGTCCCGACAAATGTCTAAAACATTAAGGAATTCCAAATCCAGGCTATGTGTGTACAAAATTGCATGAAGAAATACTATAAAATACCAAATAGAAGTTATATTTCTCTGCCCTTCCAAAAAATATGCAGGGTTGTCAAATGCAGGTTGAGAGCTTAAGTCGTAGATACCCCAGATTCTAAGCTTGGCTTGACTTTTAAACAGCCGTTATAATTATTCAGTAAGAAAAATCAGCAATGAGAATAAATTGATCTTTTCAAATGGCGTTGTGAAGGAAAATTTCTTACATGTTTTTCATCTTTTTTTTAACCACAAATCCTGAAAGCTTGAGGAAATAGACAAAATAATGCAGACTTTTCTGTAAAAGGGAGGGATGATTTTTATGCGTGATATTTTCTGTTTTGAGTGTGATTTCTCTTTGAAGAAAAAAAGCGATATCTTTGTTGCAATGGAAGGAATAAGGGAAGCCAAGTTGTACAGAAGAGACAAAATGTCCTTAAGGAAAGTGAAAATCTTTCCCAACTCAATTTTATTGCCTCTCTCAACCTCAATTATCAAGATGTCCCTACTGCAATTCCTCGTTATTGAATTAATACCTCTGAGTACACCCAGAGGTAAACTAAGGGACTCTAATAATTCATATTCACTTAATTACATCTCCTCCAGTGAATAGGGGGAAAGGAGAAAGGAGGGGTGGGGGGACTCTTTCTTTCTTTTTAAAAGTTATTTAACTTTCCCACGACTTGTTCCCCTGAGCTGAAAATACTGATTTGCTGTCACATCTCTGTTTGACAATGGAGAAATGTGTCAACAGAAAGGAGGGGGCAGATCTCATCATTAACCCCTCTAATGCAAGAAGCTGTTGTGTATTAAATGAGCCATATGGAATTTATTATGCTTTATCAGCGCTCGATTTTAACTGTAAAGTGATTTGCTTAGCTTCAGACCCAGAGACATCTGTTTTCTGTTGGCAATCAGGGCATCCCAATGTTTATCGTCTCTTTGGTTATGAGGCTTGGGTTAGGAAATGCACTCTGGTATGGGGCTGCAAACACCTTTAATAGCATTGCACTCACTCACTATTAGATCAATGCGGGCTTATTGCTATAAAAAATGGGAAATCAAATAGCATTAGCCAGCTCCTTGTGCAGGCGGAGGGGAAATCAAACAGCATTTTGCCTTCAAATGGCCCTGTTTGTTCTAGCACTAAGTGGGCTTTTATGAAGCCCGATTGGAGACTTAATCGCAGCCAAATACCTGCTTGGAGCTGAGCGGATTCGTCTAACAACCAAATCCGCGTTCTGCCCGATTATTTCAATCAGAGCAAATTTGCGCCAGCGGATTGTTAGGTATCGGGGCTAAAGCTAGGCTCCCGAAGTGCCAAGCAGCCTGGGATGTTTGAAATCTCTTCTCTGTTCCTTGAGCTTCCTCCATTTTCCTCCCTCTCCCTCTCTCTCTCCCTCTCACCCTCCCCGCCCATTTGTTCCTTTAGGGCGACTTGACTTTGAATTTTATATAAAAATTGTGTTATATATGTATACATATACGTACAGTCTATATATCTATACACACATACATATATACATATATGTAGAGGATAGATGTTTATATTTTAAGTTGGACTTCCGATTTCAGTACAACTTTTAGAGACCGAATTTTGCTGCCCTTGACAGGGCCCACATAATTTTGTCCTAATCTACGTGGCTAGACCTCCAGACTACGTTGGAGGAGAAAAGTGCATCTCTACCCCTCTACCCGCCCCCCTCCTCTCCTCTGTCCTTTAATACCTTATTCTAACCACAAATACAGCTTTATCCCATTCCTGGAGGATAGACCCTAGGGAACTCACCTGTACTCGGGCTTCCGTCAGATCCAGTCTCATGGCCAACTCTTCCCTGAGAAGGAAACAACACACAAACACAGAGATCAAGGTATTGAGATGCACTCACCCATAGACCTTGTACCCACTGCACCACTAAACTAGAGTCTTTCACTGATCCCTACCTGGGGATTAGTTAGCAAACACACTTTGGTTTACTTGCAAAAACCTTAAGATCAAAAACATAAGCTCATATTCACCCTCTTTTGCTACTAAAACTAATCTTTAGAATACATGATAAGGTTTGCACAATCATAACCACACGTTGCTAGGTGTAGGATTTTTCTGGAGAGATGAGTCCAGATATGATCCTTAATGTACTTTCTAAGTTTATGTAAGGTAAAGCACACCGGTGTTTTTCCCCCCATACGAGTATTTTTTACTTTGTCAGTCAGATACATGATCATGTGAAATTCTTAGCCTATGTTCCTTCTTAATGTTTTGTTGGTAGAGAGCACAATACTAGTTTTTTTTAAAAGTCAATTTAATACTTGGGTCACTGCATCAGTGAGAAAATGCAGCTGGGCATCTATCTTAAACTTTTTTTTTTCCTGTATTCTGTGTCTCTGTCACACTCTCTCCCTATTTCTACTCCTTCTGTCTCTCCTCTCTTGTTTTCTGAATTTTGCATGCTCACTATCTCCCTCTCCCTTCCTCTTCTTTCCATTAGATCACAATCCCCATTGCCTTCTGGAGTAATGTTAAGCTTATTAAAGGATCAGTGGGGTCATTTTTTCGATTAAAAAAATACTGGGTGCCTCCTTTTTTCAAATGCCCACCATAAACTCTGCTCATCACAGAGGAAGTCAATTTAGCTGAAACTGTACCTCTTCATTTCAGTTATTACAGCAACAATTGAGACAAATAGGAAACCATTAAGATGTTGTAAAACTTCTCACAATCTGTTTATGAAAAGCTGAGAGCTCAGAATATAATTGGATCTCCCTCCGACAATATGAAAGAGTTAGCTGAGCACTGGGACCCAGGACTGAGGGAAGTTGCTCTTTGCTAGTCACTAGGCCTCACCTGAAAGTTTCTTTCAAAGCCTTCAGCATAGGGGAAGCTAAATCTGTTTCCAGCTTCCCTTTCTCTTCACCCGGCTGTCTAAACCAAGTCTTTCATAGCTAGATCAAAGGAATCTCTTTAATAGAGAAGGGTGGGGCAGAAGTAAGTTTGGGGGAGATGGCAATGTTCCCCTCCATCTGATTCTCTTGAGGGAAATTAAAAAAAAAGGTGGACACTAAATCCAACTCAATGGGCCTCATTTCCCTTTTTTATTCTTAACTTGTATTCATTTATAATATATGGCATATTCACATAGTGATCTAATGAGTATCGGATTTTGAATATCTATTTTAAAGTTTATTCACTTAAAAAAAAAGCTAAAGGAGGAGGCTGGGTGGAGGATAGGGAAGGCCAAGTTTAGCCCTCCTCTCACTATGAAATCCGCTATTTTCTGCATCCTGTTGGGAGAGAATTTTAGAACGCAAGATCAATTGTAATTTGAAATCCATGCTAGACGCTAAAGTATTCACAGTATGTTCTCTGCTTTAAAGGACTGGTCATTTTTCCCTTTTAAAATTCAAATTAAAGCTTAAGTCCTCCGTGAAGTAGCTGGTTTAAGCTTGTCAAGTAGTTCTCTAAACATGTTTGCACTGCTCCGACACCCTCGCTTATCTTTTTTTTTCTCTCTGTCCCCAACTGGCTTAGTATTTCCTCCTGACCCTGGCTTTCCCCCAGTAAAAGCAGGCTAGAAACCAACTGAGCTTTGGACTGGAGTAAAGAAGGATGCTACAGCATACCTCCCAAATCGGGAATCAACTTTTCCAGATTAACTGAATTAGCACGGTGCATGCTTTCTCTCCCTGCCTCTTGAATACACATTTTAAAAAAAAATTAGAGTAAGTCTGCTACAGAGTGTAACATATTCCGATCCATAAATCTTCAACATATCTGGATACATTTTCCCACCACTTAAAATTTTGTGTCAACTTTACATGTGGAATGCAATGCCCATGATTTGTCAGGCATACATATCTAAATATTCTTGTTCAGCACATTAATTAAACACAAATTCAGACTGTAGGCAGGCATACATATATAAAACCTCTCATGGCTCCTGGTTCTTACTCAAATATATATTTTGGGAGTCCTCAAATCAGAATACTTTGATCTTTTTAAAGGACTTTCCTGTAGGGGTAGGGCTCTAAAGTCCCCTGGGAATACTGTAACTGATATCCCACAGGCTCGTCTGTGAATATGAAGGGGGTTCAGGAAGGCAGACGAAAATAGATCAGGATTTGTTGTAGACCTCACCAGAGCCAGCACTACCTGCTCTAGGCCAAAGAAGTATGCAGCAAATATAGCCTGAGTCTAGAACGGGAAAGTTCGGCCGGTCCTTTGGGTATGTGCTCGCTTGTGAATCTATTTGTCCGCAAGTCTACCAGACAGAGGAACGCTTTCTGGTCTGGGTAGGCAAGCTGCTTTTCCAAAGTAATTTAGAAAAGAAAAGGAAATTGGACTTGGTGATGGGAGGACAGAGATCGTTCCATCAAAATTTGATCCCTTTGAGATAATAGTGGGACTGAAAGGAGGGGGGTGAGTAGAAATCCACAGAGGGGGGACAGGGGCTTGTGGTGGTGGCGGGGGACTGGAGAAGGGGCAGGAGTTTGGGGAAGTTCTGTAAGTGAGTCCTGGAGCGAAGGCCGGGAGACAGCCGCAAATAGTGCACAGGCCCTGTCCCTAACCGCTATGCTGCTTGCTCTCCCTCTTAAGCATAGTCTTCTTCCCGGGAGGATCACTACAGTTAATATCGCCGAGAATAGCAGGGCCACGTACCTATTCCTGCCTACGTGCTTGTCTATTTGTATGTCTGTCTCTACCTCCTAGACATCTCCTTTCCCGTGGCCGTCTGAGCTGTTGATGTATGTCTGCGGTGTGTGTGTGTGTGTGTGTGTGTGGGGGGGGGGGGGGGGGGGGGGCAGTTCTGGGAGAGATTGCAGTACCTGGTGAAAACGTCGGGGTAATGGGTTTTTTGGAAAGCGCGCTCCAGTTCCTCCAGCTGGTAACTGGTGAATGTGGTGCGGTAACGCCGCTGCTTCCTCTTGAGCAGGCCCTCCTCGGAGTCGCTGCCCGCCGACAGGCACACACTGTCCTCGCCGTCCTTGCCCTCGCCGTCCTCGCCAGGGTGCAGCAGCAGCTCCTCTTTGGGGGACAGCTCCCCGCCCTCCGCGGCGGCAGCGGCGGCGGCGGCGGCAGCGGCGGCGGCAGCGGCTGCAGCAGCGGTGGCGGCGGTGCAGCGCCTGGGCTCCTTCAGGAGGCCCCTGCCGTCGTCCTCCAGGAGCTCCTCCTCGTCGTCCTCCAGCAGCTCTTCTTCTTCTTCGTCCTCCTCTTCGTCCTCCAGCAGTTCCTCCTCGTCGTCCTCCGGGCCCGGGGGACCCGAGGAGGCGGCGGTGGCCGAAGCTACTTGGCCCAGCCTGTCGTCGGGGTGCGGGGCGCCTCCCTTGCTCCCCAGCTCGTCTAGGGCGGGCGGCGGTGGCACGAAGGGGGCCCCGTTCTCCCTGTACGACTTGCTGCGGCTGATGCTGACCTGCGGCGCTTGGCTGATTTTGAGCGTGTCCCAGGCGGAAGTGGCCCCAACCCCGGCAGCGGCTCCGGCCCCGTCGGGCCTATCTCCAGACCTCTGCTGCTGGGACTCCCCGCGAGGGCCCGCAGCAGCCGCCGCCGCAGCCGCCGCCGCTGCCGCCGCCGCCGCCGCCGCCGCCGCTCCCTGCAGAAGGCGGCCCCCTCCCGGACCGTAGAGGCGTCTCAGCTTGGGGGGCAGGTGAAGTTCCGCTTCGAACTGGGGGCTACTGCCCTTCGGGGAGCCTGCTGAGGAAGGAGGAAGAAGGAGAAGGGAGAGAGACGGACAGACGGCCAACATCCCAACAGCCGGGACACAAAGAGGGAGAAAAGAGGATGGGGCGGGGAGAGAAAGAGAGGTACACAGTGGGTCAATGTCAGTGGCCCAGGCACAGCTACCAGCTGTCACCCAAAGGCGAGTTAGGCACCCGTCTGTCCCATTTCCTCTCTGTCTCAATCTTCAGATCTCCCACCACTCGAATACTCCGTTCCACTAAGACCTTTCCCTAGAGGAACAAGACAAGACGCCTTGGAATCACCGAGGTCAGACAAGGGATCATGTTTGGGGTTCTGTCAAGGCGGCTAGTGCAATTCTTAACCACAGTCTCCTGGATTGCCCCCTCCTCCAGTAGGTTGGTAGGAGATTGAAACAAGAGGGCCGAGGGAGCTGGCAGGCCTTACTCATCCAGTTGCACTAGAAAACATGCCACGGGACAGTTGGCACGGTGCCCATAGCTTTAGACTCCCAGCTTCACTCTTTCCTCACACACACACACCCACTTTATTAAAGAACATTGTGCATTCATTCTCTTTCTGAGCCCCCAACTTTTTTGGGAAAGAGAAAACATTCTAGCACCGAAACAACCTAAAAAAAATACCACAACCTTAAAACTTTGCTAATTACATTGCACCCAGCTTTTTTACAGCTAGCCGAAGCGGCCCTGGGGCACTGCAGCTAATCTTTGGCTGGCGTTGAGCTGGGGAGAGGGGGAGCTGCCCCAGCTGGAGGCCGCTGGAGGAGCAGACAGACTCTGGTGGTTCTGGGAGCCCTGAGCCGTCCCCAGCCAACCTGGTTGGGGAGGGGCGCGCGAAATTCTTTCTATTGAAACAAGAAAAATTCCCAAGAGCAAATACGCCTTTAAAAAGAAGTGGGGAAGAATGGGGGTGTGTGTGGAGGGGAGAGTGTTATAGGGAATGCTCCTGCCAAATATTCTGCTTAGGGCTCTTTCCCTTCGAGGAAGCGCCTGACAGAGGTGCTGCCACAAGCTAAAAAAAGAAAGGGAGAAAGTCAGTTTTATTTAAATAAAAGACTCTTTCTCTTCTCCCACCCACCCCCGCCCCAGTCAGTCTCCTTTTCCCCAAAGGAAGCACACGGGCGGTGGCTTGACCATCAACTTTAAGATGTCAAACGCCAGTCTGCGGGGATTTTCTTCCTATCCTCTAGTCTAGAGATTCACCTCGCTTCCATGCTGCAAAATAGTTGTTCTGCATTTTAAATCACTGTTTGAATGAAAATCGCAGAACCTCATCTGGGGAGTGGGGGAAAAAGAGAGAAAGAGAGAAATATAGAGAGGGGAAGAAGGAGAAGAGATAGAGAGAGAGGAAGAAGGGGAGAGAGGGAGAGAGAGAGAGAGAGAGAGAGAGAGAGAGAGAGAGAGAGAGAGAGAGAGAGAGAGAGAGAAAGAGAGAGAGACCCTCTCGAAAAGCTGCATTTTTTCCTGTGGTGCAAATACCACAAGATGAAATTTCGGACACCCCAGTTAGACATTTTCTTCAATGCTTCAATTAAAAGGTCCCTAAGAAATATGCAAGGAAAAAAATTGGATCGTGAGGAAAGGAAGCTTCAGGTAGAGGAATGACATCCCCCCGCCCGTTTGCTTTTCTTCAGAGACTCCCAGACTTCGGCTGCTTTGAGGTTCCCCAAGTCGTTGCTCTAAAGGATTTGATTCTTGGCACCTGCCATTTCTGACTTCTCTCCAGCACACCAACACCACTCTCCAACACGACCGATATATTACTTTAATAAGGCAGCTACATTCAACTAAATACCAGAAATGCTCCTCTGTGCTCTGGATAGAGAGAGAAATCTCCTGTAAGAGCCTTTTTTTTTTTTTAATATAGGTCCCTGAAAGGGTGGATGCAGGCAGCAAAGTTTACAGGCCTCATAAATCTACCTTCCTCTTCTTCCTCAGTCCCTCTCCCTCTGTTCCCAACCCTTCTTCCTTCCCAAAACAAAATCAAAATCTACAATAATTGCACTTTGGGAATGGGTTTTTTGGCTGTTGCGATTTGCAGTCCGAAGGATTGAAAGATTTGTTTCTTACCTTGCGCGACCTTATCCTGATCTGTCCGGTTAGACAGAGAAGGCAGGCTCTGAGCAGCTCCTAGCAATCTCATTTTACAGGGACTCCGCCTGCCCAGGATGCTGTCTATGCAGTAGGAGGAGAGCAAAGTTGGAGATTTACTTTTGCATTCAGGCCTCTCAGAGCAGCTCTCCTCTTGGTACTGATTGCTCATGGTTTTTGGCTTTTCCCCTTTTCGTAACGAGCTGGGAGGTTGCTGCCTCTCTCGGAAGGCTGGCTGGCTGGATATGTGTGTGTGGGGGAAATGGCTGGCTTTTTTTTTTTTTTTTTTGGTTTGGGGGTTTGGGTTTTTTTTTCCTTGTTGCTTTCCCCGCCCCACCCCCTAAGCTGCTTGTTTTAATCCCCCCTCCGGCGGCTCCCACACTCGCCCCTCTTCGTGCTCAGGACACCAGTAACAAGTGTAGTGAGCAGCAATTGCTTTGCTCCGGAGTCCCTCTCCTCCACGTGCTGGGAGTCGTCCTCTGATTGGTTCTCGCCAGAGGCTGGGCAGTTTCAGGCTAGGGGCGAGAAGTAAAACCCGGCATGGATTTCCTAGGGACAGCCCTCAGCCACCATCACCAAATAAGAAAGTTCATTGCCCTATCCTTCAGAACTTTTTTTTCTTTCTTTTCTTCTCCCTTCTTAAAAACAAAACAAAACAGAACAAAACTCCCGAAGGCCTTATCTGAAGCTCTGATTCATTCCCACACCTAACCCCATCCTCTCTAGGCTACTTCTAATGTCTCTAATACGCCTTATCTGGGAAAGCCATTTCTGATGCTATGGTCTCTCTGGGGATTCGTGAGGCTAGAGATAGAGGACGTAGGAAGAAGGCCAAGAGACAGGAATGACACTTCAGAGCTGAACTCATAACAAACACAATGCATCTTAAGGCCGCCAAGGTATCTGCATTTTGTTCAGTGTCGGACACTAAGTAGAGGTGCACAATTAAAAAAAAATTGTTTCTGTTAATGTTGATGACAATGGCCAGTCGAGCTAAGGCGTGGGCAGAAGCTGAACTCTGTGGTCGGTCTCAACGTCCACACCATCCACACAATGTGAACTTCAGGTTTCAGTGGTAATATCCTTCATCCCCAAGACGAAACACACATTGCATACTGATTTTTGTTGCTGTATTTCTAACCTGTTTGGAGTAAGGAGAGGGAAAATTGTTAAAACTAAGTTTCGCAGCTAACAAAAACGGGGAGTTCAAAACCAGATGAAGGAAGAGGAAAGGCCAAATATTATTAGGTCTGCAGGATTTCCTTCAGGTCTCTATAAATTTCCCTCCTTTTACCCTCCCCCATCGACTTTTCAAGTCCTGCTCCCCACCCCGCATCAAAGTTACATTCATTGTGGGAACCTGAGACCACACTGAACAGAGACCTCATGGAAGGTTAGTTTGGGACACGGAGGGTGGCGGAGGAACAGACTCATTAAGCTGTGAACAACACGGGGCTATGTTCCAGTCTTGTACTTATCGCCTAAAATAGAAGATCCGTAGTTTTCCCTGCTGATATGTCTGTTCTGACTACGAGCTGATGGCATCGATGAGGGTCCCGGGCAAGGAAGAAAGGTAAGCCCCGAGGGCTAGGGGGCATTTCTCCGAAAACACCTTTGACAGTTAGCATATCACATACACACACACACACACACACACACACACACACGTACACGTACACACAAATACACACAAACACACGCACACACACACGCCGAAGAGTCCCACATCCATAATACCAAGATCTGAACCAAGATGTAAATTTGTAAAGTCAAGATAACGCAACCCTCGTATTTTATTCTGCCTCTGCCGAGCTACCACAGACTTTTCTGCAGCTGCGGCATAGTTTAGGGCCCAGAGGAAAGAAAGAGGGAAACACTAAGCTGGGGAGGGGGGGAGGTTGTATGGTGGGATGGGAGGCGTTTTAGGAGGGGTTGGGGGGAAGGGTAATCCATGTCGGGTTTTCCTCTTTTTCATCTTTCCCCATTCAATGTGTCAAAGAAGCAGCATTTTTACAAAGGGTTATACTTGAATTGCATACAGTCAGTATTTAAAAATACAAGGATTCGTAATTGGAATTTTCACTGTAATAAACATCTGGATAACTCTTTTAGATGCTAATAGGTGATAGACATTCGGCTGGTTTGGCAGATGTATTTAATATACCACTTGAGAGGGATGAAGTGATAACTACAACACCAGCCTCGGGGGCATGTTGCAAGGCACTCTCTCCCTCTCACACAGAAGATTTTTAGTTTTCTACTCTTTTAGCGGTTTCTGCTGGATGGGGAGGGGGAGGAGGACAGAGGAGGGGCTTCGCGGGGTTGACGAAGAAGTCGAGATATCTCAGACGCCGGATTGTACGAGGCATTTCTGGGACTGAGAGACACCTGGTGAAGTCTCTTCCCACTCCCATTTCCTCTTTAAACCAACCTCGCCCCCAATTTATTTCCCTTGTTTCTAAGGGACCAATGGTGTCATTATTAATAACATCTTAAATTTAGTACGTTATATTGTCCTTTCTCAACTTAAATGATTTTCCTCCTTTTCAGCTTAAATGGGTTTGTTTTATTATATGGTAAACAACCATCACCACTCACAAAAATGCACATTGTCTTTCTCTTGTCTCGAAAGTTGATACTCTAAGGACGTGGTCTCACTTCTGAACAAGGGACCCACTTGAGAACACTCTAAGATTTCTTCCAAGCTTCTTGCTAGAAGAATTAATTACTTTCCATTTTCCAGCCAAAACTGCGCATCGGAAATCTACAAGACCCTGTATATTTCTCTTAACTTTGTGTCTCTCTAAAGTATATGCAGGAAAAGGACAGAAATCGATAATAGGAATAATGTAAAAAAAATAACACAAGTCTTTTGTTTTACTTTGTTTTAGGGGACTCCAATGAGTTCTACATCTGAAGTAGAAGACCTTTAATACCTGCCGTTTTACCAATGAGAGAGAGAGAGAGAGAGAGAGAGAGAGAGAGAGAGAGAGAGAGGGAGGGAGGGAGAGAGAGAGAGAGAGAGAGAGAGAGAGAGAGAGAGAGAGAGAGAGAGAGAGAGAGAGAGAAGTTCTGGTATTCTATTAAATATAGGTTCCTATTTTAATCAACCGTCGTTAAAATATCATTTTTTACTTCTAATTAATGACCACTGTAAACAAATCTTAACCAGATTTTAGAAAACCAATGATAGAACACAAAGTCTTTCTTCTCAGAGTGTATTAAAAGATCTTTTCCATTTGCTTTTCCTACTGTTTTTTTCCCCTTCCAGTTTTCTGATCAAATGTCTGAAGTGCTTTTCTGGGGTGAGAATGCATTTCTGGAGGGAAGTCCATTTAACTCAGGGAGAATGGCCTGACCTCAGTCACAGTTTACAACCAGCAGCCCCAAAATATTCATTGTCACAATTCAATTACCAACTTCAACAAGCTAGAATTTACTCTTTTTCTATTTATCCTTCAGTTATTGCCATCCTTTAGAGACATAGCAATTAGAAAAACACCCAGAAACAAAGTTCGCTGACATATTTAGTAGAGAAATAACCTATACTCTTATTGAATCAGTGTCTTACTGGAATTTGTGATTAAGGTTTCTAGGTGTATTATCCTTTATGCAATTTTTAAAAACACTAATACAAAGTAAGAAATAATTAATAATTTGAATGAACAGTATACAAATCTAGGTCTCTTACTATAAGAAAGGAGTAAAATAACTTTTTTAGTTTGATGTAATTTGATGTTTGCTGAACTTAAAAGGGAAGCACTTTGTCCTTCCTTGCCTTTTAATAACTTATCAAATTAATTGCATTTTAAATGTGAATGTTAAATGTGAATTAAACACTGTTATTCATGATCCCTAGACATGAAGTCTTTCGGATGTGTAATTATTAATATTTTTCCAGTGCTTCCCCTTTCTTTGAGAACGTGACTTCTGGGTTTTTCCCTTTGCTTCTCCAATCAATAAAGTAAAACTGGCAATCCTAGCTGGGAAAGGGGATTGTAAGAGTATAAATCTGTGGTTTATTGTGCAAATTGAAGTTTTTCACCAGAACTGGAAATAATAATTACCTAGAAGAGGCGAATGTAAAAAAAAAAATCTTCCTTTACATGATGATAGCTAATTTTATATTGTATTTTCAAAATTACATTGGCAAGAAATAAAGAATAAGGTGGTGGCACTGAGGTGCCATTATACTGGGAAAAATGTGTTTGGGAGACAGTTAACCTTGAACATTTTCATTTGAGATGTTTTAATATATTGTGCAATATACACATAGATAAATAAAGCTGAAATGGGCTTCAAGCAGCACCGTTCTGCTAGGGTCCCCTTAAATTAAGTTCAACCTCTTCAAAACATATATTTAAACAATAGAAATAAACTTCATTGGAGTCTGACGACCAATTTTGGAACCATTGGAAGGGAAGACAATGAGTCCTGATTACATGCGAGGATTTTCTGTGATGCGATATCGCCTTTGCCAAGCCATTTTGTTGTTTTATTTATTTTTTTAAAACAAACTTTCATTCATTTATGGTCTTCTGCAACCTGCTAATTTAACACTGGAGCGCGTTATTGCAGTGTTAGGAGGAGAGAAAGAGGGAGAGAAAACAACAATACTGCAATGATCCAAATGATACAGTAGAATTATAGCAATTATAGTTCTACTTGCAGAAGAAAACCTTGCTGAGATCAGCCAAACAAACTGATGCCTTGTAAGGATAACAAGCTCGTGGATTGACAGCCAACGCTGAGAAAGGCAGGAGGGCACAAACGGAAATATTTGCCTTTTTTTTTTTTAACTCCAACCAGCCAAGATTAACCTCCTCAAATGTTGCTTTCATAACAATATCCACTTCAGCTCGATGAATCCAGAACATGGTATATATTTTATTCACAACTACAGGTTTATCCGCCTGAAAGTATGATAACGGGACGTGTGATATCGCTCTTACTTAGCATTCACTTTCACCCTCTTTCTCTTCCGCCCCCACTCCTCCTTACACACGGGGAAGCTTTCGACAATTTATTTATTTAAAAAGAAACGATTATGGAGATGTCCAAAAGGACTGATAATTGGATTTCCAGCACAGTCTCTTCATCTGGTTTAGTTTATCCTTCTCTCGGATCCTCGAGTCCTGTAGGATCTATTAAACTGGCATTCAATTCTTTGGCTAGAAGTGAGTTGTTAGAAAACAGCTCTCAGAAGTGCAATCTCAACCGCAGCAAAGTCCCCCGAGGTAATGGACCTGGCATGTCTAATTAATGAGGTGCAAATAAAGTAACTTTTTCTTTGCAAACTCCGCCAGTTTCGGGAGAGATTGATGGAGACACTGAAGTGGAGAGGGAAAGAGGGGGGAGAGAGAGAGAGAGAGAGAGAGAGAGAGAGAGAGAGAGAGAGAGAGAGAGAGAGAGAGAGTCCTCTCCCTCCCCCACTACCCCATATTCAATCACCCTATAACATTTTCAAGCCTAGATTCACACTGCAGGGAACAGGGAATTATGGCAGCAGCTCTTTCTCTTCCGCTTGGGACTCAAGCCCGCACTTACGAAGGAGCTGTGTACATACACGAATGTATGATTCAAGTAAATGGTTCCTAAACCTCTTCACAGACCAGCACCCGCTCCTCTCCAACTCTCCCTAGCTTTCTACACAGCGCCAAGTGTTCCAAATTCAGATCGGGAAACTTCTTGGGTTGGTGGCTGGCTATTCCTGTGGATGCAGGAACTGAGCAGAGAGATGGAACGTCTACCACGCCACTCCTGCGTTCTGCGCCCGAGACGCACGGGGCGGGGGGGGAGGAGGGGGTCTCAGCTTTCCTCGCAATCTTGGACCTCAGAAACCAGAGCCCAGAGCCTGGTGAGCATAGTAGAGGATGACGGTGCAAAGGGGAAGGGGTTTTGTGTGTGTGTGTGTGTGTGTGTGTGTGTGTGTGTGTGTGTGTGTGTGTGTGTGTGTGTGTGTGTGTGTGTGAGAGAGAGAGAGAGAGAGAGAGAGAGAGAGAGAGAGAGAGAGAGAGAGAGAGAGAATTTGTTGTAGGGGAGGTAGTTGAAGTTATTCTGATGAGTTTCTCGCTGCAATAAGACATAAGTTAGGCACATGTGCCCCCCACCCCGTGCCCAGTTGACTTGGGCACCACTTTCACTTCCCTTGGACGCCTCTCGGAGCTGCAACAAGAGCTCTCCCCCTAGCGGGTACTCGGAGGTTGGGCTCGTGCCCTGCTGCCCGCTCCATCCTTGTAAGCGAGGGACCGAAGTTGGCAGATTGAAGTGTTCATGAGGAATGAATGGGGGAAGAAAACAAAAGCTCTGGAAACATTTCCAAGTGTTCAATAAAAGACCCATCTGTACCTTTCTTTTCCATAGTATTCGCAATTAATATCCACCCCATGCAGATTATAGGGAGATAATTACTATATGGAATTCTTGTTCTAACAACTCAGGAACGCTAAACTCCGCTTAGGAGATAATTGGAGGGGGGGAGTGGAAGGACAAACACGCAGAGGGTACAATAGAGGTCAGATTAGGTGCACAAGAATAATGAACCATAACTACCAGTGATCACCTCAAAGGGCCTTCTCCCCTCGATTCCTTAGTCTCCGTAGTAGATTTAGATCAGAATACCTAGATTGGGAGAGATTGACTGGATGGCCAAGGTCACATAGGTAGTAAACAGCAGAGACAGGATTTGAACCTAAGTCCCCTGATAGAAATCTAGCAGGACTAGTATAGATAGTCCAACCGTCATTGAATCAAGGTCTGGAAAGAGCCTTCGAAATTATCTAGTTGGAATACATCATATATGTATCATATGGAAAGCAAAAGTGATCTCCCCAAGGTTACACAGGCAAATAGTAGAAAATTTGGGACTTTGAATCCAAGATCTCCTCTTCAGATTTAGTGTACTTTCTTAATCTTCAAATAGCTACTCAGTTATCTGAAGTGTTTCTCAAATCACTGTCCAGGAATATATGTCAATATATATTAAAATATATAATACGTACATTAGCATATAGTATATATCCTATAACAATATAGCCTTTATACGGTGCTTTAAAGCTTGCAAAGTGCTCTGCATACATTATCTCATCTGAGTCTTACAATCTCTACCCTGTGAAGTGAGTACTGTTATCCCCACTTACAGATGAGGAGAACGAGGCCCAGGGTCACACAGCTAGTTAAGTGTCTGAGGCAGGATTCAAACTTAGATCTTTCAACTCCAATTTCTGTGCTCTTTTCTTATCAATTCTTGCCATAAGAAATACCGCAAAGTAGTTACATTTACCCCATAGACACCAGCAGGTGAGAATGTGAGAGGCCAGCAGTCTGTCATTTCTTTTTCCAAATAAGGGGTTATTTCTGGATTCCAATACATCTTCATTTGGACGTGTCTTTCTTTCCCTAGAGAAGTGTCCTCACCAAAGGTGCTCTCTTCTAGCTCCCATTTCAAGTTACCACAAAGACAAATCTACGCAGATCTCCATCTTTGTGGTGGCAATATTGACAGTGGGAAGCTTGAGGCCTCAGTTTCAAAAGTTTTCTTTGGGTTTTAAAAAATAAAACAAACACCACCTATTTGGGTCCCTTTGACCTTTGGAAACTGGAGTATGTGTGGAGGAGGACCAGCTGGGATCTCTCCCAGGACATATGTTTGTAATATTCCCCTCCCATCTAGGAAAGGACGGATTTTCTTAAAGCTTCACCTTAGTGTTTGGAAGAGGGAAAAAATTTGGTGAAGAGTTTAAATAAAGAAAAATCTCACCTTTACTCATGCATACCAAATGGTGGAAGGAATGTTATTTCATATGCTCTGCATGTGTGTTAATCCTAACTCATTAATCAGGAAAAAAATATATATGTATTTTTTATCATACTTCTTAAGGCAATGGTATAGCATCTCAAACTCCTCTGGTTAGACCTGCAGGATCTGACTTTTTTTTTTTAAGTTACCCTAAGGCCACCAGGGTATTTGTTAGCTAAGGGACAGGAATTAAGTCCTAAAGGTCTGGTTCAGTGGCCTGTTTTGTGGATTGTTTTCCTAATTGGTTACTTGAGCACCGGGACTTTTCCTCTCCAGAATGCCAGTGTTCCAGTGGGCTGTGGATGGGGGTGGGGCAGCAGATGAAAGGGGTCATGTGGGATGAGGGAGTTAAGTCTCCTACGTGTTTAATTAAGAGTTCTATTGTGTTGCGGTGAGAAAGGAAGATGCAGCAACTTAATAGCATTCTGTTCCCTTTATCACAAAATAACCTGCAAGAAAGAAAGCTCACAACTAAAACAGAGTCAGCTGTATAATAGATGCCATTAAAACTGTAGCTCTTCTGGAATAAAGATATCTAATTTCCTGTTGCAAGCCACTTACTCTATCAGAAAACACAAATAGCTGAGCAGAAAGAGGAGGAGGAGGAAGAAGAAGAAAGGAAGGAGCCCTAAATAAAAATAAGGAAAAAGAGGCTGGTTCACACCAATGGGTTGACGTCTGTTTCTTTCAGATCTCTTCAAATACCAAAACAAAACACCACCCCTTCCTTCCCCCTCCCCCCTCCCCCCAGGCTCTTCCATTCCACCTCAATTCCACAGTCCACAACCTTAGATCAAACTCAACACTTCCTCTCCCAGGAAATGATAGTCTTGGGCCATTGCTTTGGTGAAAGCTGGTGAACATCCTGGCACTCAAATCTAACTAGGCACTGGGGTCAAGATCACTCAAGGACTGGTCAAGTCAGTGTGGCCTAGAGCCAGGGGTTGATGATGCTTAGATCTATTCATAAGGAAAAGAACTTTGGGTTTGCTTCTCCCTACCAAATACAGAGTATTTCTTCTAACCTGTACCCCTCAGTGTAGTAGAAAAAGCATTGAGTTTAATGAGAAGATTGGGCCTTGGGTAAGTCACAATATCCCTGAGACTCAGTTTCCCCTATTATAATTTAATTTATAATAATTATAAAGATACCTCCAACTCTAGATGCCATGATTGTCCTTCTCTTCTGAAAAGCTGGACGATTTGCACAGAAAGAGTTGGGACACCCATTGTTCTGCCATCTCTTGGAAGTGATATTCTTGTTTACAGTTGAAAGGAAGCTCAGGACTAGGTGGGCACCAAGATTTCAGCTGGAGAGGTCTTCAGTGATCATGTAGTCCCACTTCCTCATTTTCCTTAGTGTCTGGCTTGTCCTTGGCTCCCAATGCAGATGTTGTTGCCAGTCACTACTGTTCTTGGAATGTCCCAAATCTTCTGTTCCTCTAAAGGTCACGATGTCACCCTTTCATCAGAGGGGAGGAGAAGAGACAGATGACAGATGCTCTCCTCTCCTCTTCCTCCTGCCCCAGCAGTTCTCTCTCGGGGGCTTGGTTGAAACTGCACTCTCATTCGAGCTGCAAGACTGCCAGAGTGATTTGAAAAATCCAAGGAGAAACTACGGTGGGCTGTCTTTCCAGGCCAAGATAAAAACTTGGAACTATGGGCAAATGACCAAGTCAGGAACTGTGGTGCAAGGGTAGACCAGCAACAAGGACTTAGTTCTCAGAGTTCCAAGGTAGGCCAGCAGTGCAGGGACACCCAGAATTAGTCACTGACTAGCCCAAGCCAAACAGTGAGGGGTCTTCCAGGAGTATGGACTTGGAGCAGTTATCCAGGACAGGCCACAGACTCAGTCCCTCACCTAGGAAGCCAGTACAAGGGGGTCTTCCAGAGTGGTGGGGATCACTCAGCCCCCCTAGAATTCCTAGCTAGTTCAACTTGCAGAGAGCAAACCACCGGAAGAATGACCAAAAAAATAAAAAAAGGTCAGCTATTGTGAGGCCAGGGTCAATATATAAATCCAGAGGAGGACAATAACTCTATAACACCTATGAGGAAAGCCTCAATACAGCTTGCCCACAAGATCAATTAGAATTCCTATAGGAAATGATGCGAGTCTAAAAATGGTATTTTCGATGAAATGAGAGTGATAGAGGGAGGAATTAGAAAAGGAATAAGACCTTGAAGAAAAGATTTGGAAAGAGAATTAACAGCTTAGCACAAGAGCTACAAAACCTTACCCAAGTAACAAACTCCCTCAGAATTAGAATGGACACAACAGAAGTTCATGATGCCATGAAGAAACAAGAAATATTAAAATAAAGTGATGAAATTGAAAAGATAGAAGAAAATACAAGGTATCTTATATCAAAACCAACTCACCTGGAAAACATCAAGGAGAGATCATCTTAAAATCACTGAACTCCTGGAAAGCCATGACCAAACCAAAAAAAAAACCCTTAGATATCATATTTAAAGAAATCATAAAATAGAATTGTTCAGATCTCTTAGAATCAGGAGACGAAGTGATAGAAAGAATCCACCAGTGACTTCCTGAAAGAAACTCCAAAATGAAAACTTCCAGAAACATCATAACAAAAATCCAGAGCTTCAAGGTCGAAGAAAAAATACTACAAGCGGCCAGAAATAGAGTTCAAGTACCGTGGAACCACAGTCAGGATTGTGTAAGATTTAGCAACTATCACAGTAAAGGAGTAGAGAACATGGAATATGATATTCCAAAAAGCAAAGGGTATAGTCTTACGTCCAAAAAAACCTGATATAACAAAACTAATTACGTGACTACAAATTAGTTATGTAATGGATCAGGGCAAAGGATCTTTAATGAAACAGAGGACTTCTAAGCATTTCTGATGAAAAGACTGGAGCTGAATAGAAACTTTGAAAGATAGAGAGAATAGAGAGAAACATTAAAAAAGGTAATCAGAAAAGACTTTATAAAGATGAAGTATTTGCATTCTAATGGAAAGGCAGGAGGGAATTACACAGGCAGTCTGACTTTACTACCCTGTTACTACAGGTTTGATGCTGGTACTGAAATGAGGCACTTGTAAGTCATTGAATAGTTAACAAAAGCTTTACTTAGCTTTAACATAGCAAAGATACGCAACAAGGATACCACAAAACTTAGCTTCTGTCTATGTAGCCCTTTGTTGTTTTCATAAGAAAATACAGAGTGTTCTGGCATGGCAGAGTGTTCTGATTCAAGAAGCCTTGAGGCATCCACAAAAATGGAAGGGCTTTGACACCACATGAGTGGGACCTATTATGCCACTATGTGAGCTGCTGGGTCAGCAGAGCCAGAGTTCACCAGGAAGCTGTGTCAGGAGAGGTCTGAGTCTGCTAGCACCTCTAGGCCAATCATTTCCTGGTATTGTCACATTTTCCTAGTCAGTGGGTAGAGTGGGGACTCCTGTAGATGTTGGTCCTATCTAGGGTTGGCTGTTCCAGCTCTTAAGAGCCAAATGTTACATTTTTGGGGTGAAGAAGAATGGAAAAATGAAGCTGAACCTTTTTTACTTAAATGAGGCTAAAATTATTTTGAGTGATAAATTGTAGATTTCCCACAATATCTTGGAAAATGATTATTCACCTCTTTGGTCCCTATTTTGCTCTTCATTTCCACTTCATATAGACTTTTTATTCTAGCACTGTTGCTGTCATGGGTGAATTCTAAATTGATTATTGGGCTTTGATCATGCTTAGCTTGGACATATAGGCATTTAGTGTTTCACACAGATGAAATATGACCCTGCTGAAAACCCAGGAAAATACTGTTTTATACTATACAATTCACTTATTCTTGCTAGGAAGTCCAAATAGATGGGTAGGGGATGGGGAAGATGAAGAGTGGGCACTAATATTGGAAAGCCACTCAGTTTATAAACTTTCATTAAGTGCCTATTATCTGCCAAACTCTGCGTTAAGCACTGGGGGAACAAATACAAATAAAAACAAAGACAGTCCCTGCCCTCAATGAGTTTATAATCTAATGGGAGAAAACAAAAAGAAGCTGAAAAGTGGGAAGTAAGGTGAAGGGTGGGGAGAGGGAGAAGGAGGTACCAGATGCAGGGGCATGATGGAGAATTCTAAAGACGTCCAAAAGAAGCATAGCTATTGGGAAATGGAGAGGAAAACTGTGCTGAGTCCCCTCCTCAAAAAGAGGCCCTAAAGTCTCTACTCAGAGGGTCCAGTGGAGGGGACCCAGTGTACAGCTGAGATATGAGAATCACGCTGATTCAGACTCACAGGATAATGAGATTTTCCAATGATAAGAAAATATGTTGTTAATTTATTTTGATTCAAATGCCAACTAATGTCAGCATCTAGGTGGCACAGTAGATAGAGTGATAGCATCAGGAAGACCGGAGTTCAAATCCAGCCTCAAATACTTCCTAGCTGTGTGATCCTGGGCAAGTCATTTAAATCTCTGTTTGCCTCAGTTTCCTGAATTGTAAAATGGGAATAGTAATAGCACCCATCTCCCAGGGTTGTTGTGACAATCAAATGAAGTAATGTTTGTAAAATGTTAAGCACAGTGCTACAATTACTGTGCAAGGGCAGGCCCTGAGCATTAAAAAAAAAAGAGAAAAGAAAAGAATCAGTCCCTGTCCTCAAACAGCTTACATTCTTCTGGTATGTTACAGAATGTTTATCTTGAAAACATTAAATAATTGGTTTTAAATGTAAATATATTGGTTACATCTCCTTCCTTTTACAGAGAATCATCTTTTTCCCGTCTTCACTAATTTCAGGGAACTGGACACTGGACAAATTACCCATGCAAATGACACAACTTAATTCTCATGATTCATCTTTCTATAGTTGTCTCTTGTCTTCCTAGGGTCTGCTTTTCAAAATTTTATATATATGTCACTTCTTCTTCCCTACAAATACCCCTTTGGCCATTTCACAATTTATTATGCCTTGCATATGAGGTATGAAAGGAAGAAAAGAAGAAATTAAAACCAATACATTTCACTTAGTATTTAGAGCATCTTGTGATGATTGAAAGGTGATGGAAACCCCGCAGTTAAAGAGGAATTTGTTTTTATTGGTGATATTACTTATCTCTTTAATGGATAATAGAGAATTAGCAGTATTTGTCGCTTTGAATTCCTCTTAATTAATACTCAAAAGACAGTAATCTTACTTATAGGTATCAAATACCTCCTTTTTTGAGCTGACACCATTTTAAAAAAGGCAGTATGAGTGAAAACTGTAGTTTTGACTGTCCTTCAATCTTCAACATGAGTGGATCAGTTAAAATATTTTTGTTTTTAAGTGGGATGGGTCAAACTTTTCTTTGGAAGTGGGTGATAATGTATATACACATAGGTAGTTGTGGTTAAGGGATGATAATTTAGGCCAGTTTAGTTAGACCAGTTTTCCTTTAATTCTCTTTTTTTTTTTGGTAAATTAAAAAAATTAAACTTAAATACAAAATGAGAAAAGAAAAAAAATTGCCATGTACACAGCAAAGAGGATTCAGCTTAAAAAAACAAACTTCCATTTCAAGAAAACCTATATAATAAATACTACACATTGTTTTTAAAGCTGCCCAGCTATTCTCCACTTCCTTGTTGGTTTTCTTTGTCCTCTACTTTATTTTTCCTCCTTCCCTCCTCCCACCACCCAAAGAAGGATACAATTAAGTGTGAATATATACACATGTACATAGATATCTATAGACATACACGTATATTAACAAATACACTTATACACATATATGTAAGACCAAAATATGTTTATTTCCTCATTAAAAGGTGGATGGCAGCTTCCTTCAGAAGTCCAATATTTTCATGTTTTTCTAAACCAACCAGCTTATCACTTCCTACACCACAGCTGTATTCTACCCCAATTACATCCTATCTGAGATACTGTCTATGAGAGTTCCCTCCCCCCAATTTTCTGCATTCCTTCTATTCTTAGCTACATAGGTTTTATTTATACAAGAAAATTTTAATTTAAAATAATCAAAATTATTCTTTTTATAATTTCAATAATGCTCTCACCTTTTAATATAGTTTAAGATCTGATGCTGCTGAATTTAATTCCTTTATATCTTTTTTTCCTTGGTTTCTTTGAAGTTCCTGACCAACTGAAGTTCTTCCAACTGAACTTTGTTATTATATTTTCTAACTCAGTAAAAAAATATTTTTGGTAATTTAATTGGGATGACATTGAATAAATCAGTTAGGTAAAATCATCATTTAAAAATTATATTGGCTTTATCAACCCACAGATGATAAATATTACTTCAGTTATTTAGATCTGAGTTTATTTATATAAAAAGTATTCTATGTTTATGTTCATTTAGTTCCTGTGTCTGTTTTGGCAGGCATACACTCAGGTATTTTATACTGTCTAGGCATTTTAAATGGCCTAATGCAATATTGAATGATATTGCTGGAGGGTGGAGCCAAGATGGTGGCTGGAAAGCAGGGACTAGTGTGAGCTCCCCACCAAGTCCTTCTGAACCCATAAAAATAGCTCTGAATCAATTCTAGAACTGCAGAACCCACAAAATAGCAGAGGGAAGCAGGGCTCCAGCCCAGGACAGCCTGGATGGTCTCTGGGTAAGGTCTATACTGCACCGAACTGGGAGCGGAGGGGAGCGGAGCTGAGCCCAGCATGGGCTGCATGGACCGACCAGAACAGGAGCCGGGCAGAGTGTGCCCTAGCGCCCTGAATCAGTGAGCTGCGGCAGTTACCAGACTTCTCAACCCACAAACACCAAGGACAACAGAGAAGGTTAGTGGGAAAAGCTGCTGGGGACAGGGAGTTTG
>CM053622.1:465497416-465530330 GCA_028646595.1 Phalanger gymnotis | reverse complement strand
GATGGAAGGTAGGGTAGATGGGGATGAAGGTAATCAAAAACAAACACTTTTGAAAAGGGACAGGGTCAAGGGAGAAAATTCAATAAATGGGGATAGGTTAGGAAGAAGCAAAATGTAGTTAGTCTTTCACAACATGAGTACTGTGGAAGGGTTATACATAATGATATGCATGTGGCCCATGTTGAATTGCTTGACTTCTTAGGGAGGGAGGGTGGGTGGGAAGGGAAGAGGGGAGAGAATTTGGAACTCAAAGTTTTAAAAACAGATATTCAAAAACAAAAAAAAAGTTTTTTGCATGCAACTAGAAAATAAAATACACAGGCAATGGGGCATAGAAATTTATCTTGTCCTACAAGAAAGGAAGGGAAAGGGGGATGGGAGGGGAGTGGGGTGACCGAAGGGAGGGCAGACTGGGCAACAGGGCAACCAGAATATATGCCATCTTGGAGTGAGAGGAGGGTAGAAATGGGGAGAAAATTTGTAATTCAAACTCTTGTGAAAATCAATGCTGAAAACTAAATATATTAAATAATAAAAATAAAAAAAGAAAAAAGAATGATATTGCTGACACATAGTGTAATTTCTCTATTTTTCACTTTTGATTAAATCTATTTTAATTTTAACTTTGTCTGAGATCATGATTATCCCTGATTTTTTTCATACTAAATTCTACTCCTGCCCTTTATTTTATCTTTGTGTGTATCTCTCATTTTTATAATGTTTCCTGAAAGCAACATATTGTTGAATTCAAATTTTTAATCTGCTCTCCATTTGCATTTTATGGGTAAATTGGTCCCATTCACATTCTAAGCTACTTGTTTCCTCCTTCCTATTTTTCCTCATTACCCTTCTCACCCTATTTACCCTATCCCTCCTCCCTCTTCTACTTTACTTCTACCTGCTACTTTGCCCTCCAATTCCTTAACCTACCCACCCCTCTAAGAGTCCCTCTCTCCCCTTCCAAATCTTAATCAACACATCCTTCTATACTCCCCCTTATCCTGTTCCCTCTATCTCTTATTTCTTTATAAATTAGAAGACTTTCATACCCTTCTAAATGTATATATTATTCTCTCTAACCCAGATCTGATGTGAGTAGGGTTCCGGCACAACCAGCCTTCCTCCTCTATCTGATTCTTCTGTATCAATTCTTCCTCTTGCTTTCATTTGTATGATATAATTACTTTTTACCTTTTCCTACACAATTTCACTTTTTAAGAATCACATCATATTCCACTCTACCCCAATCTTTCTTTCAAACTACCCAATTACCATTGACAATCTTAGGCATGCAGTTTACATTTCCGTGTATAAAAAGAAAACAATTTGTCCTTCTTAAGTCCCTTGTAACTAATCTGTGATGTTTACCTTATATTTTCCCTGGATCTTGTATGTCAAATTTTCTATCAACTTCTGGTCTTTTTTTTGTGACAAAATCCTGAAAGTTTGCCAATTCATTGAATATCCATTTTTTTTTCCTTTGGGATTATACTTAACTTTGTTGAGTATGATAGTTTTGGCCAACAACCCCAGTTCTTTTGTTCTTTGATATATAGACTTCCAAGACCTTTGGTCTTTTAGTGTAGCCACTGCTAGGTCTTGTGTAATTCTAATTGTAGCTTCTCTGTATTTGAATTGTTTTTTTCTTGTTGCTTGTAACATTTTCTCCTTAACCTGAAGGTTTTGGAATTTGGCTATGATATTCCTGTAGGTTTTTATCCTGGGGTCTCTTTCAGGTGGTGATTGATGTCGTTGGGTTTTTTTTTTTCTATTTTTCCTTTCCCCTCTTGTTCTAAAACTTCAGGACACATTTCTTTCATTATTTCTTGTATTATTGTATCAAGATTCTTTTTTTGATCATAGCTTTCAGGTAATCTCATCATTCTTATGTCTCTCTTCTTGATCTGTTCTTGAGATCAGTTGTTTTAATTTGGAGATATTTCACATTTTCTTCAATTTTTTCATTCTTTTTATTTTGTTTTATTATTTCCTGGTTTTTTGTAATATTGTTATAAAAGACTTCCCCTTGCCCAATTCTAGTTTTCAGAGAGTTGTTTTCTTCCTTAAGATTCTAGATGTCCTTTTCCAGTTGGTTGACTTTCTTTTCATAATCTTCTTGGTTTTCTTGGATTGTTCTTATTTTAAAATTTTTTTACCTCGATCTCTCTCATTTGATTTTTTTAAGTTCTTCTAAGAATTCTTTTTGTGTAGGTGACCATTTGACATTATACTTTAGGGTAGGAGAAGCTGTTTTTGCTTTAGTATCCTTCTCTGAAGATGAACCCTAGTCTTCTCTGTTCCTATAGTAGCTGTCTATGATTGGGGTTCTTTGTCCTTTGTTTGCTCGTTTTGTTTTTCATTTTTAATTTTTAGCAGCTTGTTATTAAAATCACCTCTAATCCTGGGATGTGTGGGTTAGTGCCACTGGCCTCGGGTCCTTCGTACTGTTATTTTTTGAGCTTTTTCCTGGGCCCAACCTCTGCACTTCTTTTCTCCTCCAAGCCACAGCTAGCCATGCTCTTCTCCCCCCACCCCACCCTACTATGCTGGAACTGCTCTTGCTCTCTGAGGATCCTCCGGTAGCTATAACCTTCAGTTATCCTCTCTGGCCTGGAACTGAAACTAAGTACTCAGCTCTCCTCTAAGTGTCCACAGCCTTTAGCATCCTGTTCCCACTGCTTCTGCACTCAGTGGGTGTATACTGGTTCCTTCTCACCATCCTCAGAAGCATAGCTGGGCCTGGCATCCAGTAGCAACAGAGGTTCCTTCAATTTTCCCCTATTCACATGCCTGACCTCTCCCCCAAACCCCCATGCTCTGGAAGGTGAGAATTCCTGTGGAGGAGATAGCCTGGAGGTGTCTACATTTCACTTAGGCCAGACATCCATCCTTAAGTCTTTCTTTAGATCTTCTCCAGTTGTCCCAGGAGGATCCCTGTTCTGCCCCAACTCTTGTTTATTTTTGCTGCTCTACATTCACCTTGAGGTGCTATTTTGTCTTGTTTGTGGGGGAAATCTGGAGAATTTGGAATTTTCTGACCTACTCCACCATCTTCCCAGAATCCTCTTGTTTTCCTTTCATTCTAAAATAAATATTTCCAGCAACCATTTTCTCTTCAATGGCAATCACTAGCACCTCCCCACTCCACCACCTCTACCTCAGACATTTTCTTATTCTTTTTTGGTCTGTGTCATGTGTTTGAATTCTAGGCTTCCAGGGGGAAATGGGCTTCTCCTAAACTTTTTTTGGCTAATTAAATATCTCTTATTGGAGGAGCTAGCTTTGTTTTCTCACCCTTCACTATCTTTCTCCCCACACCACTCCAACTGCAATAAATGGTCTGTTTCAAGAATGGGCAGATGGTTTCTTCATATAATGAGAGAATTTCATCAGAAAGTTTCACTTTCCTGAAATCCGATATACTCTGAGTTCTATTTTCAATATAATACACATTTATTAAGCACTTGCTATGTTCCAGGCACTATTCTAAGCACTGGGGATGCAAACAAGGAAAAGAAAGTCCTTGCCCTTGAGGAGCTTACAGTCTAAGGAGGGAAGCTGAAAAGGGTGAGAGGAAAGTATGAGAGGGTACCTAATGGAGAGGAGGGATGATGATGGTAGAGTCAAAGAACTTTTGAGCCCTCTATAAAGAAAGGCTTTGGGAGGAGTTTTTTGCTCCACCTTCCAAGTCTTCAATGAGAGGGGCAGAGGCAACTGAGGGTAATGCTGGAGAAAGAGTACCAAAGCTGAAGCAATTTCCATGATGATGAGATCACTGGTAATAAGCTTGTTTCCATCACAAGTTCAATGCTTTTGTGAAGTGGCAGGGTGTTTTTGTGGAAAATTGCATCATTACCCATTCTTGTACCAGAACCCCTCTTCTATCCTCCCTGCTTCCCTCCCTTGCATTCTCTTGCATCCACTAAGCATATTGCAAATGCTTAATATATCTTTTTTGACTGATTGATAATAGTGTTAGGATTAGAAGCATTCCTGGGATGCTGCATGCATACAGACTTTACATACAGCATTATCTTTCCCAAGGCTGCCCTTGAGCATAGTTGCCATCCTGAATTCTACCCTTTCTCCTTTACTTTTCTCTGACTCCCAATCTCACCTGAAAAGGATTCTCTCCTCTTCTGGCTGTGATTGATTAAGATTATTTACACAAAGAAAATTACATATGAATAACTTTTTCCTTTGCATTGTGCTGAAAGGTGATTGAATGATAACTTTGAAAACAGAGACATTCTTTTGAGAGATCTTTCTTCCATCGAGGGAGTTTCTTAAAAAAAAATTTGGAAGGAATTATTATTATTATTATTATTATTATCTGTAATGGTAAGCAGACAAAATATTTCATAGCATGTATTTTTAAAAAAGTCTTATTTTGCCAATTACATATAAAAACATTGGTTTAGTTCTAAATTCTCTCCTTCTCTCCCAACCCTCACTTCTCCCTAAGAGAGCAAGCAATTTGATATAGGTTATTCCTGTGCAGTCATGCAAAACATATTTCCATATTAGTCATGTTGTGAGACGAATACAGACCAAGAAAAAAAAAACAAAACTCAACATGAAAAAATAAAGTAAAAAATAGTATGCTTCGATCTGCATTCAGACGCCATGAGTTCTTTCTCTGGAGGTAGATAGCATTTTTCATTATAAGTCCTTTGGATTTGTCTTGCATCTTTGTATTGCTGAGAATAGCTAAGTCATTCACAGTTGATCATCATACAATATTGCACAGCATGTATTTTTAAAAGTGCTAAATATGAATTTATTTAAAACTTTAAGCTGACAAAACATGGGAGAGGAGAGACAGAACAAAATTTTAGAGCTAAAAGTAACCTTAGATACCATCTATTCCAAAGCTTTCATCTTAGAGATGCAGAAATTGAGTCCTAGAGTGATTAGTTTATTTGCTAAAGGTCATCCAGCTAGTTGGGAGAGTAGAAACTGGGTCTTTTGACTCCTCTTTTGGTGGTTCTACTGTACCCCTCATATCCTAAATCAATTTCTGTAGAAAAGATACAAATAAGATCCCCTTATATTCAAGACCTTGACTGCAAGAATATAAGCACCATGAAGGCAGGGGTCATATTTTATGTAAAGTTTATATTTCTTCCAGCAAGTAGCACATAGTACATACTTACGAACATTTATTGAATGAATGAATGAAATGGAGTGATTTTAACCTCATACCTAGACTCACGATAAGACTATGTACTATCACTGGTTATAAAATGATTAATTTAGATAAAGCCTATCCAGAATAGAATATTTTTTGTAATATTCGATTTCCCCCCAATTACATGTAAAAACAATTTTAACACCCTTTTTAAAAAAATGTCATGAGTTCCAAGTTCTATCCTTCCCTCTCTTCCCCCCTCTCTGAGACAGCAAGCAATCTGATATAGGTTACATATGTGCAATCATGTAAAATATATTTCCATATTAATCATTTTGTGGAAGAAAACTCAAACTAAAAAAAAAAAGAAAGAAGAAAGTAAAGAAAGTGAAAAACAGTATGCTTCAGTTTGTATTCAGACACCACCAGTTCTTTCTCTGGAGGAGGGATAGCATTTTTCATCATAAGTTCTTTGGCATTGTCTTGGATCATGGTAGTGCTGGGAATAGTTAAATCATTTACAATGCACAATATTGCTGTTGTTATATGCAGTGTTCTCCTGGTTCTGCTCACTCAGCTCTGTATCAGTTTTTGCAAGTCTTGCCAGGTTTTTCTGAAATCATCCTGCTTCTCATTTCTTATAGCATAATAATATCCCTACATATGCCACAACTTGTTCAGGTGGAATTGAATATTTTTGAAGAAAAAGAAAGACTAAAGCATGCAATCAAATTAAAAAATTTTATTGACTTTTTAATATCTTAATTTTCTTCTGACTCTTCCTTTTCTTCCCAAACAGAGCTCTTTCTTGGAATAAAGTACGTCAAGTGTGTTGGTAAGCAAAATCGGCTTCTTACCACTTAGTTCAACAAGTGCCCTCGAAGAGTTTGGCTTTTGTTTGCTTTGAGTAATTCAGTGTGTTTCATTGAGTCTTACTAAGTGCTAAGCCCCAGGCCCAAACCCCTATTAGGTGTGGAACCTATGTGGGTGTGGATTGGTGACTGGGGTGGGGCCCAAGGTGGGGCTGGCTAAGGGGAGGTGCTAACTCCAGAGCCATACCCTATTAGGTGTTAACCTAACCTATGTGGATGTGAACCTCCCAGGGTCCTAAGGGGAGGGGCTAACTCAAGAGCCAATCATAGCAGCCTAAGTTCTGGCCATTCAGATGATGTTTGATGATGTCTGAAGCCATATCAGAAGGGAGGACAGAGCCATTTGTGCAGGGCTCTCGAGATGGTGCTGATGAGGAGATTCCGGGCAGCTGTAGCTAAGGAGCCCTCCAGCTTGTAAACCCGGATGCTGAGACTTTGTTGAACTCTGGTAACTATGTATTGGGATTTGAATCAGACAAGGTCTGTTGATGTTTGTAATTTGTTTGTATTTTGTTCTGAAGTTCAGGGTGCTGGCTTTTTCCTCTGAACTAAGTGAATGATATTTGTATGCTGAATTAAAGTAAGCTTGTCAACCCCTTCACCTTGCTTTCCTTAGTTAAGCAGATCAAAAGAAACTGTGCTGTTGGCAGCTTTCTGGGTGCTGGCTATGGGTGGACCTTACACCCCCACAACAGCTGCTAGCCAGATTGTAGAAACAGCAAGGCAAACAAATAGACACTCTGGCCACATCTGGCAATGTATATTTTATTCTGCACCTATACTCACTCTATCGCCTCTCTGATGAGAGGCAGGAATACATAAGAAAATTTCCACAGGAAAAAAAAGAAACACATATACAATGTTCAAACAAGCATATATGTAGTGGGCATTATTAACATATGTAGGACCAAGAGGGCATTTATTTGGTAAATATAATGTATTATGGAAGCCTGGGTCTGCCATTAAAAGTAGCATATTAAAAAGAAAGACAATAATTATATGGAATATACAGTCATTAGGCAGGGAACATTTTAACACTATAAAGGAAATTGTTGAGAGGACATAATTGTTTAGTAATGATGATAATTGTCCTGCTTCATGCCATCTTCAAAAATGGCAGCTCACTGCCATTTGCAGTGTTTCCAAACAGCATCTTGCAGCCATCCACCATGACTCTGCCAGAACAGAACTTAGTTGGCACATCTAGTTTGTAGGCCGGTTTAGGAGGAAAAGGAGTCAGCAACAGCAACAACCACAGAAAGAACAGCTCTTCACACAAATGGAACTTGGCATCACAAACTTACCAATACTCCTGGTATATATATGTACTCCTGGTAATTTTAGGCCATCTCTGAAGGGTGCTTAGCAATCCTCAGAGTTAGAAGTCCGTCTTTTTGGCCCTGCTGATGTGCAGAGGAGTTCTGTGCTTCCTGGAGGGCCTCGAAAGGGACTCAGCAGCCCACCAACCCTCCTGTAACCTAGCAGCTTATGCACCACTTCGGGGAACATTTTGGAATTGATGGGGAAACTGTGAGACAGTTGCAACTGTAAACAGTAAACATATTGAAGAGTGGAGGCTTGTGAAGAGCGAAGGGAGGGCAGGTGGGGAGTTTTCTTTGTTTTTCAACACGAAGAAAACATTGGTCTGGTTCCATTCCTGCCGTTAGGCTAAATCATGGCTTGTTTCTACCACAGCTAACAGCTGTCAGTTCATTTCGACCCTGGTTATGCTGCTTTAAAAGGGTTTGTTCAGAATGTGCCATTATGTTCCAAGGATTCAGAGAACACATTAAAGGCATTGGCTGCTGTCAAAGATAAGTCCAAGGCCAGAACTACATGAGCAAAATCACCTGAGTGATTCAGCCAATTCTCCCTCTGCTCTTCCCCACCAAACTCAACATGAAGACAGAATAGCAGGTAAATCCATTACCCCCAAACTGTTAAAGTTATAATCTCTAAATTGGTGACCCACTTGTTCTAAAGAATATTCCACATAACAAAACCCTCACTTTAGGCGAGAATTTAGATACTCCCTGAAAATTGCTTACAATGGTGTTAGACCAGTTAAATACTAGGCTATTATTAAGTTGCTTTTCCCATGATCTCTAAGTGAGTTATTAATATGAATGAACTGCTACAGCATTCTTTGGAGGCAGAAGCATCTTAAAATGTTCCTCTCACATGCCTTATACCATGGAACCAAGGCTGTTATTCCTGATCAAAGTTTAAATCTCTAGGGTGAGTTGGATGGGTAGTTAGGCACAGAGTGATGGTGGTTTTTTTGGGGGGGGGCAGGGGGTAACTGACTGAGTCAGAGAAGGAAAGAAGGCAATAAACACTTAATAAGTGGCTAGTACTAAGCCCTTTACAATCCTTACCTTATTACATCCTCACAACTCCTGGAGGTAGGTACTATTATAATTTCCTTTTTATAGGAAATAAACTGAAAGCAAACTGAAGGATAAACTGAAAGGAAACTGAAGCAAACAGGTTTAAGTGACTTGCCCAGAGTTACATAGCTAGTAAGCATCTAAGGCTATATTTGAACTTGTGTCTTCTTGACTCCAGGCTCACTGCTCTATCCACTGTGCACCTAGCTTCCTCATGGAAGATTTTAATATCCCACCTATAACTCCATTTGGGAATGTCCTATTCAAGACCTCCTCCACCCCCGTCAGGGGTCCTATGAACACTTTTCCTCATAAACACTCCCTCTACCCTGAAATTTAAGATCACTTTGCTGTGCCTGACATAACTAAAGAAAAGTAAACCCCTATTTGGGAGAGCCCTCCTCCTCTTCCCTACTTTTTCCTCTCATCCCAGTAAAAGAAACACACTCACACACACACACACACACACACACTTATATACATACATGTATATATATAAGCATCTCTTTCTGTGTATATATATACATGTATAGGTATATGTATATCTGCACATATAGTATATATGTACATATACGTATATGTATATATGTACATATATACATATAGGAATATATGTGCGTGTATATATATATTACATATATATGAAATCTTCTGATTGCTTGGCAATATTCCTAACATATTTGTGAAAAGATCCCATCAGATAAGATAAGTTGTTTTTCTGAGACTTGTAGGTCTAGGCAAGGTGCCAAGATCCACCCCACAAGCAAAGTTATGACCAATTAAAAGTCTTGAAATATTTCAAAACAAGCATCCAGGAGCAGAGAAGCTACGCATCATTGTCTCCCCCCACTGATTAAGATGCTGAAAAGCCAAAACAGAGATCGAGAAATAGAAATTGAGGCACACAAATAGCATCCTGAAGGAACTAGAAAATACAAGAGAAGGACAATTAGACCAGTGCTGTCTCCATTCATGCATGTGATGCCATATGGTGTTGTGTCTGGGAGACATGCCCTTTAGAGAATTGAACTGGCACATAAGGGAGGGACAAAGGCAGCCACATCTCATTCCTCACTCAAACCAGCTGGCTTTGGTATGTGAATCCTTGGAGTCATCACTGAAGAGAAGCAAAAACAAGGACGTGTGTATGTATGTAGACTCACATGTATATGTTTGTATATTAGGTTATTTCTGCGCTGAGAGGAGCACAGTCTTTTGATGTGGAGCAGGTAACAAATGTGGGAGGAACTGAGCACCCAGCTCACCCTGGCAGAAATTGACATAGTGCTTTCCCCTTGCCCATATGCTATGAACTTGATTCTGATCACCCTAAACCAGTAGGGGTGGGGCTTTTCATAAAGAAGAGAGTAACAGTGATTCAAAATGGAAAGTGCTGAAACACTGTTGGGGAGAAATTATTTGACAAGCTGGCACACTAACAGTATGAGGCAGGAAGTATTTTAAGATAGAGGTCAGATTAGGCTAGAAGCTGAGATGAACTTTGATCTCATCAATGTTGGTGGCCTTTCTGTGGGCCCCTCCTTTCCAAAGCTCATCCATGTGTTTCTGTCAATTCTCCATAAAAAGTCAGCTTTAATCTAAGACACCTCCAAAAGACTGTGATGGAAAATGCTATCCACATTCAGAAAAAGAACTATGCAGTCTGAATGAAGATAGAAGCATACTATTTGCTCTCTCTCTCTTTTTGTTTCTTCCTCATGGTTCCTCCCATTGGTTCTGATTCTTCTTCACAACATGACTATTGTGAAAATATGTTAATATAAATGTATATGTAGAGCCTATATCGGATTGTGTGCTGTCTTGGGGAGGGGGGAGGGGAGAGAGGGGGAGAAAATTTAGAACTCAAAATCTTATGGAAGTGAATGTTGAAATCTAAAAATAAATAAATTGAAAACAAAGAAAGTCAGCTGTACATACTGAGGGGTTTTCTCCAGTTCTTTTGATGTCAAGGATGGAGGTACTTCCCCAGAGTTATTCATGTGCCTGTTCCTCACTCTCAACAGGTAAGCAGCCCACCTCCTTTTCCAGGTATACATGTCTTTCACGATACCTTCTCTTTAGCAAGTTACCATTCTACAGCCTGCTTGTGCCTGCCATGTATCTTTGGGGCATCTGCAGTTTTGATTCCTTTGTAGTAAAATGGAATTTTCAAAAATCACGAGGTTCACCTAGGTTTTATTAAGTTCCAACACTTGCATTGGTCTCCATGTACCCCTTCTATCACTTTCTAGATCTTTGATTCTCTAGACTATATACCATATTCAATATGATATAAGAGCCCATCCCTGCTTGAAAAGTTTCAATGGCTCCCTATTGCCTTTGGGATATAAAATATGAACTTCTCAGAGTGGATGTTAAAATCAACCTACTATTCCAGACCAATTTCTTTTCTTTTTATTAATTAATTTATTTTTGGTTTTCAAAATTCACTTCCACAAGATTTTGAGTTCCAAATTTTCTCCCCATCTCTCCCCCCCACCCCAAGACAGCATGCATTCTGATTACACCTTCCCCCAATCTGCCCTCCCTTCTATCACACACCCCCTTCTCTTATCCCTTTCCCTTCTATTTTCTTGTAGGGCAAGATAGATTTCTATGCCCCATTGCCTGTATATCTTAGTTCCCAGTTGCATGTAAAAACAATTTTTAACATTCATTTTTAAAACTTTGAGTTTCAAATTCTCTCCTTTCCTCCCTCCCCACCCACCCTCATCGAGAAGGTGAGCAATTCACAGTTTGATATAGGTTATACATGCGTAGTCATGCAAAACATTTCCATAATAGGTTGTGAAGGGTTAAGTATATTTCCCTCTATCCTATCCTGCCTCTCATTTATTCTGTTCTCTCCTTTGACCCTGTCCCTCCTCAAAATTGTTTGCTTCTGATTATTCCCTTCCCCAATCTGCCCTCCCTTCTGTCATCCCCTCTCTCTTATCTCCTTCCCCCCTACTTTCCTATTGGGTAAGATAGATTTCCATACCCAATTGAATGTGTATGTTATTCCTTCCTTAAACCAAATCCAATAAGAGTAAGGTTTACTCATTCCCTCTCAACTCTTCCCCTCCACTGTAAAAGCTTCTTCTTGCCTCTTTTATGTGAGATGATTTATTACATTCTACTTCTCCCTTTCTCCTTCTCCCAGTACATTCCTCTCTCTCACTCCTTAATTTTATTTTTTAGATATCATCCCTTCATATTCAACTCACCCTATTCCTTCTGTGTGTCTGCGTGTGTGTGTGTGTGTGTGTGTGTCTTCCCTCCAACTACCCTAATACTGAGAAAAGTCTCATGAGTTACACATATCATCTTTACATGTAGGAATGTAAACAGTTCAGCGTTACTAAGTCCCTTATGATTTCTCTTTCCTATTTACCTTTTCATGCTTCTCTTAAGTCTTGTATTTGAAAGTCAAATTTTCTATTCAGCTCTGGTCTTTTCATCAAGAATGCTTGAAAGTCCTCTATTTCATTGAATATTCATTATTCCCCCTGAAGGATTATACTCAGTTTTGCTGGGTAGGTGATCCTTGGTTTTAATTCTCTTTTGACCTCTGTAATATCATATTCCAAGCCCTCTGATCCCTTAATGTAGAATCTACTAGATCTACTTCTTATCCTGATTGTGTTTCCACAACACTTGAATTGTTTCTTTCTGGCTGCTTGTAATATTATCCCATTGATGTGGGAAGTCTGGAATTTGGCTACAATATTCCTAGGAGTTTTTCCCTTTGGGATCTTTTTCAAGAGGCGATCAGTGGATTCTTTCAATATCTATTTTACCCTCTGGTTCTAGAATATCAGGGCGGTTTTCCTTGATAATTTCTTGAAAGATGATGTCTAGGCTCTTTTTTTTGATCGTGGCTTTCAGGTTGTCCAATTATTTTTAAATTCTCTCTCCTGGATTTATTTTTAAGGTTAGTTGTTTTTCCAAAGAGATATTTCACATTGTCTTCTATTTTTTCATTCTTTTAGTTGTGTTTTGTAATTTCTTGATTTGTCATAGAGTTATAAGCTTCCATTTGCTCCATTCTAATTTTTAAGGAATTATTTTTTTCAGTGAGCTTTTGGATATCCTTTTCCATTTGGCAAACTCTGCTTTTTTTTTAAAGGCATTCTTCTCATTGGCTTTTTGGATCTCTTTTACCACTTGCGTTATTCTATTTTTTCAGATGTTATTTTCTTCCATATTTTTGCGTCTCCTTTAGCAGGCTGTTGACTTGTTTTTCATGTTTTTCTTGCATCATTCTCATTTCTCTTCCCAATTTTTCTTCTACTTCTCTCACTTGATTTTCAAAATCTTTTTTGAGCTCTTCCATGGCTTGTGACTAATTCATATTTTTCTTGGAGGCTTTGGATGTAGGATTTTTGACTTTGTTGTCTTCTTCTGGCTTTATGTTTTGATCTTCCTTGTCACCAAAGTATGATTCTCAAGTCTGAGATTTTTTTCCCACTGTTTATTCATTTTCCCAGTCAATTATTTGACTTTTTAATTCTTTGTTAAGGTTAGGACTCTGCTTCCAGTGTGGAGGGTGTACTGTCCTAAACTTCAGGGGTTTTGTGTAGCTGTTTTCAGAGCTACTTCTAGGGACCCATAAATTTTCAGTTCTTCCAAGGTGGTATGATCAAAGGAGAGGTGTTTACTCCTCTCCTGGCCTGGACTCTGGTCTGTGAGTGACCACAAGCACTCTTTTCTGCCTTGGAACTGTGAGGAGGATTGCCTCTCCACCACCGCCACAAGCTTTGCCATGCCCAGCACTCTTCCTCACCCCAGGACCGCTCCCCAAGAGTGTGACCCAGATCCAAGCACTGGCAAAGCAAGAGAATCCTGCCTCAGTACCAGCAAAGAAATCCCTGCAATCCCCCTCTGATTGGTTGCTTGATACCTTCACCGTCTGTGGGCTGAGACCTCCAGAAGCAACTGTTGCCACTGCCACCGCCCCTTCTGTTGCCCCAGGGCTGGAGCTGGACTGTGTTCCTCTCTCACTCAGATCCAACAGACCTTTCCTACTGACCTTCTAAGTTGTCTTTTGTGTTAGTGGGTTGAGAAGTCTGAAAACCACCACAGCTGCCAGTGATTCAGTCTCCTGAGGCCTGCTCCTGATTTGCTGGGGCCCAGTCTATGCTGGCGCATTTTGTGCTGTACTGTGCTCCTCTCTCAGACTGGTGCAACAGACCTTTCCTGTTGACCTGCCAGGTTGTCTTGGGCTAGGAATTTATTTCACTCTCTCATTTTGCGGTGCTTTAGAATTTGTTTAGAGTTATTCTTTACAGGTATTTGGAGGGGCTTGGGGGAGAGCTCAAGCAAGTCCCTGCTTTTACTTCACCATCTTGGCTCTGCCCCTCCAGACCTATTTAATAATACTTATCTTTATGTACTCTGTATTTTGGACACAATACCCTATGTTCTCTTCCCCAGGCTTGGCATTCTATCTATCTTCTCTGTGTCTTGGTATGGATTGTTACGTGTTTCTGGAGCATATTCCATCCTGATGTCTACCTCTCCAAATCTCTAGCTTCATTTAATTTTCAGCTAATATGCTACCTCCTTCCAATGTGAAGCCTTGTTGATCTCTCAAGTGGCTAGGTTTTATTCCTTCATTAATTATTCTGTATATTTACTTATCTGTCTGGATATATACATTCTCTTGTTCTGGGAGAGTTCAAGTTTCTTAAGAATTTGTTTTTAATTTGATTTTTTGTTTTTAAATAGCATTTCATTTTTCCAATTACATATAGAGACAATTTTAACATTATTTTTTTAAAATTTTGGGTTCCACATTTTCTCCTTCCCTACCTCCCCCCTCCACAAGATGGTAAGCAACTTAATATAGGTTATATAAGTTCCCACAGCTGAGGCTGCCTCCCAACACAGCTGCCCCCAAGTCTTGCTGTTTGTTGATGATGATGAGTAGGCCTGGAGGTCTTTGCGCTTCACTGAGGCTGAACCTCCGTCCCTGGAGGTTGGGTCTTTCTGGGGTCTTCTTAAGTTGTCTTAGGAGGACAATGGCTTTACCTTGACTCCTGTTTATTTCTGCTGCAGTACATTCTCTCACTCTCTCTTATTGTGAGGGAAATTTGGAGAGCTGAAAGTTTTCTGACCTATTCCTCCATCTTCCCAGAATCCTCTCCCAATTTCTTAAGAAGTTAAGACTGTTTCATGCTTGTGTTTGTATCCCCACTCCCTACCACAGTGCTTCATGCATTGTAGGAGTTAAAAAAATATTTTTTGAATTTTTGTTGTTGAATTGAGCATTCATCTAGCCTTTGCTTGAATAAGTCCAATGACAAAGAATCGATTATGGCAGTTTGTTTCACTTGGGAACAGAGTTAAATGTTAGGAAGGTCTTCCTTATATTGAGCTAACTTGTGTTTCCTTGACACTTCCTATCTATTTGCCTTACTTCTCACCTCTGGAGACTCATAGACATTTAGAACAGTGCTTTTTTACCTTAGATGAAAATAAAGCAAGAGACTTTTGGCTCTTGGCTGTCAAATAGTGGGACTCATGTGGGCAGTGGAAAATGCCAATATGGTCTATGCAAAAATTATGAGCCTCCAATGATCTGTTACCTCTAATATTGGAAGTAAGGGTGCTTCTGGGCCAGTCTGCCTTTCAGTTGTTTTTTAGTCATCACAGGAGACTAGGTTAGGTTGGGCTGAATAAAAATATGCATTTTGAGGTAAGGAGCTGCCTAAACCATATTTATTATTGTGCCTCCCCCAACTGATTTTGTATGCAGATGTTGGAGTCATCATATACAAACACTGTTTGCATCACATTGTTTCCCTGCTTAAGAACTTATATTAGCTCCTTATTTTTTTACTTTAGTATTTTATTTTTCCCCAATTATATGTAAAAACAATTTTTAAAATTTGTTTTTAAAAATTTTGAGTTCCAAATTCTCTCCTTCTGTACCTACCCCCTCATTGAGAAGACAAGCAATTTGAAATAGGTTATACATGTGTAGTCATGCAAAACATATTTCCATATTAGTCATGTACTAAAAGAAGACATAGACCAAAAAAATCTAAGAAAAATAAAGTAAAAATAAAATATGATTTGATCTGTATTCAGGCCCCATCAGTTCTTTCTCTGGGTATGCATAACATTTTTCATCATAAGTCCTTCAGAGCTGTCTTGGATCATTGTATTGCTGAGAATAGCAAAGTCATTCGCAGTTAAGTATCTTATAATATTGCTGTTACCCCCATACAATATTCTCCTGGTTCTACAAATTTCACTTTGCATCAGTTCATGTAAGTCTTTCGGGGTTTTTCTGAGAGTATCCTGTTCATCATTTTAGCACCTTATTTTTGACTGTATCTTGGACAAACTTCTCAAGCCAAGCAGAACCCCAGAGTTGGAAGAGACCTCAGAGGCCAACTAGTCCAACCCATAGCTCCACAACATTCTCTTCTACAACACACAAAACAAGTGGTCATACAGTATGTATGTATAAAGACTCCTTCATATAAAGACTTCTATGATTTAGATTCCTGTACCTTCCAGAATGTGTAAAATAAACAAGGTCAGAATTATTGACAGATAGATGTAATGATGATGATGCTGTTGGTCAGTCTTTCAGTCATGTCTGACTCTTAGTGACCCCATTTGGGGTTTTCTAGGCAAATATACTGGAGTGGCTTGCCATTTCCTTCTCCAGCTCATTTACAGATGAGGAAACTGAGGCAAACAGAATTAAATGACTTGATCAGGGTCATAAGCCTAATAAGTGTCAGAGACCAGATTTGAACTCAGGTCTTCCAGACCCCAAGACCAGCACTCTATCCACTGCCTTCACCTGGCTTCCTCATACATTGAATGATAGGTAAAATAAAAAAAAATCTAAGTGAAAAGTGATGTATAAGGAAGAATCAAATTTGTATACACCTCACTTCCCCCCTACCTGCCTTTTCCCCCCAGTAGCTAAAAAGAAGTTAAATTCAAGGGATTATTGATGCTGTGGAGAGTAGCTTCTTCTGTAGTAAAAGAGAATTGGAAACAATTAGTGACCTTCGACCTGGACATTTTCTCTCACACTCCGCTTGGGGTTGCAGATTCTTGGCTCTGATTTTAGCTGGTTTAAACAGGATCCATCCAGTCTTCACCACCTGTGCCCTGGACACTTCTTCCTTCTCCTGTTCATGGCTCTTTTGCACGCTGGTCTAATCTGGACCTCACGACTTTTCTTTCAGTAGTTGCTCCCAATGGTTCCTCTTAAATGGCTTTCACTTGGGATACTTTCTGCTTCCTCTTCCCAACTGAAGAAGTGATTGGGAATTGAGGTTTACAAACGCACCCTGGAAGGACTATATAGAAATGCCCTTTCTTTTTAAAAGGGTTGTAGATCTGTATTTAATTCTTAAAATTCAAGAATAGGTTAACAGTGTTAAAAACAAGATTTAAACTGTTTAGACAAAAAGTAGACAAAGATCAACTACTGAGGAGGAGCTAGGAAGGAAAGAAGTGTTCTCCTCCTGCTGGAGATGGGAAGACCTGTTCATGTCCTTTAACTAACTATTTGGGAATTGCTCTTAATCCTATACATTTGAACCAGTTCCTTAATTATCTTTGCTATGGGGCTTTCATCAGAGAAGCTTGCTGTAAAGTTTTTTTTTAACCCAGTTACATGTTTCTCTTGTAACTTTTTCTACAGTAGATTTGTTTATCTGAAAACTTTTATTGTGTATTTTATTATACATATTCAGAGGTCTTTTAGATTTCTACTAATATTTACTACAAAATATTTTATTTTTATGTACTTCAAGCTTGTTAGTTCACATCTTCCAGAAGTTTGTAGTCTTTGCTGGTGGCTGTCAGCTTGATGATTTTGGAGGACATGTGCAGGCATAGGCCTATAATGTCAGCCTTGGTGGGCTTAGTGGTCATTTCAGCCACCCCACCATAGCAGCATCTAAATTGAGGAAAGGAAGAAAGGGAAAAGATGGAGAAAGAAGAGAGAAACAGGCTAGAAGGAAGAGGGGAAGGAAGGAGAAGAGACAAGGAAGGACAGTCCTATTTCCAAGATTGGAGAGAGGGCAATTTGGATGGTCTACTCAGGGAAAGTCCAAGGACATCAAGAATGCTGGGTAAAAGCTACTGGTGGGCAGAAAACTCTTCGGTTCCCTCCAACTCCATGACTCCATGGCCAAGCCTCTATGGGTAGGGCTCGAAAGATTGACTATACCTATATTATATTATTTTGCACCTATGGATATGCTATTTTGTTGTTGCTTGTGGGCTTCCTTATATATAATTAATCTGTCTAATTAGATTGTTTGCTCCTTTAGTCAAAGGACTATGACTTTCTTTGTGGATATGTTCTATAACCTCTGCCCATTTCCATAGCATTTCCTAAAATGTCTCCCAAGTAGAGGGTGCTGAAAAATGCTTATCAACTAATCTTAAGCAGAGTCTTGTCCTATAAGGACCTTTCAGATAAGCCCTACATATCATCTTATTGTGGAATAGTTAGGTAGAGTGATGTTGAGTCTGCATTGTAGACCCACTCCTATTAGCCTTCCAGGACCCTAGGCTAAAAAGCCTAACCATAAGAGAAAGGGACATATGATGTTGTCAGGTTCAGATTTCTCAGAATTGTTTTCCTACTTGTATAATTACAGGCAAGTTTTTTCTCCTTCATGAGTTTCAGTCACTTTACCTGATTGAAAAATGTGTAGATTCATCAAGATGACCTCTCTGGTCTCTTCCAATTTTGTACCCTTTGCTCCCAGTATACAACGTCCTTGGAGTCTTGGCAGTTTTGTCTGAAAAAGGTTAATGATCAGGATCTTTATGTGTTTCCTCCAGGCCTGGTCTTAATCAATTCATTAACAAACATTTATGGAGTACATTCTTGGAGTCACACTTCCAATGTACTTAGCACTGACTAGGTACTCTGGGAGATACAGGAGTATAATGCATGGTCCTTTCCTCCATCGAGTTTATAATTTAGCTGGAGAGACAAGATTAAATGAGAAAATATGTGTAATCAAATGAGATAATATATGTAAATCACTTTGCAAAGTTTAAAATGTTATATAATCATAACCAGAATAGATACATCTCTCACATCTCCCTCCCCCCTCCAAATATTTCTCCATGGGGAGATTTTGACTCCTGCCAGCAGGAGATTGGGACCAGAGGTTGACCACTCTGCTCTCCTCAGAGAGAGAGGGTGCTGGGCTAGAACCATATTCATCTGCCCCTTACATATTAATAGTCCAGGGAATGTGAGTTTAAGGTTCAAGCTAAACTCCTAATCACTATTTGTTGATGGAGAATCGGGCCTCAAGCTTTATATCCAAGGCTTGACTCCTTTGCCACTACATGCCAGTTCCACAAACAACACACACAACAAATAGCAAAGAAACACATTTATCTAAGTGGATAGCAAAACAGAAACCAGAGGAAGTATACATAGGAAAGTGTGTGTGTGTGTGTGTGTGTGTGTGTGTGTGTGTGTGTGTGTGTGTACCCATTGTGGGGTGAGATAACTTAGCTCAATCAAGAAACACAGTCCCAGATCACTGAAGGGGAAATTCTCTAAAGTCTTTAGTGTAGCAAGCTGAGAATAAGGACATGATTGATGGAGACTGCCAGCTTCTCCAATGTTGGCTTCTACCCAGAGTCCTTTTCTCCCTTCTGTAACCTAAAGTGGGGTTGATCTCCACCATCTAGTAGTTAGAAGAATCCTGAAGAGCCTGAAAAAAAACAAATTTCTCATTTTTTCTCCGTCACCAACTCTACCCCATCCCTCACAGAGGCAAGGGTGTTGATTTCCACCAGTGAGGAGAGAGTCCTATAGAAATGGGCTTTGGAACTTTTGTTACATAAATTCTGATCCTGATTATTGCTAATAAATATGAAATAGTCCAACCATATAAACAGAATATAACTAAATGTTAGTTTATATCTTAAAAGTTAACTGTAGAAGTTCAGAAGAAGAAAAGATGGATGAAGTGTGGTCAGAGAAGACTTCTCTGGGAAGAGGTCAGATTTAGACTTAGGCTAGGCTAATAGAACTTGGATAGGCAGAAGAGAGAAAGGAGGGTATTGCCAATGGGAATGAAAGTCATGGCAAAACATGGCCTTGGGTATCAGCAAGTGTTCAAAGGACAATGGGGACTAGACTAGAGTCCATATTGTGTGTTTAGGATCAGTGAAAATTAAGTGTAGCCCAATAACTGAGGGTCTTGAAAGCCAGGTAGAGATATTTAGATTAAAAAAAAACCCACAACTTTTTTGGAAAGTCTTAAATAGGAAACCATAGAAGTTTTCTGAATATAGGATTACAAAATTGTTGGGGTTACAGCTGGAAGTCATCTTAGAAATCACCTGGTCCAAGCCTTATGAATGCCCGGAGAAGTGAAATTGCCTTGCCCAGGGTCATAAGAGGTGGTAAGCCACATGTCTAGTTTTTGAATACAAGTTCTCTGACTGATATTCAGGAAAAATTTGTAGTAGAAGGAGTGGAGGAAAGTCTAAAGTTCGGGAGATTAAGTGAAGCATCAAATACTCATTAATTTATTTGTGATGAAGCAGAACAGTACCTTTTAAGTAGTTTCATGGGGAAAGCCACACAGGCTGGGATATTAATATTAGTCTTAGTTAGATGGATGATTATCAGTATTATCATGAATAGAGGGAAGAGGAAAGGAAATTCAAGATGAAGTAAACAATAGGCAAAGGTGTGGAGGTGGGAACTTTTAGCCTTAATTTCATGGGTGCCAATTCAGATGAGGCCTGAATGTTTTTAGTTTCAATGTGTATGAATACCACAACATAGTGAAATTTATGCATATCCCAAGTTCAAACCTGTTCTAATTGTGATTTTCACACCCGCAGAGACATTTTATTCACGTTCACAGCAATTCTGGGCATGAATATAATGAGAGAGGTTAAATCACTATTTATATTAAGTTTTTTTATTTTATGGAACCAAGTATAGTTAAAGTCATAAGGTTGAGACTGTGCAAGGACTGATTGTGGGCATATGATCACCTTTCTCTGACTCTTGGTTACTTGTTCTCTGCCAGGTCCTTAGGACCTGTTGTCTCGCCTTTTAGCACATATTGAGCTCCTTGAGAACAGGGACTGTCTTACTTTTCTATTTATATTTGGAACTCTTAGAACAGTGCTTTGTACACAGTAAGCACTTAATAAATGTTTCATTCATTCATTCAAATAAATCTCCTGGCACAAATATTAAGTCTCTTAAGGTCTCCTTGCACAAATATTAAGAAAGCATAAGGTAGTTGAGTTTTCTGAAATATCTACAATAGCCAATAATTCAGTTTCAAAATTATCCAGCTAAAAAGAGGTTAAGTGACTTACAAAAATTCACACATAGATTATTGTAGAAACTGCCATGATTTCTACAGCCCCACCTCAGTGCCAATAATGTAGTGCTAAAATTAATATACTACTAACTTTCATAATTAACATTCTTATTTTTAGCTTTAAACTATCTTATAGATGCTTTTTTAACATTTCTGTCTCTATCTTTCTATGTCTCACCGTGCCTTGTAAAAAAAAAGAGTTGTAGTTCCATTTACAGTTAAACAAAACCAACTGGCAAAATGACTGTCTAAAAGCATGTACACCACTCTTCTCCTGCTGTCTCCCAGCTTCCATCTCTCTACCTTAAGGAGAGAGTTATGTTTCATTATTTGATTTTCTGCATGGAGACTGGTCATTGCAATGCATATGAGTTGGATCGCCTTTCAGAATTGTTTTCATTCTCTTTGTTGTAGTCATTATATATCTTGTCCTCCTGGTTCTGCTTACTTCTCTCTCTCTAAGTTTATTAACATCTTCCAATATTTCTCTGAATTCCTCATATTTTTTGACATCAAATAGATAACTACATTTACATACAATTGGTTCAGCCATTCTCAATACAAGGGTACTAACTTTATTTTCATTTTTTCATATAATAAAATAATCAAAAAGCCTTCTATAATGTTGCTTTATAACTCTTGTATAGATGTAAAATAGCTTATGAAATTTGAGCCAAAGTGGGGACAACTGGAATCATTTTTTCTTACAGAGAAAAAAAATATAAAAACTCACAAATGAATAAAACGTCAGATAGTTAGTGAAGTGCCTTGCCTAGAGAATGAAGAAGTAAAACGAGATAATCTCCAAAGTCGTGGATTCTGGGATTCTTAGGAGACACTGAAGTTATATAAAATGAAGGGACACTGATTTTTAGCTCAGAAGAAGAACTTTATACGAATTAGAATAGTACAAAAATAGTATGGATTGACTAACAGAATACTGAGTTTCCTGCTGCTAGAGATATTTATACAGATCCCTTGTTTTTGGATAATGGGGTCTCCTTTAACCCTAAGACCAATGATCTTAGAGTGTTGTCTACACCACTTTGAGTGGCAGCATGGCATAGTAAGAATAATTTGACTGGAAGTTAGAAGACTTAGTTCCAGTCTAAGCTCCATTATGTCATTTTGGGCAAATCGCTTAAGAGAATCACAGAATTTTAGAGTCCTAAAGGACCCTAGTGGTCATCGAAATCTATATTATATGCAAAAAAGAATCCTAATCCAACACCTGATAAGTGGAAATCTGGCCTCTGAAGACCTCTGATGACCTCTGATCAGTGGAGGTCCTATAATGGGCATTAGATGGTGCCATAGTACACAGAGTTCTGGGCCTAGAGTCAGGAAGACTCCTCTTCCTGACCTCAGACACTAGCTATGTGACCCTAGGCAAATCACTCAACCCTGCTTGCCTCAGTTTCCTCACCTATAAAATGATCTAGAGAAGGAAATGCCAAACCATTCCAGAATCTTTGCCAAGAAAACCCCAATGGGGTCATGAAGCATAGGACATGACTGAAATGACCAAATAATAGTGAGGGGAGGAAGGCACTCCTTTGGGAGGCATTCCTTTCCTCTCTTAGATAACTCTATTTTAGATGGCTCTAAATTTTAAGGAAATTATTTTCTTACATAGAACCTAAATTTTCCTCTCTGCTTCTTCCACCTGTTGTTCCTTGTTCTTCCCTCAAGAGCCAAGTCAGGTCAATAAGCATTTATTAAATACTTACTATATGCCAGGCATACTTCTACATGCCAACCCTTCAAATGCTTGAACATACTCAACCCCCTTGAGTCTCTGAGACTTAGTTTCCTTATTGGTAAAACAGGGTTAATTATATAGGCTCTAATGTGTGCAGAAGGAGGATTATTTGAAATAATTTACATGAACAAACTTTGAAATTTGTAAAGTTCTAAACGAAAGTGAGAGAGTATTATTATTATAATGTGAACTAGGGAAAGTCTTTTAACTTGTCTATCCTGCAGATTCTTCTTATGTGAAACATATATCACAGACATTTTACTTACATATGCTAATAGTGGGAATCCTAACTTGAAACATAACAACAGTAGATGCATTCTCATTTTATCACTAATACTGGTGACATAAATTAATGTATATAAAAGATGTTTTTCTTTCCTTCCAATAACCCATTGAATTGGATGTAAAATAAAGACATCTAATTTTCACACACCGAATTCCTCAGCTGGAAAGGCATGAGAGGAGAAATAAGGTACCACAGAGTTCATCTGTTTTTATTACCTCAGAAAGATATTTGACAACACATTGAATTAGGTCAATGTATCCTTAATATTAATGAAGTAAGTATTGCTTTGGATTTTTATAAATGAGAAAGGCTTCTGTAGCCGAAATGAAGAATAGAAAGGTGAAGTCTCTACTCCAGGGAAAATGAATTATCAACTGGTGGAATTAGTGCCTGATCGATGTTAAACTCTCCAGTGTCATATCCTAGGCAAACCAGCGTACATTTTTATTCTCATGAAAGTAGATGAGATACAATGGTATGTACAGAATTTGAATGTTACAAATGACTCATTTGGAGCCTTGCTACAATCCTAGACCCTTCAGGCTGGAGTGATTTGGGGATTGTTAGGTGAGATTAGCAGGACAATAATTTACATATGTTTTGGTTTTGTGAGCTTTTTATCTCCTCAAGTTTGAGGTGGGTTTGATACCTTTCCTGGAAGTCCCGCAGGAATATGATTGAATCACTGTGACAGCGATTTACTATTAGAAGGCTATGATGGAGATGGACATTTTTCAGTAATCAGGTAAGTAGGCAAGCGGGTCTTTGTTCTTTGCATAATCTGAAGTACTTTCTGATCTGCAGTATAGTACATGAAAGGCAATATCCCTGAAATGACAAAAAGATCTTTATTTCTTTTCTACAATGCACAGAAAAATGGTAGGAAGAGAATGAAAGTTTGAATTTATTTCCTTGGGAGTGCATGTTATCAGTTTCAGCAAAGGAAATGCTAATGGAAGTTATGTTCAGGCATGGAGAGAAGAGGGGATCGCTGTACTTCCTGTCCTTCATTGTTGTATTATGTTGCTGTGTTCTGCTGAATACAGGTAGCATTGCCTTCCAGAGGTGGCTGCTATTCACTTAAAAGACAATGAATGGGCTGGAGTTTAGTGGGAAGAACACTAGGCTGAGAAGTAGGAGCCTTCTGTGCTTGTCCCAGACCTGAACTTGACTGATTAGCATTCTGGGCCTCCATTTTCCCATTTGTAAAATCCCCAAATGCAGAGATCGAGATGACTAAATAAGTCAATATAGGTGATAAGTTTTGGAATTTTTAGCAGGAAAGAGAATTATTAATTTCAGCTCGATGTAAGTTACTTTAGAGTTCTACTGAGATAAATTTGAGATCTAAATATCATGTTCATACACACACACACATATATATATACATATACACATAAGTGATAGATATAACAGTATATATAACATGATATATGTATATATAATCTAAGAACTCCTAGTTTAATTTAATATTCCCAAATCTCAAAAACAGGAAAACTGAAAAAGAGAGTGGTTGTGACTTGCCTAACATTGTAGTTAGTCAGAGGTAAAGCTTGGACTGTAGCAGAGCCTGGTGTTCTTCCCATTGGACAAGAGGTTCTTAATTATGGGTCAATGAACCTAAAAAAAGTATTGCGATTATTCTGTTTCAATTGGTTTCCTTTGTAATCCTATATATTTTATTTTATGCATTTAAAAATATTATCTGAGAAGGATCCCACTGGCTTCACCAAACTGCCAAGGGAGTCCATGATACAAATAAAATTTAAAATCTCTGGATGATACTGTATAGTGATCCTTTCTCTTGCAATTGAACATGTGTATATATGCGTATGTACTCTCTATACACTTATATACAAATACATGCACATGTAAACACAGACATATGCATGTTACTTTTCCTTAGGTCAATGAACACACGCACACACATATATGCATGTATATATACATATACGTATTTGTGTATATAGATATCTACGTATCTGTGTACACAATTCCTGCTGAAGTCAGTAGAATCTGACGTAGACGTTGAAAAGCTCACTTTGCTTCACAATCGGTGTTGCTGAAGTTTGGGGAAAGGGTAAGATCAATCCTAGCCATGGAAATATCAAAATCACCATGTTTTCTATTCAATATTATTGTTACTGGGAAGCAAAATGAGTTTTTGCTCTATATTGATTCCGAGTATTTTGTCCCTAAACTGCCACTTTTTGGTCACATGATTGATCGACTAAATCCAAGGGTATGTACTATATGTGGCATATTTTGGTTTGTGTTCATTGTGTTCAAGTAAGAACATTCTAGACGTGGTGTTAGTTTTTTTTTTTAAAGTACAGTGCCCGAAGGACTTTTTATTGCTTGTCCAACCCGAAACTCATTTTGAAGGCTGTGAGTCTAAGTTGGGAAAAAATAAAACTCTTGGCTCACTTTGAGAAAGCGTAGCTTTTTTTCCTCACTTCAATTTTTTCCCCCTTTGGTTTGATTTATGCTTAAATGAAGCAATGAAGTACAGGGGCTTTGGGACCTTTATCAAACAAATGAAAGAAAACTTCATCAAAACTATAGTGCTATAGAAATATCAGCTGTTCCTGCCATTGCTATTGTTGCAATCTAGGGTGAACCAACATTTCTCATATATTCCAGTAGCATTGGGGTGAGTTAATACGATCATAGATTTAGAACCAGAAGGATCCTTAGAAACCCATCACTTCTAACCTCCTCATTTTACAGATGGGAAAACTGAAGCCCAGAGAAGTTGATGATAGAGGTCATACAGGCAGAATCTGGGTACAGGTAGCAGAATCTGGGCCCAGGTTCTGTGGTGGCAAATATGCCATGCTGGGCACCTCGGGCTACATCAGTCTACATCTACTTCCTCCAGCCAATCAAATCCTCCGTCACCTCTTAGCTCTAAGAAGAAGGTGCCAAGGAGAGCCACTATTACAAGAGAGTGGAACGATAGTCTATGTGGCCTCCAGTTTTTTGTTCTTTTGCCTTGACTTCTTGTCTAGGAGTATCAACCTAACTGATTATTTTCATGTGCCAGCTCTGTTCTCTTTAGCTCACCTACTTTTCTGGTTGGGTGCAAATTCATAGTTTGTTCCATGAAATTATCTGTATGGTATTTCTGTGGAAGGGCCAGAGAGTTTAGGAACCTGGACTCAGTTCAACACAAAAGCCTTCCATTTCCACTTTCCTCCTTTGGAGATGATTTCATGGTATTGTAATCCTGTATCTTGAGCAGCAAAAGCACCAAGGAAAACCCCAGAAGTAGCATGCAGTTCAATTTCAAGTTTTTTTTTTTGGCTTTTTTCCAAACACTTGTGAGCTTCATTTGTGTTCACATATAAGAAAAGCCAACCCCGATCTCCTAATAATGCTTTATTTAGTGCTTAAACTTTAATTGCAGGGTATACATGATATCATTAGGAACCGTTATCAATACTAATGCCACCTATATTATTATTTACACGGCTGAAAACTAAGCCTGTTGAAATATATTTATTAACACTGCGCCCTAGAACCACACATTTAAAAGCTTAATTCTCTGGCTGTTCGAATGTTCTTTAGCACACTTGCAAACTCCACTGTCACTGCTTCCTGGCTTGAGATAAGCTCATTATGAATAGAGATGATGAGGCATATTAGGGATTTTTCCTCTGCTGACATAATGGAAGCATGAAACTCATTTTATGGAATCCTAAATCCTTTGGTCAACAAGTAGTTAAATCCAGCATTTATGATGTTTAAACTTTGCTCCTTAGCATTAAAATGTATCTTATTCATAACTTGGATTTCTCTTTCAACCATGGCTATTGTTTGTCACTAACAGCTAGCTTTTGTGAAGTTAATAAATGTGCATAATAAGGACATAAAGGTATGGAGAAGTAATACTGTAATCCTTTTGTTTGGATAATCAGTCTAATGTATGCAAATTAAACCTTATTAGTACTAGGGTTTTGTGTCTGCTTATCAAAATGTGCCATTTTCATGAAAATTGGAAGTCCATTATATAAAGTTATTATTAACAATCATTTAGGAATTATATACGGTATGCAAATTAAAGTTGATTACAACTAATTAAGGGCTTTCTTTGTTATTTGACCTTGTCTGCTTTTTATGTAAATATGTTTCTTTTGGTCTGGCATATTTTTAGACTCAGAAAAGTATATTAAGACAAGTTACATTATGTATTTTTAATATATTTTTGTGTTGCATAAAAAACCTCTTGCCATTGTCTAAGCACCTCAGTTCCCAGAGGCACAGCCAATGACGTGTGGCACCCTATGTACTGCTGCTTTAGGGCAGTCCTGTAAGCTGGTATAATTTCAGTAAAGGAAAACAATCATATTTCCAGTTCCCTTCAATAGCTTAATGGAAAATGAGCCAAAATCCAGTATGAAACATAAACAGTCTTCATGCCAGAATGCCCTTCTTTTCCACTATTTATTGAACTCTTGAAGTCTTGGGTTACAGATTTTCCAACGGAGATAAGTAATAAATGATCATTATATACTTACTGGGTGCTCTGCAGAACTTAATCGCTCACTGTACTTGAAAGCATTCAGCCAGGGAAAAATGACTTTAATGACACAAGATGTAACAGGCTCAGGACCAGTGCCGTCTCCAGGAAGATTTGTGTGTGCTTGTGTTTAAAAAAAAGGAAGCAAAAAGAAAAAAAAAACCCGAGAGAGATAGATGCCCTATAGGTAAAGAGAGAGACATTTTGGGGAGAACTTTTGCTCTTAAGAAGTTACATTTTTTCCCCCATGCAGTGCAATGGCTTGATGTATGATCAGAGAACAAAGACACCTGCCTGACACAGTGTCTGGAGCTGAGGATACTGGGATACTGTATCTGGTTTTATGATAGAAAGGAGCATATCATTAATAGTTGTTCAAATATCCTTTACATATCATGATAGAAAAAAAAAAGAATGATTGGCAATGATAGATAGCCAAAGAAACAAAGGTCAAGATGTTAAAAGTGAAGAGGAAAAAACATGCTGTCTGGATCACATAACAACAAGAAACAAAACAACGAAAGGCATGATTGGGCTCATTTATGGTTAGAAAACCTGCCTATCTGATCCAGAGGCAAGTACATTTTGACCTTCTTCAGGTCAAAATGCATGGCATGAATGCGTGAGCTACTACTGCTTGCTTCTGAGTTTCCTAGACCCAGGTTCTTTTGAACAGATTCAGAGAAATATTTTTGCAGTAAAATGACAGTTTCCTTGTCTCTACAAAACCCCAAAGCATCATGTACTTTGCACGAAGCAAACAGACTCAATAGACAGCTTTGAGAGTGAAAACTAGCCAATGTTTTTGGCCTGATGGATGAGAGCCTGTGGCTATATTGTACCAAAATAAGGATGCTGCTGTGAATCGAGCTTTCCTTCATTTTTTCCCCTGATGATCCTTTGCCTCTTCTCTGACTTGCTGGTTTGGTGTCTAGAGAAGCTCTGATTGCTAACTCCTGTTTATTTCAGAGAAGAAAACTCTTTTTCTTCTCTTGCTGGAGAGAAAAGATCGGGACTTCCCATGAGGATCTTTGCAAACATCTCTGTGATTACTGTTCATTGTGCATGGAATAAAATGGTCTTGAATATCTTGGCCAACATTAGAGTGATGCCCCCCCCCCAATAAAAGAAGAATACAGATTTATGGACAATCCTACCGGCAGACAACCAGATTTGGTCAGTACATTACTAGGTCCTCAGTGAGCTGCTGCTGAAGAAGTGAGAATGGTACAAGGCCCTCAGAAGCACTCAAGTTTGGTGCCAGGTGAGAAGAAAAACTAATGCAGGATCACTTGAAACTGAACTCTAAGAGATTTGGCTAACAGAGACTTTAAAGAAACTTTTGTCACCTTAGAAAGATTTATTTTACATTCTTCAAAATAATACCAATGGTGAAATTATAGGCAACACAAACAATATTCAAATTATTGCAATTCTTTTAATTCAGGCAGAATTTAATATGTAATTAAGATTAATTATGTCATAATAGGATTGTAGACACATGGTGATTGTACCATGCTTGGAGCAGATATCCATCTCATTTCTGTGTTGTTCTGTTTTCTCAAGTTGACTTGTATACTCAGGGGCCTACGTGATGTGGTCTGGATATTTATTTTAGGTTTCTGTAGCAAGGTCACTTGAAAATTACTGTTTGCCAGGGCTAATTTTGTGAAGCCCTCAGAATAAGCCCAGGTGTAACGGCACTTGCAAAAAGCCTTCCATTTGTGCTTTGAGATAATAAAAGCATTCACTCCCCCACTACCAAGTGCCTGTTCCAGGCAGTCAAAGCCTTTCCATGTGGTTCCATCAAAGTTTGGACCTTTACTAAGTAGATGGGCAGTTACTGATGGCAGAATAAATCCATGTTATATGACCACAGAAGGAGTGTTGGAATGGATTCTCTGAGATCATCTAAAAATTCATTCCTCTGAATCTTGCTGGGACTATGTAGAAACTATTGAAAGCAGAAGAAAGAGATTCCTTAATTGAATCCATTGATCTATTATTCTAATATCTAACAACTGGCACCTTGGGGAAAAAGTATTACATTTTACTGGAGTGAGATTTTTTTCCCCTGTGTTTTTTGTAGCAAGTGGTCTCGGGTCTTTGGCACACTCTTTGCTGCACTCCTGAGCTGTGTCCCTAAAAAGGACAAGAAATAACAAAAACAATCAGATTTGTGTCAGATCTGGCTAAACTTGAGTGAGTTGAGTCAGAAGCTGCTTTTTTTCTGGGAGTTTGATATGGAAGTGATAGATGCCAAGCAGCTTACTTCTGGGAAGTGGCAAACTGGGAATGCTCTCTGTACATGTGCAAGGGACAGCTCCCATCTCAGGAAAAAAAACCCAACCCCGAAAGATTTCAGTGTCCTTGTGTGCAGTTTCCAGTAGAATTGTATAAGTAAATGCATTTTTTCCTGCAAGATATAGGGATTAAAAGCCTATTGGTGTATTACTAATGTGTCAGTAATGTATTCCCATGTGTGCTTAACGATCTGTCCTGATACTATTAATGTCTCAGTAAATCCATTTCTATCTGTCACACTATAATGTTTCCTCCCTGCATCTCCCTCAACATCCAAATATTTTTTTTTAATTGGGGAATTTGAATACAGGGCAAGCTCTGTTACTTCTCTGTAGTGGAAAGAAGGTTGGATTTGGAATTCTGCTACCTGGAGTCAAATCCTAGATCTGCTCGTTGTCACCAGTGTGGTCTTGGGTGAGTCACTTTCTGACTCCGAGCCTCAGTTTCTTCATTTGTTTGCATAAGAGTAGATGATCTGTGGGTCGCTTTCAGTCCTAGGAGCCCTATGACTACCACAGGATTTTTGAAATATGTTAATTCTATCAGTCTATCTAATAATTAGAAATTACAGTGCCAGCATGCTTGATACTATTATACCAAGGATTAAGGGTATCATAATATGTATAAAAGTAACATTAATTATAACAGCATAATTAACAGTATACTAGTAATGAGTATATAATAGTAATAGTGTAAAAGTAACATAATAGTAACGTTAGCTGGAGTTGTACTGCGGATGATGATACTGAGCCTACGTAGAGAGGCTATTTACGTCCTAAAATATTTATTTAAATACAAAAAAAAGTTAAAAAAAACTACCTGTGGAATAGTCTGTAGAATATTAAGTGTGAAAGAAATCATAGGGTAACAGATTTTGAGCTTGAAGTTTACTTGCTTAGGATCTTCATTGAGATCTTTTAATATTGCATGAATTCCACTGGAGCAAATGGACTGTCCACCTGTTATTCTGTGTTTTTGATTAATGATTGAACCACATCTTTTTTTATCATGGATTTTTCTGATGTTTTATAGCACTTCTGTTGAATTGGTAATACATTGCAGCCATCTCATGTCCACCATGTATCTCTATAAAGCTCTCTGGATAATTTTTTAGAGACTGACTCTAGCATTACTTTATGATAGACACATAGCATCATGAGTTGAACACTGATATTAAAATACAGACTTTTTCAGGTGGAAGTTAGGAGTCTTTAAAATCACCCAGAAGTTTCTTTCTTTTGCCAAAGAAAAACAAAGTTTATTGAAGATTTACCATAATGGGTAGACTCTTAGGGAGCCTGAGCATTTGTAACACTAATGCCAGCAGGCCAGATTGAATCTAAGCTGAGCTACATTGAATCTGAGTACCTACATGGAGGCAAGATGAGACTTATATACAGAAAGATTGTGGGAGGGATCAAGGGGTGGTCAAGTAGTCTAGGGTGACTAGAGGGAGGGCTTAGGGAGGGTCTTGAGGAGGAGTCTAAGGAGGATCTTGATGGGACTGGGGTGACTAGAGAGTCCCTCACTAGAGGACTCCAGGAACCAAGAGAATGGGATTTTGATGGGATCAAGGGTGGGAAGCAGTGGGAGGCAATCCAGAGGAAGTAACAGACAAAGCAGGGCTAGGCTAGTTTAAGCGTAACAGAGATTTGGGCCTAGCGATAATGGAAGGGTTATGGCCTCAGGTGAAGTCCAGATCAAGTGGGAAGATTCAAAGAAAGTTCAAAGGGGCTCCCAGATTCTATAACCCATTACTTCCCCCTCAAACAAATGGCACCCAAATTCCTATGGGGTAAGGGACAAAGGTCTCAGCTTCTGAAACTGCTTCCTGCTGGCAAGGGATGTAGAACTGTCCCTGTCTCAGTGAGTCCCATTTAAGGGGTACATAGTCTGAGCAGTCACCTAGAAGTTGATGGCTTGGATCCTTCAGCCTCAATTTTTGCCCAAGGCTCAGCAAGAGAGGTGGAGAAAGTGGGAGCACTGCCAAGTCCCAGGCTTTCCCATCAGTCTTGAGAAGACTGGAGGACAGGGTGCTGGGAGGTAGCCCTACCACTTTTCCAGCCCCAGGGACAATCCTTCCTCCAATGTCTCTCCTGGCCACATGTTGGGCACAGTCCTGGAGGCATCGATTCTGGGGGCTTCCTTTGTGGGGGAGCTCGCATCCAGTCTTGTCTGGAGAAGAATTTGAGATTAGCAGTATTCCTGGTCTCAGGGAACCAAAATGATGAGGTTAGGGAGCCATAGGTTTTTAGGGGTGCTCGGGACCCCAAAATACCAAAGTACTGAGTCGTGCTGAATGAATTTGACTCAAGCCTTCTCAGCCAAAGAAAAGCAAAGTTTGTTAAAGATTCTCTGTATTGGGTAGACTCTTAGGGAGCCTGAGCATTTGCGACACCAATGCCAGCGGGCTAGATTAATCTGAGCAGAGCTAGATTGAATCTGAGCCTGACCAATTTCTTAAAGCAATTTTGTTCACTTTCTTCCTCCTGCTCAATTCTGGACCTAGCTCATTTTCTATCTGTACAGTATTCAAGATATAGCTAGTGGGGGGCAGAGCCAAGATGGCAGCTGGAAAGCAGGGACTGGTGTGAGCTCCCCACCAAGTCCCTCCAAAAACCTATTAAAAAATGGCTCTGAACCAATTCTAGAACTGCAGAACCCACAAAGTGGCAGAGGGAAGCAGGGATCCAGCCCAGGACAGCCTGGATGGTCTCTGGGTGAGGTCTGTCCCATACAGAGCTCACAGCTCCCAATTGAAGGGAGCAGAGCTGAGCTGAGCAGAGCCCAGTGTGGGCAGGGCAGACCGGACCGCGGACCGACCAGACCAGGAGCTGAGTGGAGTGTGCCCTAGTGCCCTGAATTACTGAGCTGTGGCATTTACCAGACCTCTCAACCCACAAACAGCAAAGACAACAGAGAAGGTTAGTGGGAAAAGCTGCGGGGACTGAGTTTGCAGTTTGGCCACCGCCCCTGGGGCAGTGGAGGTGGGGCAGCTACAGAACTACAGCTGCAGTTGCTTCTGGCTCCAGGCCCACCTGGTGGGAGGAATTAAGTGGCTGATCAGAGCAGGAGTGAAGAGCCTGCTGAAGATTTAAGCCCAGTCCAGGTAGGGGGTTCTTGGGGAAGGAGGAGTGCTGGTGAGGAAGCGCATCCGCACAAGCATGGAACATAGAACTCTTTAGTCTACAAGCAGTCATACCCTGCTGAAAAACTCAAGGGTCAAGTAAGTTGGCTGGAAACATGGCCAGGTGACGAAAACACACCCAGATTCAGTCTCAGACT
>CM053622.1:465467338-465496916 GCA_028646595.1 Phalanger gymnotis | reverse complement strand
ATAGTTAGTCTTTCACAACATGGGTATTGTGGAAGGGTTATACATAATGATACTCATGTAGCTCATGTTGAATTGCTGGACTTCTTAGGGAGGATGGGTGGGAAGGGAAGAGAGGAGAGAATTTGGAACTCAAAGTTTTAAAAAAAATAGATGTTCAAAAGTAAAAAAATTTTTTTTTTCATGCAACTAGAAAATAAGACGCACAGGCAATAGCGTATAGAGATTTATCTTGCCCTACAAGAAAGGAAGGGAAAGGGGGATGGGAGGGTAGTGGGGTGACCGAGGGGAGGGCAGACTGGGGAACAGGGCAACCAGAGTGTACACCATCTTGGAGTGGGGGGGGGTGGAAATGGGGAGAAAATTTGTAATTCAAACACCTGTGAAAATATATGCTGAAAACTAAACATAAAAAAAAAAGATATAGCTAGCGGTAGACCAGTTCTGTGACTTGTTCATCCAATTGTATATCATAGTTTGGACAATAGATACTCTTTATTTTATTTTTTTTTCCATGTATACATAGGCTGAACTGAAGGTGATAACTTGAATGTCTTTCTTCAAAAGCTATTTGTTCATATCTTTTGACCCTTTATTGGGAAATGTCTCTTGTCTTTACAAATTTGAATCACTTCTTTATATATCTTGACAGATATCAGAAATGAGTCAGAAATGAATCTTCTGCAGTTCCCCCCTCTAGTTAATCATTTCTCTTCTAATTTTAGCTGTACTAGCTTTATTTGTGTAAACTTTTAAAATTTTCATATAATTAAAATTATCCATTTTGTCTTTTGTGATTCTTTCCTTTTTTTTGTCATGACCTTTTCTCCTATCTGTAGATTAGAAAGGTAATTTTTTTCCTTGCTCCTCTAAAATTTTTATGTTATAACTCATTTATGTCTAGGTAAAAGTATCCATTTGGAGTTTATCTTTTTATATGGTGTGAGATGTTAACTCTACCAACTTTCTGCCAGACTACCCTCCAGTTTCTCTAGAAGTTTTTGTAAAATAGTGAGTCTTCACTTCAGTAGCTGGAGTCTTTGGGCTTATTGAACACTAGGACTTGTTTGCTTCAGTGTTGTGTACCTAATCTGTACTGTTTGTTGACCATTTTTTAAAGGTATGCCAAATCATTTTGAGGATTACTTTTTGTAGTATAGTTTAAGATGACACACTACTAGGCACAACTCTTTCCTACTTTTCCTTTGAGAGTTTCACTTTTTGTTCCTCTAAATGAATTTCTTCATTTTTTTTTTTACTATAAAATAATCCTTTGGTAGTTTGGTATTGCATTGAAGAAGTACATTTATTTAGGTGATATGACCAGTTTTATCACACTAGCATGACTTATTCATGATCAACTAATATTTCTTCATGTATTTAAGTCTGTCTTATTTCTCTAGAGTGTTTGTAGTTGAATTCATGTAGTTCCTGGGTATGTCTTGGCAGATAGGATTCCCAAAAATTTATACATCCTTTGGAAATTTTGAATGGAATTTCTCTTTGTCCTCCTTCTGGGTTTTTGTTTGTGACATGGAGGAATTCTGATGTTTATATGGATTTATTTTATAGCCTGCAACTTTTGCTGAATTTATCAAATGTTTCAATTAATTTTCTTTTGACCATTTGGGTTTCTCTAGACTGAGTACCAAATCATCTGCAAAAAGTGATAGCTTTGTTTCCTCTTTGCTTATGTTTATTCATTGATCTCATTTTCATATATTATTACTACAGCTAGTATTTCAAACACTATGTTAAATAGTAGTGGTAATAACAGGCTCCCTTATTTTACCTTTTTTACTGGAAAGGCTTCTAACTTTTATCTATTACGTATCTATTAGATATATACTCCTTACTATGTTAAGGAAAATCCATTTCTTCCTATGCTTTCTGGTTTTTTTAACAGATATGGGTGTTGGGTTTTGTTAAAAGCTTTTTTTTAGTATCTATAGATGTAATCGTGTGGGTATCAGTTTTTGTCACTAATATTTAAATTTTCCTTATAGAGCTTGTTTGTAGTTGTTTGCATGTCATCCTCCTCCATTACACTGAACTTCTTGAGCACGGGGGCAGTCTTTTACCATTCTTTGTATCTCCAGCACTTATCTCAGTGTTTTGCGCATAGTAGGTGCTTAATAAGTGTTTATTGACTAACTATATTGAAGCAATTCTGAATTCCTGGAATAAGTGCAACCTGGTCATAGTACATAATCTTTTTAATATGTTTTAATTGCTCTGTGCTAATATTTGATTTAAATTTTTGTGTCAATGTTTATTAGGCATATTAATATTATTATTATATTATGTAGCATGTAATCATGTGGTAATTAAATTATCATAACCATCAAGTCTATTAATAATTAGGTATATTATTTTTCTTCCTCTAGTTTGTCCCTCCCTGGTTTAGGTATCAAATCTTACATGATTTTGACATATCCATGGGAGATACTTTGTTGAGGGAGAGCTTTCCAGGTAGATTTCTGTTTGACTTGATCAAATGCTTTCCTATAATTAACAAAGAAGCAATGTGGGAGCTTGTATTCTCAGTGCCTTTCCACCAATTTTGTAATTATGATCAGTTATAGAACATCATTTGGAAAAACCTGCCTCTGACTCCAAATTCAGTGCTCTTGTTACTGCATCCTGTTGCTCCATCACCCATTCTGTGTGCACAAGGATGCTGGTAGACCTTAGCACAGGGGATGACAAATACATAGGGAAAACCAGTAAGTAACATTGGAACTCTAGAGCTGTACAATTCTGAGATCATCAATAAAAGGGAGGCACCAGAATTAAGGGAGATCAGGAAAGGCTTCTTGTAGAAGATGAGGTTTTACCCATGACTTGATGGAAGCCAGGGAAGCCAGGAAGCAGAGGAGAGTAGGGAAAATGTTCAAGGCTTGGGGGACAGCCAGTGAAAAGATCCACAGTCTAAATATGGAGTGGCTTTTTCAAGGAACAACAAGGAGTCCAAAGTCACCAGATTAGAGTACTTGGAGAAGAGAAAGATGTGTAAGAGGAGTAAGGAGTAAGAAAGCTGGAAAGGTTGAGGGAAACAGGTTATGAAGGGCTTTGAGTGCCAGAGAATTTTATATTTGATGATTTCCATGTAGGAATGTAAACAATATAGGGAACCATTGGAGTTTGTTGAATAGGAAGCGACATGGCAAGAGCTATGCATTAGGAAGATTAATTTGACAGATGAATAGAGGATGGAGTGGAGTAGGAAAAGACCACAAAATAACCTTACCTGATACTCTCTCTCTCCTCCACTCCTTTCAATACAATGTAAGCTTCTTGAGGGCGATATTTTTACTTTTGTCTTTGTATATCCAGCATTTAGCACTGTACCTGGCACATGGTAGGCACTTATTAAAGGTTTGTTGAATGAATGAGCTGTAAAAGGGAGATAAGAATACTCATATTCTTCCACTTAGAGTGTTGCGACTCTGCAATGATACCTGTGGATGGGAGCTGCTATTATTATCGAACTTCTCAGGAAGTTACATGGTCCTGTGAAAGGGTTTTCGTATTGGTGGCAATCAGGTAAACTGTCTGACTCATACATTCCTATCCTTGGGCAAACCACGTAAGCTGGTGAGGTCACATTGTGAATCATACTGCTGTGTCTTTTAAATTGGATATTTCCAAGCATTACAAGGCCCAGGAAATCCTGCTCAAAATGCTAAAGGGCTAAATTTGAGTGTTGATGGAGCATTAGTAATTGTTTGAAGAATAGTTGGGAGCAAACTTAGTCTGTTAAGTGCACAATTCTAATGGAGTTCAGAAAAATGCTAGTGCTATCTGTATTCAGTTTGATTCAATGCCTACTGGGTAAGTGGTTACCATGTAAGGTCTGACCTTGGGGCTGGGGATACTCAGACAGATTTGATATATATATTCTCTCCTCTAGAAGCTTAAAATCTATTGTAGGAAAGGCCAAGTACACAAACAAGGCTTAAGGGAGAATGAGATGGACTCAGAGGACTGAGCCAGGCAGAGTGCTCTTAGAACTATAAGGCTACATTACTTGAAGGGGTAGTGGGGGGAGAAGGGACAGGGAAAGGGGCAAAGAGAGTGTGAGGAGCAGCTTTAAGGTAGGCGTGACTTCTGGATTAATTTTAAAGGAAGGGAGGGTCTGCCACAGATGGGGATAAGGGCAGGATGTTCCAGGTGTGGGGCTGGCATGAAAGGAAGTATGGAGATGAGGAAGGCTAATATAAGAATGGGGGCCCAAGAGTTATCCAATTTGGGAACATAGGATATAAGAAAGGGACCAGTGTGTTGTAACAGTCAATCAATATTTGTTAAGTGCCTTCAGTGTACCAGGTACTATGCTAAGCACTGGGGATAAAACAAGAGGCAAAAGATAGTCCCCGTCCTCAAGGAGCTTACAGTCTACTCAGGGAGAGAATATGCAAACTATATACAGAATCAAAAGGAAATAATTAAAGAAGGAAGTCACTGCAATTAAGAGGGTAAGGAAGGTTTCATTTAGAAGACATAATTTTATTTGGTATTTGAAGGAAGCCAGGTAGGTTGAAATCAGAATGTAGAAGACCTTTCATGTCAAGATCAGGAGTTTACATGTATAAAGATTTGGTACAAAATCCATTTCAGACTTTAGCCACATCTGCCTATGAAGGTGGCAGGAATAGGACTGAGCAGGAAGCAGAAAGAATGGACTTGCTCTCTGGGCTTGGGGTTTTCTCTCTGTATTTTTCTCTATCTGCTAATCTATATAATCTATATAGGAGAACAGAAGAAACAGGGTTTAGAAACAAGGAAATCCAGAATCTTGGAGGTTTGTAGTTACTGAGCAAATAACTTTTTATAGGGTTATCAAAGATAAAAATTTGGAAACAAAGGGAGTACTCCCCACAAGCTAGAAGGAGGTCTCTGATGGAGGGACCAAAGCCTCTCACGAGGGAAAGGGGTCCAAGAAAAGATTAAGACTAATGACAGAGAAAAAAAATCTGACCGCAAGTCTCCTATGTAGGAGACAAGAGGCTTTAGGAGCCAAGATTCTCGAGGAAAAAGACACCTGGTCTTGCTTTTTAATGGTCCTAGGGTTTCTGCCTTTTCTAAAATAGGTTGAAAAAGCATGACCACACCTACTTCTCCCTGAAGGAGAGATAGCTGAAGATTTTGGCTGAGCCAAAAGCTGGAGAAAGGCAGAGATTTTAGCCAAGAAGTGCCCCATCACTGAGGAGCAGCATCCCAAAGAGATGAACAGTCCTGGAGCTCAGCAGACCAACAGCCAATAGTGGAGACTGAGTCTTGAGAATAATGTTTGGTGAGGACAGATGATTCTTTCAGGGAAGAGGGAAGTGATTCTGAATTGGTAGTTTTGAATTGTCCTGTTTTACTTGTGGCAAGAAAAAATCAGCAGTTAATGTATTTCTTTGGGCTCTGGAAGGTGAACAACGAGAATATGCTTCACTTTTGCATTTGTATGTACCTCTGCATGGGCTAGCTGTGAGTATGACATAATCTGCCTAAGAGTTGTCAACCATTAGAAGAAGTATCTAGCACCAAGGGAGAAATAAAGCCTGTGTGGCCCAAAGGGTCTTAAATTGGTCCTAAATTAAATCTTAAAACAGATTCCTAGAAGAACATATCTAATGCTAGTATGCTGGGTGGCATAGGGGATAGAATACTGGGCCTGGAGTTAGAAAGATCTGAGTTCAGATCTAGCCTCAGACACTTACTAGTTGTGTGTCCCTGAGCAAGTCACTTAACCTCTGGTTGCCTCAGTTTCCTTAACTGTAAGACAGCACCCTACCTTGTAGGGTTGTTGTGAGGATTAAACATGATATTTGCAAAGCTGTTATCATTGTGCCTGGTGTATAGTAAGTAGGCACTATCAAAATGCTTCCTGCTTTTCCCTGTTCCCATCCATCATGAATGACAAGCTGGAATTTTTCCAGTAGAGGATGATCAGGATGATGAAAAGACATTGTGTCATATGACGATCTCTTGAAAAACTGGAGATATTTACCTTGGGATAGAGAAGCAAAAGCAATATGTGAAGACAGGGAGGAAGATTTTATCTTGAAATAAGGAAGAAATTCCTAACAATTAGTGTTGTCATCATATAACTCATGGATCAGAACCACAGATCTGGTTTTACAAGGACTAGGTTTTACAAGGTTCAATTTGGAGAACTCATAAATGTTGCCTTTGGCTTATGTATTCATCCAGGGGTTTTCCTGGGAATATTAGAATCTAGCTCTTAATAGAAAAGGTTAAAGGGTCCATGGTCCCATGCAAGCACTAAGGTTAACAATGCATCAAATATAGGACTTTTACTGAGTCCATAAGTGGTCAAAACAACTCTCTTTTCCTCTCCATTAGGTGTCCAGTGGGTGTCTACCTTCTTTAGGATGTTGAACATTTATTGTTCTCTATTGTACTCTAGAGTCGACATTTTAGCACAAAAGGAAAGCACATGTGGTCCTGAGGGGCGGCTGGGCAATAAACCCAACAGGGTGGGGTCTCTGGGGGTCCAAGTCACTTCCCTCACCCCACCATAGACCAATCCACCACTCCCTCCTGGGTCCCAAGCAGTCCCAGTGGAAGGGGCCAAAAGGGCACACTCAGCTCCTTGCTGCAAAGTTTCCATCTTGCCCCAGGGCTGAATTTCAAGCCCCTGGGTTCCTGGTCATCTAGCTCTGGCTGGTCTCTCCTGGCTTCTCCCAGAATTCCAATGTAGGCGGTTCCCCACCTTTGCTCTCACCTCACCAAAGTTGGCTGAAAGGCAGCTCACCACTCTCACCTTTCCAAAGTTGTTATGCAGGCAGTCTTTTGCTCTGTCTGGGTCAATATGTCGGCAACCACTGTCCACCTCTTTTTTTTCCTCATCAGCTGCTCCCACCAAATCTGCACGAAGGCCATTTTCTGATTTTCCTCTCAAGTCTGTAGAAAGACTGTTCTCTGCTCCTGTTTCAAAATTCCTCATACAATATGATCTCAAAACATTTACCCTTTCAGCACAGTCCTCCAGAGCCAGGCTTATCAGCTCAAGCCCTAGCTCCTGCCATCCAACCCTCCCCCACGCCTGGGCTTTTTCTCCCACAGGCTTTGCTCTGGCCTCTCTCTTCCGGACTGCTAGTACCACAGGGAGAGGGAAGGAGCCTTTGTTGCTCCCAGGGCTCCATAGAGCCATAGCCACCCCAAGTACAAAGAGCAGTCCAAAAACTGGGAAGCATTCAACCACCCCAGTACCCCAAAACACTATACTTTCCTTTTAAAATACAGATCCTACTGACTGGGCCATTTGTTGCAACAATCCGGCTAGCAGCTGCTGTGGGGGTGTAAAACCAACAACAACCAGTTCACAGAACACTGCAAGCCCAGGTTCTTTTGATCTGCTTTACTAAGGAAAACAACGTTAAGGGGTTAACAATCTTACTTTAATCCAACATACAAATATCATTCACTCAGTTCAGGGGAAAAAGCAAGCACCCTGAACTTCAGAGCAAATACAAACAAATTACAAGCATCAACAGACAGACCTTGTCTGATTCAAATCCCAATTCATAGTTACCAGAGTTTAACCAAGTCCAAACATCCGGGAAAGCTAGAGGGCTCTTAACTACAGCTGCCCAGAGTCTCCTCAGTTCATGGCCAAGAATGAGAGCCCCCAAGCAAATAGCTCTGTCTTCCCTTTTTATGCACTCTTTAGCCATTATCAAACATCATCAGAACTTAAGCTTTTACTATTGGCTCTGGAGTTAGCACCTCCCTTCATTGGCCCCACCTGGAGCCCCACCTTAGTTACCAATTCACACCCACATAGGCTTAGCACCTAGTAAGATTCAATCAAAGACACTGAATTAATCAAAGGAAACGAAGGCCAAACTCTTCAGGGGCACTTGGTTGAATTAAGTGCTAAGAGCCCATTTTGATTGCCAATACACCAAGCTAAGGGTGTTCTGGAACCAGCTCATATGAGCTTTCAAGAGCCTTTTAAAACATTTTTCATGGGAGCATTTATACCTAGGTAGCCAGCAAGCATTGCAAATCATGGCTTGATTGTTTTGTTGATTGCTTAAATTTAAGAAAGTGATAGAGAAAATGCTAGTGATACAGGTCAAACTTAAAAGTATGTCCTGGGTTTTTAGCTATCCAACTGTTGAACATTTACTAGCATGCTCCTAGCTGACCCCCTTTCCTTGAATCTGCACAGTCCATATCACTCACAGGACCAGTGGAGTGAAAGATCCAGGTGTCTTCCTCTGTATTTTATGTCTATATCTGGCTAATCCTTAGTTCTTCACTCCTGCTTAGTCTCAGGACTCCTTCATTTGTTCTACCATGTCAATATTGTCCAGGAATTTCTCTTCTGCATCCAGGAGGCTTGGAATTCTTCTTGTCTAGGTTGTTGCCTTGGTCACTGCTACTTTACCATCACCAGTTTATGTTCTTCTAGCTTCCAACTGGTCCAAGCAATCCTTGCTGCCCCACAGTTGCTGCTTTTGGCAACTATCATGGGTGGAGGTCATGTGATTCCATTATCTCCTGGGGTCCCATATATGATGCTTCTTTTTCAGTGAACCAAGTCTGAGTCTCCATGTATAGCTCTTTTCCTGTTTGTTTTTTTTCATCTCTGATTTTCTCCATCTCTTCTTTCTCTCTCTTTTAAAGGCTAAGTCAAAAGCTGTTTTGCATCAGTAAGTTAATCTCAAACATTCTGTTAATGGGGAATTTTTCACTTTATATGAGGAAACATGGTCACTGCCAGAGCAAAGGCCTCCTACATGGGAAACAATGTGGATCTTTACACTTGATATAGTTATGCCATCATCAGCATCAGAAGAAAACTCTCCTCAGTGGGTGTCAATGAAGAGGAAAGAAGTTTCCTGGGTGCAAATCCCTACAATTTCTACTAAATTAAAATTCTGCAGTCCTAGGAAATTACACTATGGTGCCTTTAGGTGCACTGGCCTGTATTTTCAGTTCTGTATATGTCTCTGGTTACCTGGGAGGGATCCGCAGCATCAGAAAGCTCATTCAATGCTGTTGTGGCAAAGGGCTCCTCCCTAAATACCTTCCCCAGTAGCAATGAGGGAGGGAGAATACTCCAGTCCTAAGGGACAGGCAGCAAAAATGCCCAGAGTTGGGAGATGAAGGAACAGAAAAGAGGCTAGTGTCACTAGATTTACAAGTGTGTGTATGAAGAGTATGTTGTAACGAGATGGGATAAGTAGTGGGGAGCAGGTTATGAGAGAGCTTTGAATATCAAGCAGGGAATTTCATCTTTGATTCTCAAGCTGATAGGGAGCCATTCATGGAGTTTATTAAGTAGGAGGGTGACACAATCAGACCTTTGCTTTAGGAAGATAACTTTGGCAGCTGAGTGGAGGATGTATTGGACTTTTTCCATTTTTTTCATTTTATTTTTAATTTATGTAATAGAACAAGCATTTCCATAACACGGTACAATAAAAAGATGATTGTACATAAAACTGTAAACCTATTATGTGCAAATCTGCTATGTAGATTCACTATTCCTTTCAAATATACAACAAAGTTATCATGTAAATTTCTTTTTTCTTTTTGTTCTGCCCCAGAGATGGCTACCATTAGACACAAAAAGGTATATGTATGTAAAATTATTCTATACATATTTCTATTTATCAATTCTTTCTCTAGATGCAGATAGTGCCTTCCTTCATCTGTCCTTCATCATTAATTTGGGTATTTATAATAGACAAAATAACTCATTCACTCAAAAAATGACAAGCGTTGTCACTATATTCAGTGTTCTCTTGGTTCTGCTCATTCTGCTTTTCATTATTTCGTGCAAGTCTTTCCATATTTTTCTAAGATCATTGAGCTCATCTTTTCTTTTTTAAATTCTTTTTTTTTTTTGCAGTGGGGAAAGCAGGACAATTGGGGTTAAGTGACTTGCCCAAGGTCACAAGCTAGTTAGTGTGTCAAGTATCTGAGGCTGGATTTGAACTCAGGTCCTCCTGACTCCAGGGTCAGTGATCTACTCACTGAGCCACCTAGCTGCCCCTCTCATCTTTTCTTATAGCCCAGTAGCATTTGATTATATGCAAGGGTGAGGAACCTGTGACCTCAAGGACATATGTGGCCCTCTAGGTCCTTAAGTTCACCCTTTGACTGAAGGCCCTTTGAACTTCACAGAATAAATCCTTTTATTAAGGGAAGTTTGGATTCAGTCAAAGGGCCATGCTTCAGGACCTAGAGGGCCACATGTGGCCTTGAGGCCACAGGTTCCCCACCCCTGGTATAGGATATATTGGATTGTGGAGAAGTTTATGGCAAGGAGACCAAATAGCAGGCAATTTCAATAGTCCAGATGTGAGGTGATAAAGGCATGCACCAAGGTGGTGTCAGTGTCAAAGGAAAGGAGGGGGAGTATAGGAGAGATTTTGCAAAGGGAGAAATGACAGAAGTTGACACGTAATTGTATATTGTGGGGGTGAGAGTGAAGAATCAAGGGTGGAACCTATACTGTGATCCTGGGTAACTGGGAAGTTGGTGGTAGCTTTGACAGTAATAGGCTGGAAGTTAGGAAGATGGAGATGAATTCAGTTTTGGACATGTTTGATTAGCTTATCTATTTCCCATATAACTTTGAAAGCCGTCCTACAGAGTTTTAACGACCTTGAAGGTGACACTCAGTAATGCTGGAGGAGAATGGGAGTTGTTGACTTTTGCCCTCCATCCTACTGCTGGACAAAACTCCCCATCCCTTTCATACAAATATAAAAAAGATTAACCCATGAGGTATTGAGTTTCTCATGTCTTGATGTGTCCCAGAAAAGACTGGATGATCAAGATTTAATAAATACCTTTTGAATTGAATATTGAAGAAGAGATTCCTTCATGTGACAGATAGTTGCACTACATAACATCTAAAGTCCATTCTAAAATAGCAGTTTTTCTATGAATCTGACATTAAGGTCCAGACTATTAATTTTCCATGTAGTTAGGGTTGTGGGCACCATCTTTTCTCTCTGATCTCCTTTAAGGAGCTACCTTTTAACTCACATCTTTTTCTCTGCCCCATACCCCAGCTAAAGACTTTTTATTGTTCTAATATTTAGAGAGTCCTATTAACTGTGTGTGACCTATTAATAGAATTGGCCTCTGTGGCTTGACCCCGTTTTCTTAGGGCTGCTATACCTTGACAATTTTGCCTCAGTTCCTTCCCATCAACCTCTACTGCACGCCATCCAAATTCTGTACCTACAAAGCCCTTGAAACAAAAAGTCTTCAGCTCTGACCAGGGGTTACATGTCTATTGCTGTAGTTAAGCAGCAAGTGCTTGGCAATGTCTATCACTTTAAAGAGAGAAAGAAGAAGTAAAGCTTATTGAAAAGGAGGCATTTCTTTCGTCTAACTTCAGTGATTTGGGAAGTGCTTGGCTTTTCCTTTTCAATTGTGTCACTGATGGAGCTACTCAGAACACCCAAAGTATGAGTTTGTCTAAATTGCATTTAGTGGAAATTACTAAGTGGAGACCTTGCGAGTCAGCCTTGCCTTCTGGATTTTACTCCCTAACCTGCAATTGTTCCATTTGTTGCCAGAATTTTTATGAACTGATTATTCTCTCAGGATTCACCCTGAGATGCCAGTTTCCTTGTATGCCCTGTGGCTGACACTATGCTTAGGCCATTCTGCAAAGTATACTGAATCCAGGGAGAGGTGAAATAACAATAAGAAACAACAAAATAATATTATTTGCCAAAAATAATTTGGAAACCATAATTTTAATTTTTAACAAACACAGAATTGTGGCTGCCCATTTTAATCATGCAGATTTTTAATACTTTGTCAAAATGAAAAGTTGGTCCTTCAGTGAAATGTAAGAATTTTGTACCTATATGACTGTACAAATCATATAAAATGGAAAGCAAAAATCTTTTATAATTAGTAATCAAGCAAGCAATTATTTCAAAATAAAGGCAGTGAAGAAATGTTCTAGCCAATAAATGTGAAGCTTAAATTGGACAGGCTGAAGGTCATTTCTGTGTCAGTCAGAAAAAATTTCAATTCCAATATCCCTTGAAAAATTGAGTGTCTACTCAGGGCACAAGAGACAATGGCTCAAAAAGTTCCTCTTGAAATGAAAGAACAAAATGAAAAACAACTACTTTGAAACCATTGAAAGACCCACATGCCTCTTTACTCTGTATAGGAAAATGGTTGCTCACTCCCTGCTCCCTTCCCCTCTTTGTTCTTATATCACAGGCAATTCTGGATCTAACCCTCACACCTTGTAACAAAGAAAACAATTATGAAAAGTGACATATGACTTTGAATGATGGTCTATGGAACATTCCATATCTGTAATCCCCTACCTTTCTACTAAAAGCAGGGCAATAGGTTTCCTCATTTCTTCTTAGAAAGCCAAGATAGGGCAAGGACCTAAAACAATTCCAGAAGACTCATGATGGAAAATGCCATCCACATCCAGAAAAAGAAATATGGAGTCCAAAGGCAGCTTGAAGCAGACTGTTTTCTTTTTTTGTTTTGTTTTTCGTTTTCTTTCTCATGGTTACTCCCATTTGTTCTCATTCTTCTATATAGCATGACTAATGTGAAAATATGTTCAATAGGAATGTATGTGTAGAGCCTATATAGGATTGCAGGCCATCTTGGAGAGGGGGAAAGAAGGGAGGGGGAGAAAATTTAAAACTAGAGAAGTGAATGTTGAAAACTAAAAAAAATAAATAAATTAACTTAAAGAAAAAAAGAAAGCCAAGATTGGTCATTACAATGACTTAGCATTTAGGGGAAGGAGAAGGGAATAGGCATTTATTAAGCACCAGCTATATTCCAGGCACTATACAAAGTACTTTACAAGTTATCTGATTTGATCTCATTTAGTTATGTTTTAGTGTTCTTCATATTTGCATTATTGTAGTTTTAATGTATATTGTTCTCCATTTTGTTTCTCTAAATTCCTCATGCTTGTCAGTTCTTATGAGGCAATAATATTCTATTTTACTCATGTACCATAATTAGCTAAGCTCCAGTGGGTCAGCATCTACTTTATTCCCAGTTTTTTGCTACCATGGAAAGTGCTTCTCTGAATTTGGTGTCTCCTTGAGGTCAAATGCCCAGTAGTAGGATCATAGGAATGGTTTAAGTTTTACTGATGTCTTTTTCTTTTTACACTGTAGTCTTTTTTTCTTGACAACCCCAGTCCCAATTAAAACCTACTTTGTAACAAAGGAAAACAGCTAAAGCATTAACAGAACTGGCAGAACATCTTTTTACCTAGTGTTGTTTTCGTTTATGTTTTTGCAGTCATTGTGCATTTTGTTCTCTGGTTCTGCTTATGTTGCCCTGAATCAGTTCATGAAGCCAAGAATCATTTTGCAAGTATCTTTATCTCCCGGAAGAGGAGGTTCCAGCCCTGTTCAATACAGTCAATCAGCCAGCAAGCATCTATTAAGCTCCTATTCTGAGCCACAGGGGATGCTAGGTGCCAGGGACTGTAGACCACTCTTGTTAAGAGTTCCATTGTGAAATGGAGGAGAGATGAAGGGAGGATAGCTTGAGAAGATAGTAGGGTCAAGTGAGAGTTCTTCATCTCAATTCCATGAAGTATTTGCCTCTATTGGAGAGGTGGGAAGGAAACCCAAAATGTGACAATGGCACAGAGATACAGGCAATAATGGGTGTTGAGAGAGGCACCTGTTTTATTTTATATCTCATTTAAGTATTTCTTATTGTTATCTTTCTCTATTTGCTGATATTCTTTGCTAATGGGACTTTGTTGAGAAACTGTCGAGAAATTGTTGAGAAATTCAGGAGGCCAAACAACAGATTAGAAAGTCTGTATACGTAAGTTCTTATACTAGCATTGCTAGGAGACAATTTTTTCCCCTTATCAGGGTAATGGGAAAATTGTTGCCCTCAAGAAACATGCTAAGACTTTTCTTGGTTTCTGTGGGAATAACTTTAAAACAATACTACTTCTCTGTCAAGCCTTCCTTTGTTCTCTGTGTCTTTGCCAACTCACCTAGAAAATGCTAGATATCAAGGAAATGTTTATTTGCTTGGCAAGACCATTTTCTCTTCAACATCCTCCAATAACTTACTCCAAAGTAAGTTTTGCCAAGTAGTTTCTGTGTCAGAGTGTTAATATATTGACAAGGCAATGATAATGGAGTGTTTGCTGAGGTCCTGGGATTTATTCATTTAATTTAATTACTATTATTTTTTCATTCCGAATTTAAAACCAAATAAAATGAATACTTCTATCTATGTATCTACCTACTTTATCTATCTATCTATCTATCTATCTATCTATCTATCTATCTATCTATCTATCTATCTATCTATCTGTCTGTCTGTCTGTCTGTCTGTCTGTCTGTCTGTCTGTCTGTCTGTCTGTCTGTCTGTCTGTCTATCTATCTGTCTATCCATCCATCTGTACATCTGTCTGTCTGTCTATCTGTCTGTCTATCCATCTATCTATATATTTATCTATCTATCTGTCTGTCTGTCTGTCTGTCTATCCATCTATCTATCTATCTACCTATCTATCTATCTATCTATCTATCTATCTATCTGTCTGTCTGTCTGTCTGTCTGTCTGTCTGTCTGTCTGTCTGTCTGTCTATCCATCCATCCATATCTATGTAAATCTTCCTACTATCTGATTTCTATCGATAAACATGGCCATGTTTCTCCTATCTTGAAAAAAAGCAAACTCTTTCTTGATCCTTCCATCCATGCTAGCTGTCATTCTATTCCTCTTCTGCCCTTTGTGGCTAAATTCCCTGAAAAGGCTATCTACAATAGGTGCCTCCACTTCCTCGCCTCTCACTCTCTTCTTAACCCCTTATGATTTGCCTTCTAACTGTATCATTTCACCAAATTGCTTTCTCCAAAGTTACTAATCATCTCTTAGGTGCCAAATCCAATGACCTTTTCTCAATCCTCATTCTCCTTGACCTCTATGAAACCTTTGACACTGTTGATCACTCTCTCTTCCTGGATATTCTCTTCTCTCTAGGATTTTAGGACACTGCTCTTTTCCGGTTTTCCTCTTACCTACTGAACTCTCACTCTCTGTATCCTTTGTGGGATGTTCCTCCAGATCATGCTCTCTACCCATAGATGTCCCTCAGAGTTCTGTCCTGGGAGCTCTTCTTTCCCCCCTCTATGTTTCATGTGGTGATCTCACAAGCTTCTATGAACTTAATTACCATCTGGATGTTGATGATTCCCAAATCCACCTATCTTGCCCTAACTTCTCTGTTGACCTCCAGTCTCTTGTCTCTAACTGCCTTTCAGACATCTCAAACTAGATGCCCAATAGACACCTTAAATTCAATATGTCCCCAAACAGAACTCATTATCTTTCTCCCTAAATTCTCCCTGCCCCTTTTCTCTATTACTGTCTAGGGCAACACCATTCTCCCCATCTCTTGGGCTCATAACCTAGGAGTCATCCTGCATTTCTCTCTATCTCTCACCCCACCCCCAACCTGCACCCCATATCCAAGCTGTTGCCAATGTCTGTCAGTTTTACTTTTGCAACGTCTCTTGAATGGGCCCCCTTCTCTCCTCTGACACAAACCACTCTAGCACAGGCCCTTATCATCTCATACCTGGATTATTTGAATAGTCTGCTGGTGGGTCTGCCTTCCTTCTAGTCTCTCTCCACTCCAGTCTATCCTCCATTCAGCCACTAAAGATATTTTTTCTAAAAGGCAGGTCTTATCGTGTATTCCCCACCCTGCCCCCCACTCAATAAACTTTAGTGACTTCCTATGACTTCCAGCAAATACAAAATGCTCTGTTTGATATTCAAAGCCTTTCATAACGAAGCTCTCTTCTATATTTCCAGTCCAGTAAGGTGTAAACCTTACTCCTCAACACATATTCTTCAGTCCAGTGACACTGGCTTCCTGGCTGTTTCATGAACAAGACACTTCACTTTATGGCCCAGAGCATTCTCTCTGGCTGTCCCCCATGCCTAGACTTTTTTCTCTCCTCCACACCGACTACTGACCCCCTTGGCTTCCTTTAAATCCCAACAAAAATCCTACAGCCCACAGAAAGGTCCCCTAACTCCTCTGAATTCCCACTATTAATCATTTCCTATTTATCCTGAATATAGTCTGCTAACTATATATTTGTTTGCATGTGGTCTCTCCCATTAGATTGCAAACTCCTTGAGGGCAGGGACGGTCTTTTGTCTCTGGTTGTATCCCCAGTGCTTAGTACAGTAGTTGGCAGATAGTAAGTGCTTAATAAATGTTTTTTGAATGAGTATCAAATGAATGACTGTACATATAGAAAGTAGAACAGAAAGAGAATTGTTAACAAAACTGTGAATCTCTATTATGCACAGCTTGCTTTTCTTTTTAAATATATGATTCATTCAGCGTGTAACTTTCAAAACTGTTTTACTTGCTTGTGATTTCTTCTGGCCTTTCTTCTGAGCTTTACAAAGAATGCTTCAATGACTCTCTAATCTTTCTCATCTTTCCCTTTTTTGTGTGTGTGGGGGACAAGTCTATTGCTAATTTTCCCTTTCCTAGCACTCCCTCCCCCTCCCCATTGCAGGAAAGATGGAGCCTTGTAACGAATAAGCATACTCGAGCAAAACAAATTCCTGCATTGGCTGTGTCCCAAAGTGTGTGTCTCATTGTATGCTTTGAGTCTCGTGCTCAGTCATTGGTCCTCTGGAATTGACCTCTGTCTAAAAATGATCAATAATGCCCGACTCACTACCCATAATTAGGAAGGAATAATGGGAACTACTCTTGTAAGACTCCAGTATGATTTCATTGGTATGGATACTCCCAGAAAGTATTCCGCATTACTGCAAATGCAGATTGCGATCCACCCACACATTTATGAGTTTCTGAGACCAAAAAAGAATTCATCATCTGGTGACCAGCCTCAGATAACGAATACATTATCAGTGACAGTGGCTCATACTCTCAAATTTTCCTGCTTGGTAATACTGGCTAGAGCTTGAGTACTATTAGCACAGCCTTTAAGAAATGGGTTATTTCCAGGACAAGATGTGGCATTGGAGCAAGTCTTCAATGGAGGATTTAATCGAGTACTTCTTTTGTAGCCCATGAAAGCTCTGAGGATTCTTGTTCCAACTCCTACTCACTGATGTGTCAGGTTTCCCAGAGCTAGGCTAGTCATAACTCTTTCTAGGGATACCATTGAGGGGAAATAATGTGGCTTTCTCTGATGCCATTGGCTTGAGCTCTGACGTGGATGCTTCATCCCAAAATTATCAGTTGAGAATCATAATCATCTAGCCTCAAGCAGCTTTTAGAAAAGGCTGTTTACTAGGGTAGTACAGTAAAAATAGTTGGCATAAAACATCCCACCAAAAGTCCCACCCCAAGTACATGCAGAATCCAAGGGAAAGGAAGCTAAAGCTTAGGGAGCACATGTGGCCAAGGGGTAAATCTGCAGTTCTTGATTGCTGGAATTCCTTTTCTTATTCTCAGGATGCTTAAGGAGTTTCCCTTAATCAGGGTCTGTGTGGGGCTGGCCGTTGTTTTCTCAGGCTGTTGCTGATGGTAACATGAAAATCTAAAATCCTTGTCCAGACCCTTTGAAGGTCCTCCTTCGACCAAGGTGTAAGAGTAGATTAACGCAAAAGGTGAGGCGCTTTCCTACTCTCCAAGCAACTCTTTTTAGAGGGATTAATGGAACAATCTCTTTCCCATTATTTATTGGAACCTCAATTTGCAGCTACCTCAATGATTTTGTAGAGGACCCAGAAGGCATGACAAAATCCCTTAGCCAATTAGAATAGACTTCTTGTTGGCATCTCTTTACCTTACCCAATAGCTTTCAAAGACTTTTCATTTTTAGTTTAAAGTCTATGTTTGAGGTTGGTTATGATCGAGTGCTATTTTGCTCACTTTAAGTAAGATGGGGTCATCTGAAAGCAATGAATTTATCAGAAAGGGTTAGTTTTAGCTTCATTATTTTCCTAATATTATTTCCTTATTAGCAAAAATCTCAAACTATTTTTTCCCTTGAGAGTGAAATAAAATATCTGTCTGTGGACAGAAAGTGGGTGTCAGAAGCAACAGAAAAAAAAGTTTCTGAATTTTTATGGAGGGTGAAGGGAAGAATGTGTGAGCCCAAGAGGAGAGCAACTCAGCATGTAGCCAGGTAGATGAGTGAGGAGATTGATGTAACATGGAGCAGGAGAGGTGGAGGAGGAATGCAGATGGAATTGTGTTAGTCTTGAGCATGCAGCTTTCTTTATAGGCCATACCCAGCAGACAGGTTTTCAGTGGGTACACGAAAAAGCCTGCACTTGGCTTTTGTGGCAACTAGAAGTGACTCAGTAAGTCCTTGGGGCAGACAGGCAGAAAGATTTGTTATTTGGGGAACCTCAGATGAGAAAGAGTAGGAGGCTTTTGTCTCCTGTGAAGCTTTGGAGGGTATGTTGTTGCACTTGGAGGGAAGGGTTGAAATGAGAATATGGTTTTATTCCAGTTTTTAAACCATCAGATGTAAAGATTTAATTCCTTTTTTTTTGTTTTTGTTAATGATGAGAAAGTAAACAGATTTGTACTTTTCAAGCTGAAATTTAGAGGTCATCACTTTATAGATGAGAAAACTGAGGCCTGAAGAAATTGAGTGACTTGACCCAGGCCACACAGTTAGTAAATGACAGGGTTGACATTTCACTCTTGTTTCTCTGACTACAAAGAGAATATTCTTCTGCTTCATAAGTTATTAAACATGTTCCTTATTGCCATTTACTGTATTTAAAAATTCTCTAATGTCTTTAAGATTGCTAAGCTATTATGGTCCAGAAGTTCATCAAGAAAAAAAGTGATTCTTAATTGTTTAAGTAAGAACTTAAGGGTTTAGCCTGGACATGTATTGATCTAAACTTTTGAGAATCAATAGTATGTAATCAAGACACTTATTTGTTTGTTCATTCATTCACTCATTTATTTTATCTACTCATTCATTCTTTCATTCATTCACTTATTAATCTGATTGCGGAAGGTATGATTTTGCTATTTTATTTTTCAACTAACAAGCATTTTCTCTTACTATCCCCCTGCCCCACCACTCCCTCCCAGTTAAAAGAAAAAAGGAAAATGAAATTCTGGTAACAAGTCTGGTCAAACAAAATAAGTTCCACATTGACTGTGTCTGAAAATGTCACGTCTCATTTTATACCTCTAGTTCATCCCTTTCTGTCAGGATGTGGGCAGCATGTTTTATCTTGGAATCCAAGCTGGCCATTGCATTGATCATGGTTTTTAAGTCTTTCAAAGTAGTTTGTCTCTACAATGCTGTTATTATTGTATAATTTGTTCTCTTGGTCCTATTCACTTCACTCCGTGTTAATTCATACAAGTCTTCCCAGGTTTCTCTGAACCTATCTCTTTTGCTATTTTCTACAGCACAATAGAATTTTATTACATTCATATAACATATGAATTCCCCAGTTGATAGACATTTACTTAGTTTCCATTTTTTGCCACTATAGAAAGAGCTACTCTCTCTCTCTTTCTCTCTCTCTGTCTCTCTCTCTCTCTCTCTCTCTCTCTCTCTCTCTCTCTCTCTCACACACACACACACACACACACACACACACACACACACACACACAAACTGAAGGTCAGAAAGGAAATACAGCCAAGCAAGGCAGTGGTGGAAGTACTTAGTTAAACTTAATATATACTTTAAAAAAACAAGGTGTATGTATATGCATATATATGTACAAGGCATATATACATCTATATCTATTACCTATGAGTCTTTTTCTTCTTTCTTTGCTCTCTTTTGGGTAAAGATCTAGTAGAGGTATCACCAGGTCAAAGAACATGCACAGTTTAGTGTCTTTTTGTACTTCCAAACTGCATTCTGGAATGGCTGTACCAATAACTCTACCAACAGTATGTAGTTGGGGAATTAAAACAAACTTTAACTACTTTTTTAAATTCAAAAAACAATTTATTTTAAAATGTCTTTTAAAAATTATTATGAAATTGACAAATATCAACAAACATGAACATTTCTTTATACAAAAGAGAGTATTGTAAATGACACCATGAGTTTCCATTATATACATTTTGATTTTTTAAAATGTATATATTAAAACTAACTGGGTAGTTCCGCCATTACCCTGCTTGTCTCTGTGCCTTTTTGGCCTTCTGCTTTTTTCTGTTCATTTAAACATGTATCATTGATATTCTTGTCTTTCTTATTTTTTCAATTATTATTAAACTCCTAAGAAGCTGCATACCTTAGTGGATCGTCAGACTCGAACCCAAGAATGCCTGTGTTTAAGTTCTATCTCTGGTACGTACTATGTGATCTTGATGGAATCATCCAAACTCCTAGCTCTCTAGGCAGCTCACTGTGACTATAAATTGCAGAGAAGATGAGGACTGGCATTGGCAGAACAAGCTTCTTTATGTGGGAGTGTCGTATGAGAACATAATTACATGTCCAGCCCTATGTCTCTCTTAGGAATCCACATTTGAGAAAAGTTATTTTAACATGACAACAGTAAAGTGCTGGTGAAATTTGTGGTGTTTTTAGAATTACTGCTGAGTAATTTACAATTTTATTAAGAGTTCCAGTAAGCGAAAGGCTTCGGGGCAATACATGAGTCTCAGGGAAAGGACCCCTCACTTCCTGCCCAAAGGTTGGCTCTCTAACAGATAAGTAGGTCAAGAGAAATCTTTACCTTAAGCTAACCCTTATTAATCATGTAATAGAGTCTTTGACTGACTTAGGGACCAAATGTTGGATCTTAGCTTTGAATTACTCTCTCTTGAGACTGTTTTTTAAAATCTTAAATTTTTCTCCTTTTTAAATCAATTAATTAATTTTTAATTTTCAACATTAATTTCCGCAAGATTTTGAGTTCCAGATTTTCTCCCCATCTCTCCCTTACTTCCCACCCCAAGATGGCATGCATTGTGATTACTCCTTGCCCCAGTCTGCCTTCCCTTCTATCACCCGCCCCCCTTTTATCCCCTTTCCCCTTACTTTCCTGTAGGGCAAGATAGATTCCTACACCCTGTTGCCTGTATATCTTGTAAAACCTTTTTTAAATACGAATTCACAAACACAAACATTTCAATATACAACTACGTGAGAGAACTGCATTGTATATAAACTATTAACTTCTACTACTTACAGTTAAATTCTACATATCAGATTTAACATAGTAATCATAAAGCTGCCCTGCTTATTTCTGTCTCTTCTGAACATCTGGGTATTTTTGAATGTTTCTTTGAGGTTCTTTTCTTATTTTTTAGCATCAGTGTTATTATCCACAAAATTCAGGAGGGGACCCCAACTTCTATCTTTCCACCAAAGAGATTTCCTCTTGTAACAAATTAAATAGAAACCAATATAAAAACGTTTATTAAGTCTTATGTGACTTAATGTGGGCTAAGTGTCAGGGATATAAATAGAAAGTCAAGACAATCTCTGCTCACATTCTAAATAGGGGACACAACACATACGTCTTCAGCTGGAAATCAGGTGGAAAGCCCCAGGAGTCCAGAAGGAGTAGGTTAAATGGCATTTTCCCCGGTGGACCTTGTAGAACAATAACAAGGCAGAAGGCCCCTGAATAGTGACTGTTGGGAGGGAGGCAGTGGACAAGGGTTGGAGTGGTGTATTACCTTTGGATTATTTTAGGAAGGAATAGAAAGTGGGAGCCCAAGCAGGAGACGCCATCTAGCAAATGAAATGAACTGGGTAGTAGGGGCTGGAGCAGGAGAGGGGAAGGTCCCCAGCTCCCCAGGCAGTGTGGTTATTCTTGTTGGCTTCTCTGGCTCTCTGATTGCTTCTCCAAAGAAACGTAGTCAAGTAAAGCAAATCTGCACTGTGTCTGTATCTGAAAATATGTCTCATTTTGCACCTCCAGCACCTCACTGCAAAGAAGTAGGAAGCATGCTTCATCTTGAGTCCTCTGAATATATGATCAGTTATTGCTTTGATCAGAGTTCTTAAGGTTTTCAAAGCTGTTTACTTTTATAGTGTTGTAGTCATTGGGTATCATTCTTTTGGTTCTGTTCATTTCACTCTGCACCAGTTTATAGAAGTCTTCCCAGGTTTCTCTGAGTCCATCATGTTTGTCTTTTCTTATGGCACAATAATATTCCATTACCTTCATATACCATAATTTATTCAGCCATTACCCAAATGATGTGTACCTGTTTTGTTTCTATTTCCTTGCAACAAAAAAGTGATGCTAAAAATATTTTTGTACAGACACTTCCTTTCCCTCTGTCTTTTACCTCTTTGGGAGTATTCTTTGTATTGGTATTGTTAGGTCAGTATTGCATGTCAGTTTCATGATGGCCTTCTTGCACAGGTTCTGAAAAATGGCTGATGCTCTTGAGCTTTCATAGTTGCTGATGGAGTGAAGCAAGGCTGTATTTTTGCTCCTGGGCTTTTTAGCATGATGTTTTCAACAATGCTGTCAGATGCCTTCAATGAAGATGAAACTAGCATCAGGGTTAGTAACTGCATTGATGGCTACAAGCGGTCGAAAATGCTGCAAGCCAGGGGCAGCTGGGTGGTGCAAGTGGATCTAGCACTAGCCCTGGAGTCAGGAGGATCTGACTTCAAATCTGGCCTCGGATATGTACTAGCTTGCAACCCTGGGCAATTCATTTAACCCCGATTGCTTCCCCACCCCCAAGAAAAAAGAAAGAAAAAAAGAGAAAAAGAAAAGGCTACAAGCCAAGACTAAAGTGAAAGAAGAATTGGTGCATGATTCTTTTGTTCACATATGATTGTACACTCAGTTTAACCTCTGAGGCTGAGATGCAACCAAGTATGGATCCATTCTCTGCTGTTTGTGCTATTTTTAACCTAACAATTAATATTAAGAAAACAGAAATTCTCCACCGTCCAGCACCACGCCATCCATATATATGGAACCATTGGTTACAGCAAATGGAGAAATATTGAATGTTTTGGATAAGTTCATTTACCTTGGCAGTATGCTTTCCAAGGATGTGCACAGAGATGAGGTTGATGCATGTATTGCTCAGTAATGTTTGGGAGGCTCCAGGGCAAAGTGTGGGAGAGAAGACATATTAGACTGACTACCACACTGAAGTTCTACTTAATCGTTGTGCTGACCTCATTGTTGTATGCCTGAGAAACCTGGACAGTCTACCAGCACCATGCCAGGAAACTGAACTGCTTCCATTTGAATTGTCTTAGGAAGATTCTGAAGATCACCTGGCAAGATAAGGCATGGAACATTGAGGTTCTTTCTTGAGCTGAACGGCCAAGCACTCAAACTCTACTGCAGAGAGCTCAACTCCAATGCGCCGGCCATGCTCCAGTGCCGAATGCGCACTTGCCTAAAAGACTATTTTACCGAGAATTCACACAAGCTTGCGCGGATGTCAGAAGAAGCGATACAAAGACATTTTTAAGGTCTCTCTGAACAAGTTTGGACTCAATTGTTTGACATAAGAGATTTTAGAAAAGGACTGCCCAAAACGGCGTGTCCACATCAAAGAAGAAAGTGCTATGCTCTATGAGTGAAGCAGAATTGCAGTAGCTCAAAAGAAACATGAGATGTACAAATTTAGAGATATCTCCCCTTCAAACGTTCATCTAGACACTTTGTGCCTGACCTGTGATAGAGCCTTCTGATCTCATATTGGTCTGATCAACCAGTTGGACACACTGTACTTTGGTGTCAATATAGTGATGTCATTTTGGTCCTCTGAGAGAAAAGGACAAAACCAATTGTTAGGTCAAAAGGTATGACCAGTTTAGTGACTTTTGCTTATAATTCCAAATTGTTCTCTAGGATAGCTGGTCTTCAGACTAACTTCCTTTTTTTTTTTTTTTTGACAATTGGGGTTGAGTGACTTTTCCAGGGTCATATAGCTAGTAAGTGTCTGAGGCTGGATTTGAACTCAGGTCCTCCAGATTCCAGATTAGATTGCTCTATCCACTGCTCCACCTACCTGCCCCCTCCCCAAGGTGAATTTCCAAGTGAACTGTTATGGCCATGTAGAGGGCTGTAGGAAATTAGTGGCATATGAGCTGGTTTAGAAGTCCATAGCCCCTAGTATGGTAGGCACATTCCCTTTGCACCTGCAGAGCCCTCCCAGAGACAAGTTCTTTCCTTTACAAATTTCTCCTAGCCCCTCTTGCCTACCATTGAGGTACCCAGTATAAGAATATTTTAAGAAATATCAGGAGGACAGTGTCATTTTTCCATCCAGCCCTCTTAGAAGGGTAATATAAAATTTTTTCCAAGGGAACTTGTGGTCAAATTTAGCAGGGTGCAATATCTTGCTTGTCTCTGTACACATTAGATTTTAGAAGATCTCACAGCATATGTTAGAGTATAGGTTGCTGAGGCTAAGGATTGTCTTTGGGGCAGCTAGGTAACACTGTGGATAGAGCACTGTACCTTGAGTCAGGAAGACCTGAGTTCAAATCCGACCTCAGACACTTAATAGTTGTGTGACCCTGGGCAAGTCATTTAACCCTGATTATCTCAGTTTCCTCATCTGTAAAATGAGCCGAAAAAGGAAATGGCAAAAAATTTTAAGTATCTTTGCCAAGAAAACCCCAAATGGGGTCACAAAGAGTCAGACGTGACTAAAAGTGACTAAAAAACAAAAAGGTAGCGGAGGCTAAGGGTGTATATGCTGAATGAGGCTTGCACTTCAGGGTTAGCAGGAATGAACCATTGATTTCCATCTGGCTCTGTGTAGAGATTAATAAACACACCAAGCCTTGTAGGTATATCATATAAGTTACTTCTAGTACCTTCTAATTCAAATGCATGCTCTCACCAGTTTGTCCAGTAGGTGCTCTCTTCCCCTACCCCCAGTCCATTTGCTGTTTTCTCTTTTCTTCCTCTTGCTTCATGTCATCAGGAGCTGTGTGTATATCAAACCTGCCTGATTAACCGAATGCTCTTGTAAAACCCTACTGTTTCTTTTTAGTAATGCTCTTGTACTTTAATAATTCCTTTATCTTCAATTTGGTGCTTTGGCTAAAATAGCTAATCTTACAGTTAGTCTTCTATATGGTTGAACCTGTCTCTACTCTTATTGACCCACCCACCCTTTATTATGTGTCTGTGTAGCATTCACCCTGTGGCTTACTCCTCCAACTTTTACTTGGTCTCATGGGCTGGGTCCCCAGAGGGCAGCTGACCACTCTTCTCAGGATTCTAGGGGTAATTCTGAAGTCACAGGGTGTTCGATACTGTCGCTTTGAGCCCTCCCTGGCATATGTCCTACTATTGCCGAGATTTACTAAGGAGATATAGCAAGAATATTGGTACAAACCATTCTCCCCCAACCTGTGGGGAGGTGCACGTACTTGCCTCCTGAATATGTAAGATCCCCAAGGGAGAGAGGGTAAAATGTGATGGTAGTGAGGAATACTGTAGAGAAAATGTGAGAAAAGGGCATTTGGAAACCCCTTTCTCCTTTTGTGGAGTTCTTCTGAAGTTCATTTCTGGGTGGGGCGTTGTTGATGGACAAGCTGGGCTGGCTCCTTGAAGGACATGGTACCTGACAAAACAGATGCTTTGTAGGGAACAATGTCTTTGCTGGACCCAATCTCCTACCGGGCTGGGTCAATCAGGTCACTCAACTACTATACAGCCTCCTTATCTGACTCAGCTGCTGCTGGCCTAGGCCACTCAGCTGTCACCCTGCAATCTTTCTAGACCTTGCACAAGGTCGCTTTGTGGATCTGAAAATATTTTGTCTATTCTATTTTTAATGATTTATTTTATTTTCAATTCATGGAACAAAGCAAGCATCTCCATAACACAGCACAATAAAAAAGATGGTTGCACACGAAACAGTCTACCATGTACAACTTGCTATTCTCTGCAAATATACAACAGAGCTATGTAAATATTTTCTTCCCTCCCCTCCCCTGCCCATGGGTACCATTAGACACAAATAGTGTGTCTAATAAATAACACTATCTATAAATTCTTGGTATAAACAAAGATACACTGTTGAGCAATTTCGAATAAAGTCAATTCCCTAAAGTACAATGTGGTAACTGTTTTCACTGGACTCACTGTTAGTGATCGCTGTTTTTAGTAACTGCCTAATGGAAACATGGGTCACTTTCTATTTCTTTACTTCATCACCTCTAGTGGTTTGGTACAGTTTACAGATTTGTTATTACTGTCTGCTTCTTTTTTTTGTTTTTGGTTTTTTGGCAGGGCAATTGGGGCTAAGTGACTTGCCCAAGGTCACACAGCTAGTACATGTGTCAAGTGTCTGAGGCCGAATTTGAACTCAGGTCCTCCCGACGCCAGGGCTGGTGCTCTACTCACTGCGCCACCTAGCTGCCCCATTACTGTCTGCTTCTAATTCTTTGTTAGCAGCTTTTGCAACTAAGGTGTTACTTTGGTTAGTTCCATCAAGTTAGGCAACAATGTGCCATTAAAGTAATTACTAACATATTTGCAATTCCTTAAGAGTATTAATCTGTCTTCTGGTGCTAGCTCTAACAATCTGAAGGGAAACCCATTTACACTATATATGTCTTTGCTCCATTAACGAGTCACAAGTTGGTCCCCCAGCTTTTCTTTTCTTTTTTTTTCCCACCTTTTCTGCCAAAGCGGAATCTTGTACCTATGCTACAGCATGACGTCAAATTCTGCCAACTGCTTTTCTCTAAACAAGAAAACAAACCTTGCAGCCACGTTCTCACTCTTATACCCTCTCCTTTGCAACACCTAGGTACCTACTGTCTCTCATGGAGAGTAATAAACTCGGAATCAGGAAGATCTGATGCAAATCTTGCTTCTGACACTTACCAGCTGTAATCCTGGACAATTTTTCTGAGTCTCAGTTTCCTCATCTGTAAAATGAGAGATAATAATAGCACCTACAAAATAGGCTTGACATGAGGATTATATGAGATAGCATATACATAAAGGACTTTCAAAACTTATAAGTGCTGTATAAATATCAGTTATTATCATCATTCCTTTGCTTAGCATATACTGTCTTGGATTGCAGTTATTTTTTGCATAAATGATTCCCTTAATTAGATTGTAATGGAGGCAGGGAGCATGTGTTCTATATTTGTATAGTCTTTAAAGTGCCTACTATAATAGCTGGGACATAATAAGGATTCAACAAGTATTGATTGCTCATAGTGGCATGTGCAAATTCGAATAGAATTCTCAATATTACATTTAACTAGGTTTTTCAACTTCTGGACAGAAAATTTCTCAAAAATATCATTTCTTTATTACTTTTGTATATTTGCAGTACAATTCAAATATGGCACAATCATTTTGAAATAATTTTTTTGAAACAATTTTTAAAATTTTTTTGAATTCCATATTTTACTATTTACTGTTTTTTAGTTTTCAGCATTGATTTCCACAAGATTTTGAGTTACAAATTTCCTCCCCATTTCTACTCTCCCCCTTCCAAGATGGCATATATTCTGATTGCCCTGTTCCCCAGTCAGTCCTCCCTTCTGTCAACCCACTCCACCCCTCCCATCCCTTTTCCCCTTACTTTCTTGTAGGGCAAGATATATTTCTCTGCCCCATTGCTTGTATATGTTATTTCCAAGTTGCATGCAAAACAACTTTTTTTTGAGCATCTGCTTCTAAAACTTTGAGTTCCAAATTCTCTCCCCTCTTCCCTCTCCACCAACCCTCTCTAAGAAGGCAAGCAATTCAACATAGGCCACACATGTATCATTATGTAAAACACTTCCACAATACTCATGTTGTGAAAGACTAACTATATTTCCCTCAATCCTATCCTGTTCCCCTTTATTCAATTTTCTCCCTTGACCCTGTCCCTTTTCAAAAGTGTTTGCTTTCGATTACTTCTTCCCCCATCTGCCCTCACTTCTATTGTCCCCCCTTTTCATCTCCTCCCCCTTACTTTCCTGTGAGGTAAGATACCCAATGAGAACAAGATTCACTCATTCCCTCTCATCTGCCCCCCTTCCCTTCCAATCAACTGCTTTTTCTTGCCACTTTGGTGTGAGATAATTTACTCCATTCAATCTCTCCCTTTCGCCCTCTCTCAATATATTCCTCTCTCATCCCTTAATTTTATTTAATTTTTTTTGATATCATCCCTTCATATTCAACTTACCCTGTGCCCTCTGTCTATATATATATGTATATTCCCTTCAACTACCCTAATACTGAGAAAATCTTCATGAATTATACACATCATCTTTCCATGTAGGAATGTAAACAAAACAGGTCAACTTCTGTAAGTCCCTTATGATTTTTCTTTCTTGTTTACCTTTTCATGCTTCTCTTGATTCTTGTGTTTGAAAGTCAAATTTTCTGTTCAGCTCTGGTCTTTTCACTGAGAAAGCTTGAAAGTCCTCTATTTTAGTGAAAATCCATATTTTGCCTTGGAGCATTATACTCAGTTTTGCTGGGTAGGTAATTCTTGGTTTTAATACTAACTCCTTTGACATCTGGAATATCATATTCCAAGACCTTCAATCCCTTAATATAGAAGCTGCTAGATCTTGTGTTATCCTGATTGGGATTTCCACAATACTCAAATTGTTTCTTTCTGGCTGCTTGCAGTATTTTCTTCTTGATCTGGGAACTCTGGAATTTGGCAATGATATTCCTAGGAGTTTTCTTTTTGGGATCTTTTTCAAGAGTTGATCAGTAGATTCTTTCAATTTCTACTCTACCCTCTGGCTCTAGAATGTCAGGGCAGTTTTACTTGATAATTTCTTGAAAGATGATATCTAGGCTCTTTTTTTGATCATAGCTTTCAGGTAGTCCAATAATTTAAAAATTTTCTCTCCTGGAACTATTTTCCAGGTCTGTGGTTTTTCCAATGAGATATTTCACATTGTCTTCCATTTTTTTCATTCCTTTGGTTCTGTTTTACAATATCTTGATTTCTAATAAAGTCGCTAGCTTCCAAACTTGCTCCATTCTAATTTTTAAGGTAGTATTTTCTTCAGTGGTCTTTTGGACCTCCTTTTCCATTTGGCTAATTCTGCCTTTCAAGGCGTTCTTCTTCTCATTGCCTTTTTGGAGCTTTTTTGCCATTTGAGTTAGTCCATTTGTAAGGTGTTATTTTCTTCAGTATTTTGGGGGGTTTCTTTTAGCAAGTCATTGACTTGTTTTTCATGTTTTTCTTGCATCACTCTCATTTTTCTTCACAATTTTTCCTCTACTTCTCTAACTTGGTTTTTCAAATCCTTTTTGAGCTCTTCCATGACCTGAGACTAATTCATATTTTTCTTGGAGGCTTTTGATGTAGGCTCTTTGACTTTATTGACTGAAATCTTTATTGGCTCTGGAGGAGAAAGTGAGGCTGGTGACCTTGCACAGCCCTCCCTCACTTGAATCAAAGTCAACTGCAAGTCATGTCATCATTTCCCTGATGCCATGGTCTTCTTCGAAAACAAAGGACAAAAACAACCTGTGAGTAGACTGAGTTGCTTGAATGGGGACCCAGCTAGTTGGGTAACTCAGCTCGACTTTTCCTTCTCCATCTCCCTCTCCCTAGGAAGGTAAATTTTGATGGCCAGAAGCTTCCCACTTAACTTGGGGTTTACTGGCTAGATTTCTTTCTTTCCTC
>CM053622.1:465372460-465466838 GCA_028646595.1 Phalanger gymnotis | reverse complement strand
TCGAAAACAAAGGACAAAAACAACCTGTGAGTAGACTGAGTTGCTTGAATGGGGACCCAGCTAGTTGGGTAACTCAGCTCGACTTTTCCTTCTCCATCTCCCTCTCCCTAGGAAGGTAAATTTTGATGGCCAGAAGCTTCCCACTTAACTTGGGGTTTACTGGCTAGATTTCTTTCTTTCCTCCTTTCCTCCTTTCTTCCCTGCCTCCTTTCTTTCTTCCCTTCCTTCTTTCTTTCCTTCCTTTCCTCCCTCCCTCCCTTCCTTCTTTCTTTCCTTCCTTCTTCCTTCCTTCCTTCCTTTCTTCCTGTCTTTCTTTCTTTCTTTCTTTCTTTCTTTCTTTCTTTCTTTCTTTCTTTCTTTCTTTCTTTCTTTCTGTCTGTCTTTCTTTCTTTCTGTCTTTCTTTCTTTCTTTCTTTCTTTCTTTCTTTCTTTCTTTCTTTCTTTCTTTCCTTCTTTCTCTTTCTTTTTTTTCTTTCAACCTTAACTCCAGTTCACTCTGAAGCTCATAGATTGGTCCACAATAAGTCCCTGCCCATTCTCCACTTAAAGGCTATATTTTGGGCCCTCTTGGCTTAGAGTGAATGTCAGTGGTAACTGTTTCTCTTCTCTTAAGGTTTTTGGGACACCTTTTTCTCCTGGCTCTCCTCCTGCCTATCTGACTGTTCCTTCTCAGTCCCCTTGCTGGGTCCTCATAACCATAGGTGCCTTTTCTTTTCTCCCTATCTACTACTTTACTTGGTGATATCATCAGCTCCCAAGGATTTAATTATCATATATATGTTGATGATTCTCAAATCTAACAATCTTGCCTCAGCCTTCCTGCCCACCTCCAATCTTGTACCTCTATCTGCCTTTCAGACATCTTAAACTAGATGTCCAGTAGACACCTTAAACTAAATATGTCCAACAGAACTCATCATCTTTTCTCCAAATCCTCCCTACCTTCCTTATTACTGTACATGACAATACTATCCTCCCAGTCCCTCAGACTCACAACCTAGGAGTCGTCCTAGGTTGGACTCTTCAATGTTTTTCGTCCTTCTCACCCCACATTCAATCTGTGGCCAATGCTGGTAGATTTTACCTCTGCCCCAAATCTTGAATATATCCCCTTCTTTCTTCTGACACTGCCACCACTTTGGTGCAGGCCCTCATCACCTCACACCTGGATTACTGCAACAGCCTGCTGGTGGGTCTGCTACCTCAAGTCTCTCCCCACTCCAATCCATCCTCCTTTCAGTCACTAAAGTGATTTTCTTAAAGCTCAGATCTGGTCATATAAACCCTCTACTCAAGAAACTCCATTGTCTCTAGACAAATACAGAATGCTCTGTTTGACATTCAAAGCCCTACATAACCTCTCCTCCCTACCCCAGCCCCAATTTCCAGTCTTTTTACATCTTACTCTCTGATATGTACTCTTTAGTCCAGTGACACTGGACTCCCGTCTGTGCTACAAACAACACACTCCATCTTTATGCTTTGGACTGTCCTTTATGCTTGGAATGCTCTCCTCTGCTCTGGCTGGGTGAGGTCAGAGACCCTGAACAGGATATATAAGTGCAGAGGTTAGCGTTCTTTCTTGGAGCTCTGAGCCACAGCAGGAGTGGCGTGTGACTCTGGGCCAGCTGTTCCAATGAGCTCCCCGGCTGTACATCCAGATGTTGAAAACTACGAATTGTATTTGGTCTGCAATTCAGGGTGCTGGCTTTTTCCCCTGAACTAGGTGGATGTTATTTGTATGCTGGATTAAAGTAAGATTGTTAACCCCTTAACATTGTTTTCCTTAAGTAAAGCAGATCAAAAGGACCTGTATTGGCAACTTTCTGGGTGCTGGCTATTAGCTGGATTGTCGATACATCTCCCTGGGTTCCTTTAAGTCATAACTAGAATCTCATCTATTATAAGAATCCTTTATCAATTTTTCTTCACTCTAGAGCCTTCCCTCTTTTAATTAGTTCCTATTTATCCGGTATGTGGTTCATTTGTTCATATTTGTTTGCTTGTTGTCTCCCCAACTAGATTGGAAATTTGTTGAGGCAGAGACTGTCTTTTGTCTCTCTTTGTATCTCCAGCACTGAGCACAGTGCCTGGCACATCCTAGTCACTTAATATATGTTAATTGATTGAAAAAGGAGCAGAAGATGGAGAGTCATGTGAAGGTGTGCAAGAGGGTAGAGTCGAGGTCAAAGAGGATTCCGAGGAATTGTTGACTAAACCAGGTTTGGAGTTAGTATGGCTGGTGTGGGTATTTCTCAAATGGAGGCTCGAGGACTAACGTACCTATCAGAGGACGAAACTACAGAAGTAGAAGTATTTTCAGAATGAAGATGGCTGCTGCCTTCAGCTCGTGAAGAACTTTAGGTGCCGGAGAAGTTTGGATTTTATCTTAGAGGTGATGCGGGAAACACTGATGTCTCTTGAGTAGGGGAATGAGAAAGTCATTTTAGGAATGTCAGTTTGGCAGATAGAGGATAGGCTAAAGAAGGAAGAGAATGGGTGCAGGGAGATAAGTAGGGGGCTAATCCGGGCAATAAGTGATGAGGGCTTACACTAGAATGGTTCTGATAAGACTAGAAAGAAAGGGGCAGATTCAAGAGACAGAGCTAGAATTGACAAGACTTGGACTGGATATGGGTGGTGATTGAGAATGAAGAGATGAGAATGACTGTTTTATGGCAAAGCTGGGTACCTAGAAAAAGGACAATGGTACTAAAAGAAGTAGTAACGTTGAGAGGAGTGGTGGGTTTTGGACATGTTGAGTTTGAGATGCCTATGGTACCTTCAGGTAGAGACATCATGCAGAAAGTTGGAGAGGAGGAACTGGAGTGCAGTGGAGTGCCAGGCCTGGAGTCAGGAAGACTCATCTTTATGAGTTCAAATCTGGCCTCAGGAACTTACTAGCTGTGTGATCCTGGGCAAGTCAGTTAACCCTGTATGCCTTGGTTCCTCATTTGTAAAATGAGTTGGAGAAGGAAATGGCATACCACTCTAGTATCTTTGCCAGGAAACTCCCAAAAGGGGTCATGAGGGTAAGACATTACTGAACAAGAAGAGAGATGAGAGCTATAGATGAAGGATATAGATTTTGGAGTCATCTGTAGAGATCTGATAGTTTAGCTCATGGAAGCTGACGGTATTACTGAGAAAGGATAGAAAGAAGAGGAGAAGCCCCTAGGGTACCACCAGGGACATATCTATGTACAGATGGAGGGACATAATGATTCTAGATAGGAGACTGAGAAAGAACAGTCAGAGAAACAGGAGGAAAACAAAGACTGCCATGTCAGTGTCGTGAAAAAGCAAGGAAGAGGAAGTATCCAGAAGGAAGGGGTGAATAATAGTATCGAATGTTGTAAAGAGTTCAAGAAAGATGAGGTCTGAGAAAAGGCCATTATATGTAGCAATAAAAAGATCAGTGGGGACCTTGGAGAGAGTAGTTTCAGTGGAGTGGTAGGAATAGAACCCAGATTACAGCGTGTTGAGAAGTGAATATGAAGTGTGAAAGTGGAGGCAGAGTGTGTGTATCTATTTGTCTATTTATCTTTCTTTCTTTCTCTCTGTCTCTCTCTCTCTGTCTCTGTCTCCTCTCTCTCTCTCTCTCTCTCTCTCTCTCTCTCTCTCTCTCTCTCTCTCTTCCTTCCTTCCTTCCTTCCTTTCTTTCTCTCTCTCGCTCTCTCTTTCTTCCTTCCTTCCTTCCTTCCTTCCTTTCTTTCATCTATCTATCTTTTTTAAAATTAAGACTTTACCTGTGAACGAGTGCATCTTTAGTGGATGGCAGAGCCAATTGAAGGTATTTTAAGGGTAGAGGAGATTTGGGGATGTTTAAAATCTCTTAACTTAGAAACATAGCCTCAAAAACTTTAAAGCAGTATATTAACGTATTAATTATCATAATAATGTGTAAAGGACATGTTTATAGTACAATCTAGCTTTTTGGGAAGGTCATTGAAACCATGTAAATAAGTTACTCAAGCCAAGCCATGACCAGAGTGAGAGAGTCAGATTAAAATGTAATTGGGAAATATTTAACAAAAAAAATAAAAATATAGTAGGACTTAGATAATATTAACGTTTTTTTCTATGTCAATACATGGCCTATAGAGATCTTTATGTATGACTCAGTGGCCCTCATTTCTTTTGAGTTTGACACCACTTACCTTAATCATTCACACATCCTGATTTCAAACTGGGAATTAAATTTCTTAATTTTTTTAGATACACATAAAGTTCTAGTCTTTGTTGTGAGTCAACTAATGTACTTTGCACTGCTTTAGGTGTCTGGTGATAACAGTGGACATTCAAAAGAATGGTGGACAGGAATAGCAATTTTAAAGCTTTCTTTGCCTCACTCTCTATGAATAAAATAAGGAGATAAGCATAAGTTTTTATCAACCAATATATCTAGTACATAGACATGCTTTTTTCCCTTTTTTAAAAAATTAATTAATAATTTTTTTAAGTTTGTAACATTCAGTTCCACTAGTTTTTGAATTTCAAATTTTCTCTCCCTCCTCCTCTTTCCCCCTCTCCCCCAAAGACGGCATGTAATCTGATATAGGTTCTACATATACCTTCACATTAAACTTATTTTCCCAATAATTAAGTTGTAAAGAAGAATTATAACCAATGAAATGAATCATGAGAAAAATGAAACAATACCAAAAATAAAATAAAATAAAATAAAAAAAGAAAGAGCAAATAGTTTGCTTCAATCTACATTCAGACTCTGTAATTCTTTCTCTGGATGTGGATAGCCTTTTCTATCATGAGTCTTTTGGAGCTCTCTTAGAATCTTGCATTGTTGAGAAGAGCCAAGTCTATCAAAGTCAGTCATCACAGAAGCAACGTGTCTGTGGTTGTGTACAATGTTCTCCTAGTTCTGCTCCCTTCACTCAACATCAGATCATATATGTCTCTCTACGTTCTTATGAAGTCTGTCTGCTCCTCATTTCTTATAGCACAATAGGATTCCATTACATTCATATATGACAATTTGTTTAGCCATTCCCTAATTGATGGGTATCCCCCTGATTTCCAATTCTTTGCCACCACAAAAAGGGCTACTGTAAATACAGGTCATTTTCCCATTTGTATAATCTCTTTGAGATACAGCCCTAGAAGTAGTATTGCTGGATCAAAGGGTATGCACATTTTTATAGCCCTTTGGGCATAGTTCCAAATTGCTGTCCAGAATGACTGAATCAGTTCACAACTCCACCAATAATGCATTGTGTTCCAGTTTTCCCACATCTTCTCCAGCATTTATCATTTTCCTGTTTTATCATGTTAGTCAATCTGACAGGAGAGAGTACATAGACATTCTTGAAATAATATCTTAAGACAACTTTATTGAATAGTCCAAATTCCTTAGCTTTCTCTTCAAGGTTTTTCATGATCTGGTCCTGCTGTGCCTTTCTAGCTTTTGATCTTGCTACTCCCTTTCACATACCCTTTGCTTCATCCTCCCGTTCCCACTTTCACCCCCACCTCCACCTCCACCTCCACCCTGACCTCCTTAACTAGACTGCACACTTAAAACAATCCCTTCATACCTTGGTTCAAGCTCTTCACCATACAGTTATCCCTTTCATATCCCTTTCACATCACAACTTGCCCCACTGTGGATTTGATATATCATGGATTGGTGTAAGAAATTAAATGGGATTTTTTTGGGGAATTTTGTGAAAGGCCAGCAGATGATGCAGAAAAAGTTTAGAAACTCAAAGATGCATAAAATATACGTATAGTATTGTATAATATTAGCACATTTTATCTTTTAATACCATAATAATTCAGACTTCTTCTCTGGTATGAAGGGAAGGCCAAAACATTTTAAGTGGATTTCCCAGATCATGGGAGGTGGAGGGGGAGGGGGAGGGAACTGTGCCCCAAACCCTGAGATATGGAAGGGATAATTGTACTCAGAGTGTTCTCTCCTCGCCTCTCCTATTTCTACCCAAATTTTGCCCATTCTTCATAGCCCAGGTCCAATGTCACTTCCACAGAAATTTCCCATATCCCTCTGGAAGTGATCCTTCTGTTTTCTGAGCTCTCAGCACACTATTTGTGCTTGTTATGACACTTACCTCAACCTACCTCATAGGGAATGACCCCTGCTATGCTTGTCTTCTTGTTACTTGTATATATCTTATCTCAGATATTTGACAGTACATTCTTTTAGGGCAGGGACCTATGTCCTACTTACTTTTGTATCCTTCACCTTGATTCCTAGCTTGTGCATAGGAGGGTAAATATATATTTGCTGAATTGGAGCCGGATACCTATATCATAAGAAAATAATACTTATAAGAAAAATATGAAGGAACAAGAGCAGCTGGGTGATGCAGGGGATAGAGAACCGAGTTTGGAGTCAGGAAGAATAGAATTCATATTCTGTCTCTGATATTTCCTGGCTCTGGGACTCTGGGTAAATCACTTAATCTTCCTTAGCTTAATTTTGTTCATTTTTAGAATAAGGGAGATGGACTTGTAAGCCTCTTCTGTCCTTTCCAGTTCTAAATCTGTGATCTTATATAAGCAGCTAGGTGGCATAGTGGAACCTGATGTCAGGAAGACCTGAGTTTAAATCCAGCCTTAAACACTTACTAGCTATGTAACCCTGGGCAAGTCACTTCACTCTGCCTCAGTTTCCTCATCTGTAAAATGAGCAGGAGAAGGAAATGACAAATTATTCCAGTATCTTTGCAAGAAAATCTCAAATAGAGTCATAAAAAGTCAGAGACAACTGAACCACAACAGCAGCAAAATGACTCATGTCTGATGACTCCTATCAGTGAGTGGAATCTGTCTACCTACTGGTGCTTTGCTCAAGCTCTCCTTTTCCTTCTGTAGAGTTGTTTTTTACTCAGAGGCAAGATTAAGACAGATATGGATATAAATGTATCCAGTTTTTCCCTGTTCATGTCTATGTCTATGTCTACACACCTATATACATATATAGGCATATACACATATATACACATATACATATATATGCACATATGTATGTATATATACATGCATATACATACATACACACAAACACACATATATAAGACCTGTGATTCTGCCAGTGAGGACATATTCCCTCCACCTTCCCCAAGTCCTATAATTGATAGTCTTAAGAAAATGAGCCTCTGAGAGCTGGGGTGACATGCCTAGAATCACACAGCTACTGCATCGTCTGAGGCAGGATTTGAATCTAGGTCTTCCTGATTCTAAATTTAATACTCCAGCCATACTGCCTCCTCACTTCCTCTATCCAACTGAAAAAGTTCATTGTTAAGGGAAAACTGTTAATTATGTTTCTTAAGCATTAACATGAATTTATTCCAGAACAAGGAAAGTTGATTTTTCTCTTCTAAAATTAAGATAAAACCGCTTCCATTTAATATTGAAAAGGAGTGGAATGCTTGAGATATAAGACCTGAAGAGGTCATAAGATCTGAGAATCTAAATCCAGCCACAGGCTTTCAGGAAACTTGAAAATTACTCGCTAATGCCTATTTGGAAAATATTCAGTTTGCTTAATGAATGCATTTTACAAAAGATATTCCTGCCAGGTTTTTAGGGAATTGAATAAATGACCTAATTCCTATTTGGATCTAAATCTGAATCCAGTCTCTGTCTGTAGAATAATAAGCCAATGAGAGACCTACAGCAGTCTTCTTGGCCTGCCCCTTTGCTTTCAGGAAGGACTGCCTTGAAACCATTCTGGACAATTGCCTGGTCACAGTCTACTTTGGAAGTTCGGCAAGGCAGGAGATCACACAACTCGCCTTGGGTAAATTAACTGTCATAAAACTAGTTTGGGTCTATACTCAGAAAATTTTGTTGATGTAATTTTTAAACAGTACCATGCAGGAAGAAATATAGGCCCTTTCAGAAAACAGTTTCCTGCAAGCATCTGGTATCAGAGATAGTTTGTAGAAGTTGTAAGTGGGACACAGCCATTGAAACCATAAATGGAATCTTTTAAAGGTTTTGAAATCAAAATCATTCCCTACAGCCATTTTGTGATGGCTTTTTGTGTGGCCTTTTTTAGACCCCTCTTAAAAGTAAAATCGATCATTTCGGGCTGTTTTCTGCACAGGAATCGTAGCGACCAGCTTGCTGTCATTGATACAACAAATTGGAAAGCACTTCTGAATTTCTTGGCAACAAACATGCCTGGCTCCAGGGAGAACTGCTAATTAGGTGGTTTGTTTTGGGCATCTCTTCCCACTCTGGGTGTCCCACATTCTTCGTGCTGTCTGTTACTTGCCCACAGCTTGCCACTGGGGTTAGGCCTGCCTACATGCTACCTCCCTATAACCTAGCAGTGCCCAAAGTCTATGGAATTTTTTCCCTTTTTTTTTAAAAAAAAATTATTTATTTTTAGTTCACAACATTCAGTTCCACAAGCTTTTGAGTTTCAAATTTTCTCCCCTTCCCTCTGCACCACCTCTGCCAAGATGCCATGCAATCTGATATAGGCTCTACATATATATTCACATTAAACATATTTTCTCGTTAGTCATGTTGCAAAGAATTATACCAATGGAATGAACCACGAGAAAGAAGAAACAAAGCAAAACAAAAAAGAGAGAGCAAAGAGTATGCTTCTATCTGCTTTCGGACTCCCTAATTCTTTCTCTGGGTGTGGGATAGCATTTCCATCATGAGCCTTTTGGAGTTGTCTTAGAACCTTGCATTGCGGAGAAGAGCCAAGTCTATCAAAGTTAGTCACTGCACAATGTGGCTATAACTGCCACATTATAACTATAATGTTCTCCTGGTTCTGCCCCCCCCACCCCCACTTAGCATCAGTTCACATAAGTCTTTCCAGGTTGTTCTGAAGTCTGCCTGCTCATCATTTCTTATAGCACAATAGTATTCCATTACATTCATAGACCACGACTTGTTTAGCCATTCCCTAATTGATGGGAATCCCCTCAATTTCCAGTTCTTTGCCACAACAAAAAGAGCTGCTATAAATATTGTTGTACATATAGGTCCTTTTCCTATTTGCATTATCTCTTTGTGATACAGCCCTAGAAGTCAAAGCCTTTGGATTTTCTGGGACAATCCTGATTTAAAACATACTGAACTGTTGTCCCCATAAACTATCTAAATGCATCAGAAATCCTATCATTCCAGCAATCTGTGAATAAATTGAGTCCATAAAGATCATAGTAAAAATATACTTAAGTCACAAAAGACTAAAAGCTATGAAAGATGGAGAATCGAGGGATGAGGAAATCCTGATATTCTTAATGAAAGTGCCTATTTGCCATAGTGCTATAAATAGGGGAAGGAGAAGGGAATAAGCATTTATATAGCACCTATTGTATGTCAAGCTCTGTTCTAAGTGCTTTTACAAATATCTCATTTGGACCCCACGACAGCCCTGCAAGGTACGTGCTATCATTATCCCCATTTTATAGCTGAGGAAACTGAGGCAAACAGAGATTAAGTGACTGTAAATAGAATGTGTATAGGTGGTGTGTGTCATACAGGGGGGCAGGGATGGTGACGATTGTCCGTAATGTCCGTAGTCACAAAGCTCGTGAAGACTGCCACTGTGAACAAGGTAGAGTGGACAGAGTGTTAGATATGTAAGTCAAGAAGACTCCATTCCTCACCTACCTCCTAGCAGTGGGATATCAGGTGAGTTCTTTAACCCCTATGAGGCTCAGTTTCTTCATTTGTAAAGGGTGGAGGGTCAGGCTCGATGACCACCAAAATCCCTTGTGGCTCTCTATTTATTATACTATCATTCTAGGTTATACAAAATGAAGAAGTTGGAAAAAAATCCTGTCAGGCTTAAATTTGTATGTTTGATTTTCTCAACTATTTCAGAACCAGTATGAGGCCTTCCCATTCCTTATTAATACCTTCAAACCTTACCTGATCTGTGTCTGATTCAGACAGGCCCCTGCTCTTCTGCTTTATAAAGAAAAAGCTAACATGCTATTCTTACTGTTGGCAACATATATGCATGTGATTCATCCTTTCAACAAACATTTATTACCTTACTGCTGTGATCTGAACAGTCTACAGGGCTCTGGGGAAGGTATAGACATCTACACGTACACATATGCATACATGCATATACATGTATGTATATACATACACATATAGAGAGAGGGGGAGAGAGAGAGAGAAATGGGGTGGGGTGGGGCTGGGGTGCAGCTAGAAGGCACAGTGGATAGAGTGGAGGTCTGGAGTCAGGAAGATTCATCTTCCTGAGTTTAAATCTGGCCTCAGACAGTTAGCTAGCTGTGTGACCCTGGGCAAGTTACTTAATCCTGTTTGCCTCAGTTTCCCCATGTATAAAATGAGTGGGAGAAGGAAATGGCAAACCATTTTGGTATCTTTGCCTGGAAAACTCCAAATGGGGTCATGAAAAGTTGGACACAAATGAAATTACTGAACAACAAAATATATATACACTTAGAGCTGAACAAGAGTTGTGAAATTCACATACATATACATACATGTGAATATATAGTTATATAGTATATACATACACAACAATATTTGTGCTTATGTATGTGTGTATATATCTCTCTCTCTTTCTATTTATCTATCTAGTTTAGATACTATTTGGAGATGGCACAGTCCAGAGTCATGACTTTTGCTCAGCAATGTTATTTCTTTTTTTTTAATTTCTTTGTTTATTTTTAGTTTACAACATCCAGCTCCACAAGCTATTGAGTTTTAAATTTTCTCCCTCTTCCACCTCCCCAAGATGGCATGCAATATGATATAGTCTTTACATATACATTCATATTAAACACATTTTCACATTAGTCATGTAAAGAAGAATTACAACCAATGTAATGAACCATAAGAAAGAAGAAACAAAACAAAACAAAAAGAGAGAGAGAGCAAATAGTTTGTTTCAATCTGCATTCAGACTCCATAATTCTTTCTCTGGATGTGGATAGTTTTTTCCATCATGAGCCTTTTGGAGTTGTCTTAGAACCTTGCATTGCGGAGAAGAGCCAAGTCTATCAAAATCAGTCATTGTACAATGCGGCTATAACCATGTACAATGTTCTCCTGATTCTGTTCCCCTTTTCAGCATCAATTTGTATGTCTTTCTAGGTTTTTCTGAAGTGTCCTTGATCGTCATTTCTTATAGCACAACAGTATTCCATTACAGCGATGTTATTTCTAAATGTTGTAACAACAATATTACTCGCAACTACTGTGGAGGCATAAGGCCAATAACACGAGAACAGAGGAGGGCTGCTAGCACAGATTCTTTGATCTGCTTTTTTTAAGGAAATCAATTTTAAGGGGTTAACAATCTCACTTTAATCAAATGTACATATACCATTCACTTAATTCAAGGGAAAAGCCAGCACCCTGAACTTCAGAGCAAATACAAACAGACATTACAGAGAGAATAACACAAATCAACAGACAGGTTTCTAACTGTCTGACCATAGCAATACATACATAGTTACCAGAGACAAAAGCACCAACATCTGGATTTTCAAAGCCAGGAGCTCCTTAACAGCTACCCAGAGTCTTGTCTAGCCATATCACAAGAACATTCTTCCAATGAGTGAGCCCCAATGCAAAATGCTAACTTCAGAGTATGTATATTGCTTCCAATCAAGGACTCTTGATTCAAACAAAGTCAAGACTCAGTCAAAAGCACTTGATTGCTTTTGTGCTGAGAAGCATTCCAAAAGAAAAAAAAACAGCAAAGAGTCCCACTTTGCTTGCCATTAAAATGTTATATATGACATTCACATGCTGGAGGAAGGAAGCTATGTAGTGATTTTCCTCTAGGAATGAAGAAAATTTAGCAATACCCTAAGCCAGGATATTAGCTGAGCCCCAGACTGGAGGCGGGGAAGATTAGTCCCAAGAAATGAAGCAGCATTTATCAGAGTCCAGTAAGGTGGCATCTACCAGTGACATTTGGAATAAGTGGAATATAATCTGACAGAGATTGTGCAAGCAAGGTTAATGGGAACAGAACACATTAGCATCCCTGCAGCCTATTGCTAAGATGTATGTTACCCCTCCTTACAAATGCTTTAGCAAGTAACTTGCCTAGGGTCACACAGTCAGTAACTGTCTGAGCCCAGACTTCAGGCCTAGCTCTCTATCCACGGCGTCACCTAGCTATATGTTCTTACTATGCTGTTTTGATAAATGCTTTTTCTTTGAGTTAATTGTGTCCTCTGGCTGATTAAAGATGAGTTAACATACCAATAAGTGTTTGCAAGCTATAGTTTCAACAGTGTGGCCCCACAGAGACCTTGCACCTGAGGTAGTTGTCCTCTGGAGGAGCTAAACTGCAAGTGTTAGTTGTAGGGGAATGGAGCAGGGAGGAGGGTATACCCAGAAGCAGTGTTAGATACAAGAGTGTGACTTTTTTTTAGTAATCATTTCATTTACCCTGTTGTAGTCATTGTATATTGTTTTTCTTACTCTGCTTTTTCAGTCTGTATCAGCTCATACAAATCTTCCCATGGTGGTTAGAATTCCTGCTGTGTAGTGATTTTCCTTTAGGAGCGAGGATAACTTAAAGAAGTTAAAAAAATGACTTCCTGCTGTTTCCTTTCCTTTTCAGTGTCCTGTAAGCAATTCTGCTTCTTCCTCTGGATTTTTCAAGACAGAAAAGTGACTGTACGATGGCCAGAGCTTCCCATTTTTACTCTGTCCTCCTGCAGATTATAATCTCTTGCATTTTACTTCAACTAATATGTCTAGTATCTCCTTTTTACTTTCTCATTTCCTTTATTTCCTTTCCTTTATGCTCTCAGATCATTAAAGAATATCCCTAACAAAGTTTCCACATACATTAGAATGTCGTTGCTGAATCATCATACGGCCCCTTCCAAGTGCTCAGTTAAATTTACCTTTCTAGGTTCCTCTTGACTCTTGTGTTTTTATTCTAAAGTTCCTATTCAGCTCTGCCCTTTTCATCAGGAATGTTTTCAACCTTCTATTCCATTACATATACATTTTCCGAACCCTTTCTCCATCTCCCCAGGATTATACTCAGTTTTTCAGAGCAAGTTATTCTTTGTTATTTTTCAATCATTTTTCAGTTGTGTCCAACTCTTCACGACCCCATTTGGGGTTTTCTTAACAAAGATATTGGAGTGTTTTTCCATTTCCTTCTCCAGCTCATTTTACAGATGAGGAAACTGAGGTAAACAAGATTAAATGACTCGCCCAGGGTCACATAGCTAATAAATGTCTGTGGTCAGATTTGAACTCAGAAGATGAGTCTTCCTCATTCCAGGCCCAGCACTCTATCCACTGTGCCACCTAGCTGCCTTGTTTTTCTTAGTGATGTGTATATCTTTTGCCTTCTGAAATATTGTATTCTAAGACATTTTTTTTCATTTTTAGTAGAAGCTTCTAGGTTTTGTCTGATCCTGACTGTGTTTCCTTGCTCTTTGGCCCTAGATGCTCTTTAATGTGAGAACTTCTGATTTTGGTTATTCCTGCAATATTTCCTTCTGTGGCCTTTTTTTTTTCAGGAGGAAAAGGTTGGATTTTTTCTATCTTTACTTTGCTCTCTGTAAAGTAGGAATAATTTCTTTTGTGACATTTTGAAATATAATATCTTGTCTTTTTATTTAATTGTAGTTTTTAGGGAGTTGAATGATTCTTAAATTGTCTTTTTTCATCTTTTTTGTAGATAATTTAAAAAATCAGATACCTTACATTTTCTTCTATTTGTTCATTTTTAAAATTTTGTTCTCATATTTCCTGCTGTCTCATGAAATTGTTCATTTCTGTTAGATCTACTGTAATTTTCAGGGAGTCTATTTCTTGGATAAGATTTATCACTATTCTGCTATTTATTTTCCTTTCAATTCTTTGTTTGAGAGCTTTTATTTGTTTTTTTTAATCTCTGACTTTATTTCTTCTAGATATTTATGTAGTCCTTGTGGAAAATCCATTTTCCCCTTTTAAATCTCTTATTGCAGTTAAGGAGTTATTCTTTTTCTAGCAACTCTTGATTTGCAATTTTAAAAAAAATAACGGTCAGGTTAATTTTTGATTTATATACAGGGCTTTGTGCCACAGCCAGACTCTGCCCTCTACTACGCTTTTGAGCGAGGGGGTCAGCCCTACTTGGTCTCTCCCTGCGTCTCTTGGGATCCTGTGCTGATCTACACTTCCTGGGTCAAAGGCCTCTGAAGCATCAAAGTTTAGAGTGCTGAATCTTAAGGGTCCTTTATCGTATTTTAGTAGAGGGTTGTAGGAACCTCAGAGCTCTGAGGTTTTCTAGTTTGAATAAAAGTTGCACTATTACATTTTTTTTGAGGGTAGATATGAAAAGATCTGCCAGCAGACTGGTTTGGTAGAGTGAGAATAAGCAAAGAGTTGAGGATGATACTAAGATTTCAATTTTGGGTAACTGGGAAGATGGTGGTCTCCTTAATAGACATAGAAAAGTTGAGAGGGGGGAGAGTTTTTTGGGAAATGTAATGACTTCTGTTTTTTGACTTTGAGATGTCTATGGGCATCTATGTGACACAGTGGATAGAGTGCTAGAACTGGAATCAGAATGACTCGTTTTCTTGAGTTCAAATCACTTACTAGCTGTATGACCCTGGGTAGGTCACTAAACCCTGTTTGCCTCAATTTTCCCATATGCAAAATGAGCTGGAGAAGGAAATGACAAACCACACCAGTATCTTTGTTAAGAACATCCCAGTGGGGTCACGAAGAGCCAGATATCACTGAAATGATTGAACAGTGACACGGGACAACCAGTTAGAGATGCCAAAAAGGCATTTGGTGACGGGGCACTGGAGCTCAGGAGAGAGATTAGGCCCGGGTATATAGATCTGAGGGTAATCAACATAGGAATAGTGATTGAATCCAAAGGAGCTAATGAGATGAATAAGTAAGATCAAATAGAGGGAAAAGAGAATAAGGCCTTGGACAGGGCCCTGAGGCACACTCACAGCTGATGGGTGTGATCTGATTGAAGATGCAGCAAAGGAGATGGAGGAGAAGTTAAGCAGGGAGAAGACAAAACAGCACAGTGCAGTGTAACAGAAACCTAGAGAGGAGAGACTGACTATCCAGGAGGAGAGGGGCTATTGACCATGTCGAATGCCATAGGATGTAGAATGAGAAATGGCCACTACATTTGGCAGCTAAGAGATCATTGGTAATGCTGAAGAAAGCAGTGTTGGTTGAATGGTGAAGTTGGAAGTCAGATTGTAGAGGGAATCATGATAGTAACAATGATGACAATCATGATGATAGTAACAACCAGTCTTAATATAGTGTTTTAATCTACATTTGTTATCTTATTTGATCCTGCAAGGTAGGTGTTGTGTTTATTCCTATTTTACAGATGAAGAAACTGAAACTCAGTTAACTCAGAGGTTAAGTGATCTGTCCAGGGTCACACAGACAGTTACGGTCTGAAGTGGGATTCAAACTCAGATCTTCCTGACCCTAAGTCCAGTCCTCTATCTTCTAAGCAATGATTCAGTGTTTTGTGCCAGGCCCAGAGGATACAAAGATGAAGCTGATACCTTTTGGTTTAGCATACAAATGAGTCTGCATCAGTATACAAGGTAACCTAAAGAGGTAAGATAATCTTTCTCCACCTACCTATCCCATGTATCTACCTTTATTACACACAATTTCAGTTTACAAAGCCCCCCTTGCTTTGGCACTATATTCTGGCCCCAGAAAAACCTCTTCATCTCCTTATAACTCTTTTGAGCTTTATAGCCACCCTGGTAGGCAGGCAGAGCAAATATCATCAACCCAATTTCATAAGTTAAGAAATCAAGTCTGAAAGAAATGAAGAGATTTGCCCAAGGTCAGACAGCTAGTAAGGGGCTTCTCTGGGACAGACCTTCTGACTGCCAGTTCAGAGCTCTCTGGGACACCATGGTGGCACGTGGCTTCATATGCTATTACGCCTATTCATCAGGATTATGCTAGAAGTTAAAATGCGTAGCAGCAGAAATGTGCCTCATTTTAAAGTCTAGCTAATAAGAGCTGAAAAAAACCCCCAACTCAGCCTCATAGAAATCACTGCTGAATTCTCAGACACAGTCATCTAGAGGCAGTTCTCCTAATTCCAGTGGTGATTTTGCTGCTCTTTATAAGGGAATGGGGCCATCGTTTGCACTGTTGATCCTGCCCTACCTTATTTATTTTCTCCTTACGTCTATTTTTGTCTCCTTTCTCATTTCTTTTCTATATTTTTTTACCTCCTTTGTTCATTCTTTGTCTTTCTCCCTTAGATACTCACCCTACTCTGACAGCATGATTACTTAATACTCACCTGCCAAATTAACTGACTTATTTTACCAACTAGGTGGATATACAATACCTTGACACTTGCTATTTGAGTATTTCACTGATTTTTTTTTGTATGTCCATGATGTATAAATAACGGTGTAAGCATTCAGATCTTGGTAATTGGCCTGCTCTCTATTACAGTATGAATCTCTCTGTATCTGTTGTCATTCTATCTGATTTTAGTGAATATTAAAATCAGCCTCCCATTCTGTTCCTTCATCATGCACCAGCTCTAGCCTCCATTATATGACCCACGTTACTTTTCCATTTTTTTTACATAAAAGAAGAAAGCAAATCATCCAAATGTGGACTTGGTATGACATACCCTAGTGACTTGCAGACAGCAAATATTCACACGATTCCCAAACACTACCTTTGGAAACTAAGTCTCAGTTTTCATACTATCTCAAGTGCATTATTAATGACAATTTGACAACTCTTACTGCCCCTTAATTTCTCTGATACTTAGTTTCCTCACCTGGAAAATGGGTACAAAATAGGTACAATATTCTGTTCCATCTTCCTCATAGGATTGTTGTAAGGATTAAATGAGGTAATGTATGGGAAATCAAATGAACGTAAGCTCCTTTTTTTCAGGGACTCTTTTCTTGTTTCCCGTTGTATCCCAAGGTTTATCTAGTGTAGGTTCAGAACATGGTAAGCACTTAAAAAAATTACTAGCATGTATTTGCCCTTTATAATTTTTGAAAATAATTTCCCCTCAGTTACATGTTAACTCATTTTTTTAACATTAAAAAAGTTTTGAGGTCAAATTCTAACCTTCCCTCTTTCCCTTACCTCCTCCCCCAAGATGGGAAGCAATCTGATATGTTATTACATGTGCAATCATATAAAATATTTCCACATCATTCATTTTGTACGAGAAGACTCACATGCAAAAAAGAGAAAGTGACAAATACAGTCTGTATTCAGACAGTATCAGTTTTTTCTCTGGAGGCAGATAGCACATTATATCATGAGTCCTTTGAGATTGGCTTGGATCACTGTATTGCTGAGAATAGCCAAGCCATTCACAGTTCTTCATTGTATAATACTGCTATTGCTGTGTACAAGGTTCTTCTGGTTTTGCTTACTTCACTTTGCATCTGTTCATATAAGGCCAGGTTTTTGTGAAATCATCCTGCTCGTCATTTTTTATAGCACAACACTATTACATTACAATTATATACCACAGCTTGTTCAGCCATTCTCCAATTGATGAGCATCCCCCCAATTTCCAATTCTTAGCCACCACAAAAAGAGCTGCTATAAATATTTTTTTTTGTGCAAAGGAGTTCTTTTCCTGTTTTCTGGATCTCTTTGGGATACAGACCTAGCAGTGGTATTGCTGGATCAAAGGGAATGAACAGTTTTATAGCCCTTTGGGCATAGTTCCAAATTGTCCTCCTGAATGGCTGGATCAGTTCACAACTCCACCAACTGCATTAGTGTCCCAGTTTCGCCTAGTAAACTCTTAATAAAGGCTTGTTGAATCAAATTGCATTGGAAATAGTAGGTAAAGGTGATGTAGCTAGAAATGGAAATAACTCTACAACTAATAAAGAAAAAATTCCTCATTTTATCTGATGGAACTACAGGGAGGTTGACTAGTAGATGAAGGCAACTGTTGGTACAAAGAACATCTGGTTTTTGGCTGGTCGATAGATTAGTCCTACCTCTGGTAGCTTTTACAAAGTAAGAGTCAGCTGTTGACTTTGCTCTTCAAACTTTTCAGTTGTGCCTCTTGGAGAGTGAAGCAAGAAGGGTTAGGGGAATTTCTTCCGCATTCCCCATCAGTGGTGGTGGGAGACGTGTTTGTTTGCATGATGTCTGAGAGGGGGAATTCAAGGATATTGCTTCCTGAACCCCATGGTCCTTCATGGACAAGAGGGAGAAATCTGAATTCCTCAAACAGGATGATGGTTGAATCTAATCTTCTGCCAGAGAAGGGAGGTTTTTGGAGCAGCACCAATTTTGAGAGTTGCCTTGTGAGCGATTCCAAGTTCTAGAGGTCCTAAATTTAAGAGTTCCATTGACTCTTCTTGCAAGAGATTTCTTGATGTGTTCTGCTCTTCGGAGAAGGACAAAAACAGTCTATATCGTTTCTGCACAGCATGCTTCTTGGATCTCAAAGTTACCAGGGATTTCTGCTGATCCAGAAGCTAGAAGAAGGGTTGATTATAGCCAAGCAGTGAAGCAATACTCATTGAAGTAGCATCTGGCAGTGTCAACTAGGGCAAAGTCCAGCAACCACTACCAGAAGAATGGTGTCCAGTGGATGCTACAAAATCAGTGGGAGAAATACAAGGACATTAATGACTCTGCAATCCTGTGGCACAGAGGGCATGAGTTGCTCCTCTTTGCATGGACCATGCTCACCTGTATTTCCTCTGTGTGTGTATTTTTCTTGTTAGTCAACAAGCATTTTTAAAGCATTTACTATGGGGCTATTTGTAAAAACTCTGTATATCAATGCATGCTGCTGATGTTGGGGTGTATCTGTGGGAGAGTGGGCCATAGGTTTATGGGGGAGATGATTTCTTGCTACTTTTTACTCTATTATTTCAGTACATGCTTTTGTTTGAAAAAATTATTTCTTTTACTTAACAAATGCCCCTTTCTCCCTCTTTTATCTCTGCCCAATTGAGCAAAGGAAAACCAATCAATAAACATTTATTAAGTGCCTACTATGCATTAGGCAGCAGCTAGGTGCCATAATAGTTAGTGTTCTGGGCCTGGAGTCAGGAAGACAAGTCTTCCCGAGTTCAAATCTGGCCTCATATACTTACTAGCTGCATCACCCTGGACAAGTAACAACCCTGTTTGCCTCAGTTCCTCATCTATAAAATGAGCTGGCTAAGGAAATGGTAGACCACTTCAGTATTTTTGCCAAGAAAATCCCAAAGGGGGTCATGAAGATTTGGACACAATTCAAATGGCTGAACAACATGTGTCAGGCATTGTGCCAAACACAGGGAAAAACCCAAATCCTTGCAATCCATATAACCCTTGTAACATAGTCAAGCACAACAAATTCCTAAGTTGGCCATGTTCAAAACATGTACGTCCCAATGTGCCTGAGTCTATCACCTGTCTGACAGGAGGTGGGCGGCATATCTCATCACAGGTCCTTTAGAATCATGGTTGGTCATTGTAAATGCCTTCATTCTGGCATAATTGTATCCTATGACCAACTATTGAAAGGCAAACACATTAGAGGAGGGTCATGAATGATGGCTTTTTAGAGAGCAGATCTCTAGGATACCTTGAACCTAGGGTAGTTATTCCTTCTACCATCCAGACTTTAAGTGTGAGTTGTGTGAAGTGCCCCCAGGGAGGCATATTACAAACATATTATTGGGTTTTGCTTTCTCATCCATTCTTCCACTTTCCTCTGTTTTATGGGAGAATTCATTATAGTCAAATTCATAGTTATTTTTGTTAGTTTTGCTGTTATTATAATGTTTTCTCTCTATTCTTCCTCATTCTCTCATTTATAAAAAAAGAAAAAAGAGGAGGAAAAAGGTAATGAAATCAGTACTAGTAATCTATGGTCAGAATCATCTGATCCTAATAATCTCCACTCAACCTAACTGAACTGTTCTGAATTGTAAACTGCAAAGCATTATAGAGACATACTTCTCTTTCAATATTTTGAGCATATATAATTTCTTTGGCATTGGCACTCTCTCTGCCCATGCAGATCATGACTCAAGTCAACAATCCTTCTGTGACTTAGTAGATGGTCATTGAGAGTTCCTGTGGCTAAAAATTTGCCACCCTTATGGCCAGTCTGGTGGTGAGCCTCTCTGACCTTAGCTAGGTTAGTTTTCAAATTGTATGTCTACTGTCCTCAGTCTTTCCAGCATGGTAGCATCTGCTAGAGTTGAGCTTTACTCTCATAACCACTGACAGCTCAGGGTCACCTGATTTCAAATGAGACATTAGAGCAAAACTCCAGTGAAGGAGGGTGGAGGACATGCCTCCCTATTGTGTGGTTTGTTACTGGGTTGTTACACAAATGCTTTTAGTGAGTCTCTAGAGGATAAGCTTATGTCCTGATACTTTGTTTCAAATACAAAAAGGAGTCATTTTTATCCACCTGTTTAAAATGGTGAATATTAAATATGAAAGAATAATAGCAGAATGAGCATGTGTTTTGGGATTGTTTTTATCTGCACACCATTGAAAATGAGCTGAATTAGATAAAATCTTTAATACTATAATAACAACAATAATATAAAAAATACCTGCCAAATATCTAAGAGACATGAGCTGCTGACTTGAATTGTACACCAGAAGTTCATAAGTTCACTATTTTTCATGTACTGACAGATAACCAATCTCCATAATATAGATTCCCCCCAAATCCTGAATAACTCAAACAATAAATTACATAGCAACCAGGCCATCATCTCATCATTTGCAACTGCATGGATATAACTTTGGTCCACAAAAGCTTGTGGACAATATCTCAAAAATAGATATCACCATAATGAATATTCTTAATCTACAAGCTATTTTCAAACTACAGGAATCTAGCAGAGGAGATCTGCATCATATAAGAAAAATATGAGTTATCTTATCATCCTGGTTGTTCTGTCCTCTGTTAGAATTGTAAAGAGGATTTTTTTCCCCTCCAGGATTTAAATTGCACTTAATAAACTTCAACAGACCCGATAATTTCCATACATGAAGAATAGCAGAAAAAGAGGATTGTATATGAAACTTTTGAAGTATAGCTTTTAATAAAAGTATATAATCAATTCATCACCTTATTTTCAAAGCTAGCCTGCCTGTCTGTGTCTCCCTCCAGACTTCTTTCTTTCTTTTTCTGTTCATTTTATTTTTCTCTCTTAAAAATATTTGATTTTTATATGCAGAATTTTTAAGTAAAAACATAATCAGCATAGAAATTTCCTCACAAAAAATTAAAGTAGAACTTTAAGTTTTGCAAAGTATATTGTACATTTTCACAGATTTACACTGGAAGGCCATTTATTTCATTTTTCTTATTATATATATAATACTATTTTTAAATCAAATTTTAATTTTTTGGTGAACAATTTTTTCCCTCTTTCTCTCATCCCAATTGGGGATCCCATTACTTCCTTGAAACAAATATGCAGAGTCAAGCGAAATAAATTCTCATATTAGCCACGTCCAAAAAAAGACAATTTGCATCCTATGTCTATCACTTCTTAGTCTTTCAAAATGATTTTTCTTCATAATGTCGTTAACACTGTCTAAATTGTCTTCCTATTTCTACTAAGTTCACACAAGTCTTCCCAGTTTCCCGTGAAACTGCCCATTTCACCATTTCTTGCAGCACAATAGTATTCCATTACATTCCTATGCCATACTTTTTTCAGCCATTTCCCAGTTGATGGGCACTCACTCAGTTTCCAGTTCTTTCCCAGAGAGCTAGGTGGCACAGCATTGGTGCTGAGCGTTGGGTCTGGAATCAGGAAGACTTAAATTCAAACATAGCCATAGAGAATTGCTAGCTGTGTGACCTTGGGCAAGTCACTTAAAGCTTAAACACTCCTTCCGTTTCTTCAACTGGAAAGAAGGGATAATAATAGCATCTACCTTACAGCATTGTTGTAAAGATCAAGTGAAATAATTGTAAGGGTCTTAGCACAGTGCCTGGCACTTAGTAGGAGCTTAATATATGCTTGTTTCCTTTCTTTTCTTCCACAAAAAGAGCTACTAAAATATTTTTGTATAGGTGGGGTTTTTCCCATTTTCTTTAACTCTTTGAGGTATAAGCCTAGTTGTAGTATTGTTAAGTCTAAGGTTACACATGGCTCAATAACTTTGGCCATAGCACCAAATTATTTTTGAGATTCTTGGATCAGTTCACAGATCTACCTGCACAATTGTTTTCTCTAACATTTGTCATTTCCTTTTTTTGGGGTCAACTGTGTCAAGCTGATTAGTGTGAGGTGGAACCACGGGTTGCCTTTGATTTGGGCTTCTTTATTTGGAACCTTTTTCACATGGCTAAAAATAGATTGAATTTCTTTCTTGAAAAACTGCATATTTATATTCTTTGACCAACTATCAATTGAGGAATGGGGAAGGGGGAAGAGAAGAGGATGAGCATTTAAATGACTCTTATTCTTGTGAATTTCAATCAGTTAATTATATATTTTGGAAACAAAAGCTTTATTGGAGTAACTTTCTGCAAATATCTTTCACATTTATCTGTTTCCCTTTTCATTTTAGCTGAATTGGTTTTGTTTGTGTAAAAACTTGAATTTTTATATAACCCCAAATCTCTTTTATCCTTTCTGATTCTTTCTATCTCACATTTGGTTATGAACTCTCCCTATTGATAGACCTAAATGTCAGTTTCTTCTTTGCTCCTCTAGTTTGCTTCTGATGTCAACCACTATGTCTAAGTCATGTATTCCTTTAGAGCTTATCTTGGTTATCTTAATGTTAACTTGATGGTATGAGATTTTAGTTAATACCCAGTTTATGCCAGCCTGTTTTTGCACTTTGTTCATAGTTTTTGTCAAATAGTGTATTCTTATTGTATAAACTGGGATCTTTGGGTTTGTGAATTGTGAGACCACAGTGTTCATCTGCTTATGTATATTCCACACCTAATCTGTTCTACTGATTGACTCCTTTATTTCTTAATCAGTGCAAAATCATTTTGAAAAATACTGCTTTTTAGTGTATTTTGAGATACTATACTTCTTTTTCATTTTTAAATTATTTCCATTGAAATTCTTGAACTTTTGCTCCTCCAGATGAATTTTATTATATTTTTTCCGGTTCTACAAAGTAATCTTTTGGTTGTTTAATTTGTATGACACTAAATAAGTAAATCAATTTGGGTAGTATTACCAATTTTATCATATTGGCTCAGCTTGTTTACTTTCTATAAGGTTGTTATGATATTTAAATGAGTTAACATATATAATGTGCTTTGCTAACCTTAAACACTGTACAGAGGTTATCTATTATTGTGATCATCTGCATACTCAAAAATATTTCATCGTTGCTCTTTAATTCATTTTTTTTGCCATCACTATTACTTCTCTTCTTTTCCTTTACAATTATTTCTTACTCCTTGAAAAAAATAAACAACTTTTGTTTTAACAAGTTAGCATAGTTAAACACAATACATTCAAACATTGGCCATGTCTGAAAAATGTATGTCTTATTCTAACTCTATTTCACCATCTCTCTGCTAAAAATTGGAAAGGAAGTTTTATTATGAGGCCTCTGGAATAATGGTGATTGCATTGATCAGAATGCTCTTTCTATTTCTTCTTGCTGATTTTTGTTGGAAATATATGGGAAGACATGATTTTTGTGGGTTTATTTTGTATCTTACTACTTTTGTTGAAATGATAATTTCATGTACTTTTAGTTAAATCACAGGTGCTCACTAGGTGGACCATTGTATCTTTGAAAAGCAACAATTCTTGTTTCCTTTTTACTAAGGATGATTTCCTTAATTTCTTTTTCATATATCTTTGCTTTAGCTAGCACTTCTAGAAGAATATAAAATAATTGTGATAATGGAAATCCTTGCTTTGCCCTTAATCTTGTTGGAAAGACTTCTAGCATTTTTATGTTATGTATAATGCTAGTATTTTGTTTTAGATTGATACTAATTGGCAAATTAAGTAAAGATCCATTGTTTCTATGCATTTTTAATATTTTGAATAGAAATAGGTATTGTATTTTGTCAAAAGATTTTCAACATTTATTAATATAATAAGTGATTTTTAGAGCTTTTATTATTAATACAATCCATTGTAGTTTTCCTAATGTTGAATCACCTATGCATTTCTGAGATAAATTCAGCCCGGTTAAATGGTATATTTTTAATATGTTGCTGTAGCATATTTGTTAATATTTTACTAAATATTTCGGGCATATATTCATTAAGAATTTTATTCTATACTTTCCTTTCTTTGCCTTGTCTCTCTTGGGTAACTAGACCATATTTGCTACTTAGAAGAAATTTGGTAAGATTCCTGCTTTTCCCGTTTTTTCAAACAATAAATGTACAAACAGAGTGAATGTTTATTGAATGTTTGATAGAATTCACTCGTAAGTCCATCTGGTCCGGGAATTTTCCTTTGTGAGTTTACATATGATTTGTTCAGTTTATTGAACTATTGAAATTTTTTATTTCTTGTTCTGTTATTCTGAATACTTTATATTTTTGTGTATACTCATTGATTTTGTTTATCAGTTTTGTTACCATGTAATTAAGCAAAATATAAAATTTGCTTTATTTCCTTTACGTGTCATAAGTTCTCCTTTTAATTTTTACTATTGGCAATTTGGTTTTTCTCTTTTTCTTTTCAGCCAAAGACAAGGTTTATTAGTACACCAGTCAGGGTGTATGTGATTCTAAAAATCCACTGTATTGGCCAGACTCTTAAGGAATCTCCACGCTTTAACACAGGCAAGATGGATCTTTTATGGAATTAAGGAATGGTGGTCTAGGGTAGGGCCAAGTGCAGACAATGAAAAGGCAGTTAAATAACTGGGAAGGGTGAATTGCCCCAGGTGAACATCAGGGACCTGGGCTACATGGGAAAGTTCAGTGCTTTTCTTTTTTGGGGTCCCTATCTCAAACAAATGGGGGCAAGGGCGAAGGTCTTCACTTCTGAAACTGCTTCCTGCTGGCAAGGGGCATAGAGCTGTCCCTACCTTGAGGGGATCCCAAAGAGGAAGGTGACTGGAACTGAGCATAGGCTGCATCCAGAGAATGATGGGTGGACATTGGCTGGTACCCAATGTTGGCTACCAACTGCAGGTGAGTAGCCTGTAGTCTTCCAGTCTTTGCTGGAGAAGAGCTTGAGATTAGGCAGTTTCCTGTCTCAAGGAACCATATGTTGAGGTTTAGGGGTGCTGGGACCCTAAAATAGTGACACATGAATCCTACCTTGAATGAATTTGACCCAAGCCTTCTTTCAGCCAAAGAAAAGATTTATTAGAACACTGGTCAAGGTAGGCAGGATTCTAAAAATCTGACATACTAGCCAGACTCTTAAGGATTTTGTACTGTTTTTTCTCTTTAAAACAAAATTAGCTAATGTTTTTATCTATTTTATTAGTTTTCCTAAAAATTTAGCTCCTAGTTTTAAATTTCATTTTTCTATTTCTAATTTTGTTAATCTCTTCCCTGATTTTCAGAATTTCTATTTCTGGTTTTCTGATTTGTTGCTTTCCTACTTTTTTTTTTAGTTGCATATCCAATTCATTAATCTTTTCTCTCTCTCTTTTGCTGATGAAAATGTTTAAAAATACATGTTTTCTTCTAAGGACTATTTTGGCTTCATCCCAAAGGTTGGGGTTTTTATCTTATTGCTTTCATTTCCTTTGATTAAATTATCTATGGATTCTATGCTTTGTCCTTTGACTCACCAATTCTTTAATGTTAAATTATTCGGTTTCTATTTGAGTTTTTTCTTCAATTGCATGGTATAGTTTATAATTTTATTTGCGTTGTGATCAGTAAAACATGTGTTTTGTACTTCTCTTATTTTCTGCATTTATCAGGTTTTTGTACCCTAACATATGGTCAATTTATTTTTTATTTTAAATAATACTTTATTTTTTCCAATTACATATAAAGGAAATTTTAAATAATTATTAAAAAAATGGAGTCCCAAATTCTCTCTCCCTCTTTCCCCTCTCACCTCCCTGATATAGGGAGCAATATATTATCAGTTAAACATGTGCAATCATGTAAAACATATTTCCATATTAGTAATGTTACAACATAGTCAATTCATTTCAAGATGCCATTTATAGCACATGAGTGTGCTCAGGCACACACACATGCACACATACACACACACACTTATATGCAGACACTTTTTCCTTTTCCCATTCAGGAGTTAGCAGAAAGCTGCCATATATTATTTTCTGAAAATTCTGTTCAAATCCTTAGCTTCCTTTTTGTTTAACTTCTTAGTTTTGTCTAGATATGAGAGGGGACAACTGAGATCCTGAATATAGTTTTATTATCTATTTTTCCTCATAATTTGATTTCCTCCCTTAAATACGTATGTGATAGGCAATTCAGCATTATAAATTAAGTCCTGATATTATTCCATTGTCTCTGGTATCTTTTAGCATAATGTAATTTTCTTTTTTATCTCTTTTTAAACTAGATCTATTTTTACTGAGACCACAACTGCTACCCCTACTTTCTTGCATTTTCATGAATCATAATAAATTCTGTTTTAGCCCCTCATTTTTTATTGTGTGACTTTATGTTTCAGATTTGTTTTGTGTAAGCAGTATACTGTTGGATTGTGTTTTCTAACACATTATTTTATCCTCTTCCATTTTATAGGTAAGTTTATCTATTCACATTTATATTTATGATTGTTAATTATGTATTTCTCTTCATTACATCTGCTTTTGTGTCTTCCTTTCTTTGCTCCTGAACCTTCTCTCTACAAAGAAGAAGCTGGTGAAAGAGGAGGAATATGAATAACATGAGTAATCCACAATTAGAGAAATCTGCTTCCAATATACTTCTTTTCTTGCTCACAATCCCTGGTTCTTGAAATTTTAAAATGTTTTTCTTATTCTAAAATTGACATATACCTACAAATGTGAACATTTTCATGCATGAAGAACTGAGAGGATTACATATGCTATCATGAATATTATTGCTTATATATTTTTTAAAGTATGTTTTGCCTAAATGTGTTGGCCCACGCCTGTAGTCCCTTCTACTTGGCTGAGGCTGGTGGCTTGCTCCAGTCTAGGAGTTCTGAATTGTAGCAGGGCTAAGCTTGATCAGTCACACACACTAAGTCTGGCACCAATTTGGTGAGTCCCTCAGAAGCAGAGGGCCACCAGGCTGCATAAGGATGAGTGAACTAGGCCAAGTTGTTAAAATGGAGGACGCTAAAGCTTCCATGCTGATCAATATTGGATTGAGTCAGATAGTGGTCTTTGCAATTCCAGCCTGGGTGAGTTAGGGAGGTTTAGCCTTAAAACAAGTCGAAGAATCTACTCAATCCAGCATGTTCCAACACTGTCTCATTACCTATATTAGTTTTCGACTTTTCATTTGATCTCTTTTATGAATTTTATTTAGACTCTTCACTGATGCTTTTTCTTTCATTTTTTTTGGTAGCAGTCTTACTAGCCCTCTTCTATACCCCAATTCTCTGTCCACTTCAAATTAAATTAACAGAGTCAAGCAAAACATATATCACGGTGGCCATGTGTGAAAACATATTTCTCATTCTCCACCTCTAGTCCATCATCCCTCTGCCAATTGGTTGGAAACATACTTTGTCACTGGATCTCCAGTGATGTGTTTGATGATTGCATTTATCAGAATTCTGAAGACTTTTAGGATTTTTTTTGTTTAAAAAGTTATAGTCATTGTATAAATTATTCTCCTGGATCTGCCCATTTCATTTTGCATCAGTTCTTACAAGTCTACCGATTTCTCGGAATCTGCCCTTTCATAATTTCTTACAGGGAAGAATAATCCATTTTATTCACATGCCATAATTTGGTCAACCATTCCCTAATTAATAAGCACCCCCTTTGTTTCCAGTTGTTTGCTAAAACAAAAAAGTGCTTTTGTGAATATTTTTGTACATGGGGGTCCTTTCCCTCTTTCTTTGATCTCCTTGGGTTAAATGTCTAGTAGAGGTCTTACTGGATCCATGGACATGCACATTTTAATAACTTTTGGGGTATAGTTCCAAATTGCTTTCCAGAATGGCCAACTTCACAGCAATAGCAACAATGCATCAGTATGCCTGTCTTCCTCTAGCTCTTCCAACAATTATGGTTTTTCCTTTTTGTTATCTCTGCAAATTTGCTGAGTATGAGGCAGAACTTAATTGCTTAAATTTACATTTTTCTTATTATTTGTGATTTAGAACTTTTTTATTTTAGGTGATTTTTGGTTATTCTGAGCTTGATATGCATTCAATGAATAGGAATTTTTCATATACAAAGAAGATAGAAAGATTTTACATGAAACTAAGAATCTCTAACACATATAGCTTGTTTTTTTAAAAAAGTAATACATCCAGAACAGTCACGAAGCTATTCTACTTGTCTGTTTCTCTCTGAATCTCTTTTTTGTTTTGCTCTGTTCACTTTTAAAAATACCTAGATGATGTGCTTACACATTTTTCTACTTCAGTATTATTACTCTCTGACAAAAAAGTACTAAAACCTCATCTATTGTAATATAAGACAGGTTCAAGTAAAACAAATCTATACATTGGCCCTGATTGAATGTATACATCTCAGTCTTTATATTTAGTTCATTAACTCTCTGTGAGGAGGTGAGAAATCTGGTTCATCTTTGGTCCTGGAGAATTGTGGTTCATTAATACATTGAACAGAATTCAAAGTCAGAGTTGTTTTCCAATGCTGTAGTCACTATATAAGTCATTTTTTCTAGTTTTGTTACTTTCACTGCATCATTTCATAAAAATCTTCTAAGGTTTTTCTAAGTCTATTTTGTTATTTCTTTTGGCACAATGATAGTCCATTACATTCACATACCATAATTTGTTCAACCACTTCCCCCATGCAATTGAGAGGGACCCTTTTTGTTTCCAGTTCTTTGGTATAACAAAAAGAGCGGCTATAAATGTTTTTGTACATATGGGTCTTTTTGTTCTATCTTTTATTTCTTTGGGCATAAATGTCTAGTTGTGGTGTTTCTTGGGATGCATAGGTTAGTCACTTTTTGGGCATAGTACAAATTACTTTCCAGAATTGCCAGACCTATTCACAGCTCCATCAGTCTCACATCACACATATTTTCTTCAACATTTGTAATTTTCCTTGTTTGTCACATTCACCAATCTGATGGGTAGGAAGTAGAAACTAGGAGTAATTTTGTCAACATTTCATTCATTATTGGTGATTTGGTGCATTTAAAAAATATGATCAAAGGTAACTTTCACTTTTAACCTGTCTGTTCATATCCTGTGACCACTTATGTATTGAGGAATAACATCTGTTCATGTATATGTATACATGTTATATTTAAATCAGTTTCCTCTACGTTTTGGATATTAGACATTTAACAGTGAAACTTGAGGCAAAGATTTTTCCCCCAGTTAATTTTTCCTTACTTATTTTAACTTCATTGTTTTGTGTGTGTGTGTGTGTATGTATGTGTGTGTGCGCACATGCAGAAACTCTTCAATTTTATATAATCAACACTATTTTATCTTTAATACTCCTCTTAATTCCTTGTTTGTTCAGGAAAACTCTTCTCCATAGCTATGGAAAGTATTTCATTCCTTGAAGATAGGTGTATAGAATGTTGGACCTGGAGATAGGAAGACCTGAGTTCAAATCTAACTTCATACACTTACTGCATGACTCTGGGTAAGTCACTTAACTGCTATATGCCTCAGTTTCCTCATTTGTAAAATGGGATAATAATAAGCATCTACTTCCCAGGGTTTTTGTGAGGATAGTAAAATAAGATAATTTTATAAAGTGCTTTGCAAATCTTAAAGCAATATATGTGCTAGTTATTACATAAATATTAGCTATTTTTAATTTATTACATGACTCTATCTTTAGACCATATACCAATTTGGAGCTTGTACATAGTGAGAGATATTGGTTTATACCTAATTTCTGTGAGACTCCTTTCTAACTTTCCCAGCATTTTTTAGGGGGAAACAGTGAGTCCTTATTACAGTAGTTATGGTCTTTAGGATTTATTCTACCTTATGTTACTGTGTTTGTTTGCTTTTTGATCTTGTGTTTCTAAGCTGTCTCATTGATTATTGATTATTATCTCATTATTATTATTATTGATTATTTCTTCTATTTTTGAACTAGTACAAAATAGTTTTGTAGTGCGTGTGTGTGTGTGTGTGTGTGTGTGCTTGGTGCATGCCTACACTACCTAAGATGGAGGCATCCATGTGAGAGATGTGAGATAGGACTTACAGTGCATGCATGACTATTCTCCGTTGGTCTACCATGTGGACAGAAACAGCCTCTTTCCATTGGCTACATGGCCAGAACTGTGAGCATCTTTAAGTTTACTCAAGGGATAGAGTTCCTTTTGGGTCCAAGGTTGCAGGAAACCATGCAGTAAAGGGGAAGGATCTGAGCACCATCTTCCTTTAGGCCCAGGCTAGGTGGCCCTGAGAAATGGGTTTGGGTTTTTAGTCTTGTTTTATGCATCCTTTTCTGTTCTATGTGCAGGGTGGAGTCCTGGACCTGGAAGCTCCAGCCACGGGGATCTTGGAGCCTAGAATTCCAGACTAGATGTTGTAACTATTCCAGTAGGGACGCCCTGAGAAACCAGGGTCCCAGAATGAAATCTGGAGTGGGGTGATGGTTGTATTTGGAACTTGGTGGGATTAATGCTAGGTAGGAAGTAAAGTGAACTGTGATCCCTAATCCTCCTCCCTCATTAGAGACAAGGTGGTGGAGGGAGGAGTATGCTCTGAGGTGTTGGGTGGAAATGTTTCTATGTTTGCTCTGGTTATATCTTGCAAGTAAATATTTCTTCACAAAAACTAATCTGACTGTTAAATGTTTAAATGGAACTGGGGTTCTTGGACATCTAATATTGGGGATAACACACTTATTGGGGGCTTGAGTCAATGGCAGAGATGAGATATCACCTTTCCACCAACTCCCTAAGAGTGCTGGAGAAAGGAGGGGAGAGGTGGAAATGTAACACATTTAGTCTTCAAGTAGTGGGAGCCAGAGAAGGACTTCACAGTTTATTACTACTTTGATTGGTTCTGTGAGCCTACTTACCTTCCAGTTTTTTTTATTATTTACCTTGAGATTCTGTATCTTTTGCTCCTCCTGATGAATTTTGTTATTTCTTCTAGCTCTGTAAAGTAACTTTTTGATAATTTGATTGTTATGACCCTGTACAAGTAAATCGATTTAGGTAATGTCATTTTATTATGTTGATATTGTCTTATCTTCAACAATTGCTCTTTGTAATTATTTGTCTTTATTCTTATATCTTTAAAATATTTTTAAAATTCTGAACTTACATGTCAAAAAGAAGATTTCCATATATGTACGTCAGCACACAAAAAGAAGATTGAATAAAAAATTGCTTCCATTTCTTAGTGTTTATATTTTAAAAAGTATATAATATATTCTACACATTAATTTCAAAACTATATTGCTTATGCTGTCTTCTTAGCTTCCTTCTACTCTCTTCTGTGCATTTAAAAAAGCTTCAATGGTTTTTTTTTGCCTCACTATTGTTAACCAGAAATGCGGTGGTAAATGTTTAATGACAAGCTCTTTGGAAGTAAAAATGTACATAAGACTCACTTTTAGGTTTAATCTGCATTAATAATATTTTTCCATCACTTTTCTGGTATGATATTTCTTTCGGCACTCATGGCTTCTTTGTGTTTTTGTGTAGGCCTGGGCTGTATGAAGGAACTTAATGATATTTCTCTTTGGATTTTGTGATAATTACTTGATCTAATAAATTTTTTAAAATTTTATTTTAGACTCAAGAGCCAGAACACAAATATATAATAGAGAAAAGAAACACAAACATAGCATAAAATTAAATACTGAAACTTTAATACAGAGTAAGAAAGAAAAAAGAAAAGCATGTCGTGTGCATAGCAGAACATAAGAGAGGATTCAAAATATGTAATAACAAATTTTCATTTCAAGAAAGCCTGTATGATAAATAATACATGTTGTGTTGAGAATTGTCCATCTTTTCTTTGCTTCCTTGTGAGTTTTCTTTTGTTCTCTGCTGTGTACTTTTTTACTTTGTTCTTTTTTTCTACCCCTCCCTCAAAGGCTACAATAAAGTTTGGATATGTTTCTCTATAGCTCTAGATACACACACACACACACACGTATGTATATATAGACATATATAGACATATACTTTCCCAAACACACTCTACTCCTGATCTTTGTTTTTATGGTTGTACATATCTCTTTTTTCCTATCCCTCCTGCCTCCTCTACTTTACTTCTACCCACTAGTTTGCCCTTCTATTACTTGCCTACCCTGCTTCAAGGATCCCTCCCCTATCCTCCCATTCCCATAAATCTAAACACCCTTCAACCCTATTACCCATTTTTACCTACCCATTTACCTATTCACTCATCTTCCCCTCTAAAAATCCCTCCCTTATCTTCTCCCCATCTCTGTGCCCTTACTGTTTTATTTCTTCTGAATTTAGAAGACTTTTGTACTCTTCTAAATATATAAGTATTGTTCCTTCTTAAGCCCATTCTCAATGAAAGTAGGTTACCAGAACTACCAGCCCTCCTCCCCCATCTAATTCCTCTGTTTCTATTCTTCCTCTTGCACCTCATTTGTATAAAATAATTACTCTTTTTGCTGTTCCTAAATGGTTTTACTTTTTAAATTCATGTCATAGTCAGGCTTACCCCAATCTTTCTTATAAGTTACCCAATTATTAATAAGAATCTTAGACATACATTTTACATATATAAAAGGTAAACAGTCTGTCCTCATGAATCCCTTATAATCAGTCTTTGGTATATACCTTATATTTCTCTTGGTTCTGTATATCGAATCTTCTATTAAGTTCAGGATTTTTTTTAAACAAAATCTTGAAAGTCTGAGAGTTTATCAAATGTCCTTTTTTCATTTAGGATAATACTTAACTTTGCAGGGCATGGTATTTTTGGCTGGAGCCCCAGTTCTTTTGCTCTTCAATATATTGTGTTCCAAGAGGTGTAGTCCTTTAGTGTCTCTGCTGCTAGGTCTTGTGTAATTCTAATTATGGCACCATCATATTTGAACTGTTTTAATCTTTATGCTTTTAATATTTTATCCTTGAGTTGGGGGTTTCAGAATTTGACTATGATATTCCCATGAGTTTTCCTCATAGGATCTCTCCTAAGAGGTGATTGATGGATTTTTTTCTATTTCTACTTCCCTGCCTTGTTCTAATGCTTCAGGACAATTTTCTTTAATTATTTCTTGTATTATTGTATTTGTATTGTATTGTATTGTATTGTATTTTTTTATCCTAACTTTCAGTTAGTCCAATTATTTTTATATTGTCTCTTCCTGACCTATTCTCCAGATCTGTTGTTTTTCTTATGTTTCACTTTCTCTTCTATTTTTTCATTATTCATATTTTGTTTAATTATTTCTTGATCTCTTATAATTTCACTGACGTCACTTTGCCCAATTCTGATTTTCAAGGTGTTGTTTTCCTCCTTGAGATTCTGGATCTCCTTTTCTAATCAGTTGACTTTCTTTTCATAACTTTCTTGCTTTTCTTGGATTATTCTTTTTTTTTTAGTTTTTTCCTCCATCTCTGTCATTTGATTTTTAAAGTCTTTTTAAAGATCTCCTATAAATTCTTTTTGGTCAGGTGACGTTACTCTTTGGGGGTTTCTTTACTTCAATATCCTGCTCTAAAGATGTATCCTGGTCATCTCTTCCCATAATAGCTTTCTATGGTTGGGTTCTTTCTCCTTTGCCTGTGCATTTTTTTTTGTGATAATAGCTTGATTTTTGTAATTACCTCTAGCCCTGGGGTATGGGAAATGGTGCCTCTTGCCCCAAATCTTTGGTTCTCCTCTCTAGCCTGGAACCAAAGCCAAACCTCCAACCTCCTGTAAGTGCCCACAGCCAAGGGCTTTCTGCCCCACTGCTTCTGCACTCACCTGGCCTGTGCTGGTTCCTTCTGGCCCCCGCTCGCAGCACAGCTGGGTCTGGCATTCCTCATCAACAGAAGTTCCCTTAATCTTCCCGGACTCAAACACCCAACTGCCCTCGCTATCCCGGGGTGAAAAGTTCCTGTGGCTGGAGCCAAGGCAGCTTCTCACACCAACTAATCTCAGGCCTTGCTGCCAGTTGTTAAAGCTAGTTGTTTAAGAGGCTTGCAACTTGTGGTTAAAACAGAACCTAGCCTGGAGGTGTTTACTCTTTGCAGGGACCAAACCTCATCCTGGGATTTTTCATCCAATCATCTCAAATTGTCCCAGAAAGACCCCAGTTATACCCCTATTCTTTGTTTGCCCTAAGGTACTGTTTTAACTCTTTTGTGGGGGAAAATCCTGAGAGCTTGGAATTTTCTGACCTACACCCCCATCTTCCCAGAATCTTCTCCCTAACAAATTTTTAGATAGTTGCTAGAGTACATATGAGAGAGATGGAATCCTCTATGACTTTTCATGCTGCCATATTAAGTGGAAGTGCCAGTCTCTAGTTCTTAACCCTTTCTTTTCTTTTAATTCCCCCTTTCAATTGACCTGCCAAAATTGAAGTTTATTTAACTTGTGATTCTTCCCTTTTACTTTACCCTCCCTCTTCGATCCTCATATCTCTTCTTGCTGTCCTCACCTGTTCCTCTGTCCAGTTTAAGATATTTGTCCATCAAACTCATATGTGTTTGCACATGGATGTGTGTGTGTTCGATCCTCCTTTGTCTGTTTCAGTTAAGAGTGCTCTTCTCACCCATTCTTCTGTGTTTGTATATATTCTTGCATACCAAATGATAACTAGTTAATTCTCCTGTTTCCATTTCCTTCTTAGTGTATTCCTTTTGCCCTTCCTTTTATTTCTTCCTCTAAGCCCATAAAAACAGAACAAAATCACTGCTGGTCTCTCTGCCAATCTTACTTACTTTTTGTTTTTCTCTAGCTGCCTTTGAGGTAGCTTTATCGCTACCTTTCCCCAAGGAGCCTTTTGCCATACTACAGAGAAGCAGGAGAGAGATACCAGACCTGCTTTGGAATGTGGAAGTCAGAGTCCATGGACATAGGTACTTTGTACAAAGGTATTACTTCATATATGGGACATTAAGTGCCATTCAATGGGGCCATCCTGTTTTTGACATATCTCTACTCCTTTTTACTCCTTTCTTCACTCTCATATTTCTCTGCCATCTTACCTTCTACAAAGATCAACCAGTTGGGTCATGTTAGAAGAGGATGGACAAGAAAGAGATTTTTTTTTAAAGTTTAGATGATGGACTGGTAGGTAGTGAATGCATTTCTTTTGTTTACAAAGATGGGTTGTAACCATCTTCCACTTACATTTCAGTTAGTCTTGGTGACAAAGGGGATGCTGTGATACATGGTATCATTTCTTATGTTGGGGTTTGTGAGGCTAATTTGAATTATTTCTTGATAATGTTGGTGTTCTTTCTACTGCTAGGCATGAGAGAGCTGGTATATAACACTTATTCCAATCACTTACCCTCTTTAAAACCAAATTTAGCTATTAAAAAAAGTAAATGTAATGAACTAATTTATAATAAAATGGAATAATGAAAAATTTTGAGTAAATTTTAAAGAAATACAGATACTTAGGTATAATGTAATACCATTCTCATATCACATATTGTGTTAATAATCGCCATTTAATCAAAATTTATTTTTCATTTTTCTTTGCAGCTATTACGAATGGGCAGCCTGGGTCCTTAAGTGGACTAGCCAATTAGAAAGTACTTTTCTGGTTGAAAGAGCTCCAGAAAGATGTTCACAAAGAAGTGTGTGATAAAAAGTTGCATAACTACACCTGGAATATACTTAACTCAGCTGGCTGGTCCCTCTCACCTCTTGCCTGGACTAATGAAATCACCTCCTCTCTGATCTTGCTGCCTCAGTCTCTCTCCGCTTTAACCCACCCTTCACACAGCTGACAGAGTGCTTTTCCTTAAACACCAATTTGGCCATGTCATGCATTTCCAGCCACGAATGCCAGAGGCTCCTTATTGACTCGAGCATCAAATATAAAGTCTCCTTTGCTTTTAAAATCCTCTACAACCAGGAATTCATGTATTTTCCCAGCCTCATTCTACATTACTTCCTAAATGCCCTCTATCCAAACTGACAGTATCTCTGTTTCTCACATGGAGCACCCCACCCTCTGTCTCTGTGGTGCTCCTTACTCTTGCTGTTCACTAGGTTTGGAATGTGTTCCCATTTTGCCTCCATCCCAAAGGATGGTTTGCTCCCTTCAAGAAGTAGCTTAAGTACCACCTTCCACTTGAAGCTGGCTGCCAGTGCCCTCTTTCCCTAACCATCTTGCATTAACCATATTTTCTTCTGTCTATGCTTATTTGTGTACATGTCGTCTCCTCTGATAGATTCTAAGCTCCATGAGAGCAGGGAGTGTTTAATTTTTTTCTGTTTGTATCCCTAAGACCTAGTTTAGGGCCTGAACACAGTGCATGCTTTCATAAGTGCTCCTGCACTGATTTTTAATGAATAACCTCACCCCAGAACAGAATCCCTACCCATGGTTATCTGAATTCCGGTTGAATATTCCAGGGACAATGAACCCACCATCTCCTGAGTCATTCCATTCCAAGTTTAGATGGCTCTAGTTCTTGGGGAATTATTTCTCCTATTGAGCTAGTCTGCTTCCTCAAGGGGGTTAAGTCCCTAGCTCTGTGACTTTGGATAAGTCACTTCACTTCCCCGGGGCTCAGTTTCCTTGTCTGTAAAATGAGAGGGTTGGTTTTTTGATCACTCAAATGTGCGCAGTGCTTCAAGATTCAGAATGCTCCTTGTGCGTGTGATCCTAATATCCAACATGGCCCAGGTCTACAAAGACGAGATTCAGTCTTGGGGCCTTCTCACGCAATCCTACTCTTTGGCCTGTGTTCCTCCCCAGGCTTCCCCCTATGATGTCAGAATTTGGCTCATGTCTAGACTTCCACAGAACGACGACGATGACAACAAAGACAATGATGACGACAACGATGATGATGACAACAACAACAATGATGACAACAAAGATGATGACAAAAACGATGATGATGACAACTATGATGATGACAACAACAGTGATGATGACAACAATGACAATGACAATGATGACGATCATGATGGCAACGATGATGATGACAACGATGACGATGACAACGATGACGATGACAATGATGACGATGACAACAACAATGATGACAACAAAGATGATGACAACAATGATGATGACAACAATGATGATGACAACAACAATGATGACGATGACAACAACCACCATCCCTTCAAACCTGAAATGATCCCCTAAGCTCTCAAGTTAACAGTTGAATAAACTGTCCTATATGGGCTAGGCTTTATTTAATATGACAGAAACCCAATGGACTTCTACTCAAAACTTTAGACAGTTTAAAATGACTCTTCTTTCCTCTCCAAAGAGCCCTACTCAGCCCAGGGACCTGTACAATCATCCGGACTTATAGTATGAACCTGGGGTTGAAAGCTTGACAACTTGTTAAGCAGCCTCCTTGTTAACCTGTCTGTTAATCCTCACCTTCCCGAGACCTGTATACTCCTCCAGACTTATAGTACTATCCTGGGTGTGTTTCCCCTAAGCAGGGAAAGAAATTGCGGAGGGGTCCTATGGTGTCAAACTTCTTCCTAATTAACAGGACAAAAAAGTGAATTAGTATGGAGACTTCTGGAAGTGTCAGGAAGCAGGTAGAATGTTTCATCACAAGTCCTTGGGAATCAAGGTTGTTCATTACATCTATCACAATTCTTAAGTCTTCAAAGCTATTTGTATTTATAATATTGTCGTTATTGTATAAATTTTTCTCCTGGTTCTGCTTACTTCACCTGATTAGTATCAACTTATATTAATAAGTCTTTACAGATTTCTCTGAAATCATCCCCTTAATTATTTCTGATAGCACAATAGTAACTCCATCACATTTGTATGTCAACCTTTCCATATTCCCCAATTGATAGACACTTCCTCAGTATCCAAATTTTTGCCACTGCAAAAAGAGCTACCATAATATTTTTTGTACATATCGGATGTTTTCCTATTTCTCTGATTTCTTTGGGGGTATAGCCAGTAGTCTTTGAGTCAAAGAGAATGCATAGTTCAATAATTTTAGGAGCTTAGTTCCAAACTTATTTCTAGAATGCCTGGACCAGTTCACAGTTCCACCAACAGGGCTTTATTTAATTTGCTTAATGTTTTTTTACTATGCTTTGACCTGGCAGAGATGTTCTTCCTTCTGAACATTTTGGAGCACATTTGAAGAGATTTTTAAATAGCCGTGTAGTATTTTTCTCAAAGTCATGTTCTACTCTCCCTTTTCCCGAGAGGACTTGAAGATCTGCTAGGTTGAGGTGGATAAGCGTGAAGGGACTTGATCAGGGAATTTCCTGATCAATTTGAAAGAGGTGAACTTATTTGGAATTTTGATTTCACTTGTCTTCAAAGGATATTGACATCTCATTTGGCCCATTTATGACTCAGTTTGTATCAATAGAGGATAAATTAATTCATTCAGTCTGTTGGATTGGAGCCACCTGCTTTGTGCAGAGGCCTACAAAAGGGAGTTGACATACTTGCTGTGCCTTTCAATTTTTGGAAGACAGACCGACATCAAGCAGAACTAAGAGTGGACTTTGGCCCTGGGAAATTTCCTCTCTATCAATGGAGCCAATAATGACTGCTTCAGGGGAGCACACGAGTGTGTCTCACTTAAATGTCCTGATAGGAGAGTTCCTGACTGAAATTCTGAGAGCCAGTCTTCTAGAGAGAGAAGAGGAACTCCTGGGCACTGTTGGCCACTGTTTGCTTCTCTTGCAACCCCAAGATCAAGAGTTCTGGAATCTAGAAAGGGAAAGGGAAATCATGGACAGCGCTAGCCTCTCGTGGAGAAGAGGATGACTGTGTGGCTTCTGGAGCTGGAAGAATAGCATGGTAATAAGGCCACAAAACTGGGAAGTAGACTTTGGGAAATGGACTTTGATCTCTATTATTATTATGAGCTTGGACAGCTATATGGTACAGTGGATAGAATTCTGGGCCTAGAGTCAGGAAGACTGATCTTCCCGAGTTCAAATTTGACCTCAGATACGTACTAGCTGTGTGACCCTGGGCAAGTCACTTAACCCTCTTTGCCTTATTTTCTTCATCTGTAAAATGAGCTGGAGAAGGAAATGGCAAACCATTCCAGTATTTTTGCCAAGAAAACTCTGAATGGAGTCAGGAAGAGCTGGACATGAATGAAAAATGACCCAACAAAAACAAAAAATACTATGAGCTGTATGGACAGTGCAGAGACCATGAGAAGTAGGTTACTTATTCTAACAACCCTAAGTGTTCTCTTGTCAGAAAGAGCAAGCCCTTAGGGTGCCAAAAGCCTGGTGGCCTACACAGGTTCCTAGGGTGATGAAGGGTTCACTGGAATGTGAGGAGTATTGTTTTCCTAGCAACTCTAAGTTTGTTTCTCTTCCAGGGGAGTCTAAGCCCTTAGGGTAGTACCAAGAGTAGCTGGATAGTACTATAGGGCTGGATCCATGAGTTAGTCTTTGGGGTGAAATGGGAGGCACCGGAATAATGGAGTGATGGCTCCCTGGCAAGTCGTTGTTCATTTCCCTTCTGAAGGGAATCCAAGTCTTAGGGAGGTGTTACAAGTCTGGAGGACTATATAGATCTTGGAGGGAAGATGGGATCCACTGGACAGTGAAAGGGAATCCTTTCTACTGTTTATGGGCTATTATAAGGTAATTATGTGTTTACATTTTCTACGTTATGGAATAAAAGCCGTTTGAATCTGATATGCCTGCTTACATGAGTACCTCTGTGGGAACTATGGACACTTTTTAGTAACAGCTGTGGACATCCATACAAGAACTATACATTGATATTTTTTCAGAGAGAACTCGGGTGAAGCAACATGAGCCCTGGTTCATGTAAGCCTGGAACCTGAATATTTGCACCATGAGTTCAATGGAGTTTGTAACATTGGTGATTTTGCAATTTTATTTATTCATTTAATATTTTGCTATTTTATTAGGTTGGAAGGTCCCTTTCCTCTTCCTCAGAAGCAAAGTACTAAATAAGGTTTTCTCTCTCTCTCTGTCACCCTCTCTCTTTCTCTGTCTCTATCTCTCTATATATTTGTTCTTGTTCAGTAATTTTTATTTCAATTAAGAGACCTTTAATTTACCACCCTCCCTTTCCTCCCCTCCAATTGAAAGGAAAGGTAAACCAAACTTTTGTTTTTGGACATGTTCAATGAAGACACTATTTTTTTCGCTTTTATGTTGATATCAAGTTTTAAAACATTATGGAGCCTCCTAAATAAGACAGTCACTCAAAAGAGTTCTAACTCTTCACAGGGAAAAGCCAAGTGGGTGACATATGCCAGATTATGATATACCATTGGGTAGACAGTATATGGAATCCATCATGTTGGACAAACCCTGAATGGACCATGAATTGGGCCCACATTTAAACAGGAAGAGGAGAGCAGGCTAGATTGCTTTTGAGAAATTGTACAATGCTTTTTAATAGCCTTGAAACAAAGGCCCATTTTTTAAAACATTGGATTACGTTATTTGGATGTAAGCCACGGAACAGAGCAGTCTGAAAAATTAAAGAGTTTTGGGTCAACCAAAAAGCAATGAAGAGGTGCATGGTAGGCAAAACATTTGACCAATGAAAAATTACCAAAGGGAAATAGTATAAGGGATATCTTTAGGGAGATGCATTATTGGAAAAAGAGGTGGGTCAATCACATAGGAAGATTTAGGGATAATTAATGGACATGTGCTTGTGACATGTGAATACATGGAAAACATGACTTCATAAGCGATTACGAAGGAGGCTCCCAGAATGCTGGGTGGAACCCCTGCAAAGGAATTATGGGAAGCTATGGACAAAAGGTTGAGAAAATATGGATGAGATAGCTTGTGCAAAGGCCCAGATGAGAAAGAGTGTCACAGAGCAGCTAGGTAGGTCAGTTTGACTTGTAGAGTCTATGAAGGTATATAATATATAATTATAATATATAATAAGATGGAAAGGTAGATAGGGTCCAGATTGTGAAGGACACAACACAGGTTGTTCAATGAATGCAGTATGCTGCCCACAAATGGTAGGATTTTTCAGAAATTATTGTTAATAATAATTTCACTTATCACAACCTCCAGTAACAAGCCTATGTGACCCAACGTGGGATACAGTCAGAAGCAGAATAGAATATTATAGGCTTAGGCAGTCAATGAATAGAGAGGTTGAATATTTTGGCAGACACCATACCTAAATATTTTATTGACAGAACTACTCCACCTTGTGTGCCTCTCAAAATAAAATCGACATTACACACACTCTGCCATGTTAATCTGTTCAGATTTACACACTGGCAGCTAATTGCTGGGGCTCTTTGTGATTCAGTCATTGTTGCACAGTGAAGGTTACCCTATTGACCAGCAAAATTCAGTGCAATTCAATCATTGTTACCTGAGGTGAAAGTTAATTCCATCTGCCACTTGTTCTGTTTTTTTTTTCCTGCACTTTATCGGTTCCTGGTAAACAGCACTTGTGCAATTATCTGTGATCATCTAAAATTCTTAACTACAGTGTATTCGTTAATTAATTTAAAAAAGGTGATAGCTTTAAAAAATAGCTGCTAATGGTGTTGAGGAAACTGTAAAAACAGGAGCTTGGGAGAGATCTGTAGTTCTCCAGGAGGAAAATTCTTCCTAAGTAATTGATGTTTCCTATGGCCCCTGTCCTTACTTGGTCCCTTTGCAATATCTAGTTACAAACAACATAAAAATGATGGCAGGAAAGTTCAGAAAGGAATGCAAAGATGGATAAAATGTTTTCAAATACAGCAGAACCTATTGGGAAAAATTAAATTAATTGGGATTATTTCGTCCAGAAAGATAAGACTGAGGGGGAGGCAAGAAGGATCTTTAAGTAGTGACCAGCTGTTCTCCATCTCAGCTAAGAATTAAGGACAAGAGGGCGTGGGCTTAAATAGAAGCCTGAGGGATTTATATGACATATACTGAATAATTTTAATTTCCTGCCCACAAGAATGGCTTGCTGAAAGAAGCTGTGGAATCTCCTTCTCTTGAGGTCTTTAAAATGAAAATAAGTCTTTTATTAGTATGGGATGGTTTCAATGTGATTCAGTTATAGACAAGAAGACAGATTAAGTTTCTTTTTCGTTGATTTTCCTGAAGATTTTGAAGTGTCCTTAGACATCATCTAGATTGGGGGTGGGGAGCCTGGGGCCTCAAGGCCACATATGGCCCTCTAGATCCTCAAGAATGGCCCTTTGACTTCCCACAAGTTTGGATTCAGTCAAAGGACCACACTTGAGGACCTAAAAGGCCACATGTGGCCTCGAGCCACAGGTTCCCTATCCTGATCTAGTTCATCCTCTTTATAGATGAGAAAACTGAGGTGCAGACAGGTGACATAGCTATTAAGTGTCAGGGCAGAATCTGCATCTATATCCTCTAATGCAAAACCTATTATTATTTCCATGATACTACACTTGCCTGTCTTGGAAAGATCTATCCAGTTGGGGCACAACTGGATTTGGTTGGGACAGAGTTAATATAACCGACAAAGAGGAAGAACATAGAGAAGATTGGACCATAATGCATAGAACCAGCAAAGGTAGTGGTTCCATTCCAGTGATGGGGCTGAGATTAGGAGCTGTGGATTGTCTGTCTAGTGAAAAGTCTGGGAGCAGAGTTATAGTCATAAAAGTAGAAGGAGAGGCGTAAATCAGAGTGGAACTGAGCTTTCTTTGAGTCCTGAATATAAGGGCAGGAACAGTCTTGGAGCGAGTCTCATTCTTGTATCCCCGATGCCCAGCACAAAACACTGCATCGTTGAACAGAAGACAGAGTGGTAGGCTGGGAGCCAGGACTATCTGGGTTTGAGTCCTGCCTCTGACATTTACTAGTCATGTCAATGACTTCTCTCTTGATGTCAATGTCTTCTTGTATAAAAATAAGGATTATAACAGCTGCATTACTTACTTCACAGGATTGTGAAGTGAGACTCAGATGAAATAATTTTGTAAAGTTCTTTGAAAATTTTAAAGTGCTGTGTATTAGTTATTAATAAATGTCAGTTAACTAGAAAAGCTTCCTGTGCTAGAGGATAAGTCTCTTTATCATGATGAACCAGTTTTACCTTTAAAGCTATTCAATATTTTTTTTGGGGGGGTGGGACAGTATCGTACTGTGTATAAAGTATCATGCTGGGTCCTGAAGGCATTATCTCTAGAGATGAGTAAGTTGCAGACCAGGCGCTCAAAGAGCTTACAATCTAATAGGCGAGATGATGGTACACATCTGAAAAGAAATATATATGGAGATATATGTATGTAAAGATATATACATATACAAAAGAAAGTATAAAAATGCGGGTGGAATAGAGAAGGTGACTACTTCTAGATGAGGGAGTGTGGGAAAGCTTCTCAGAAGAGGTAGAATTGATTTGGGAATGCTGGGCAAGATAACCTCGAGAGGTCTCTTGCAGTTCTGTGATTCTGGAATTATTTAAATAATATTTAATATTTATATGTTTAATATAATAATAATATTTAATGATATTTAAATAATAAGGCAGCTGGTGCTGTGATAGAGTGCTGTGTCTGATGGTAAGAAGCCCTGAATTCAAATTCAGCCTCAAACACTTACTAGCTGTGTGAACCTGAACGAGAACCTCTGTTTGCTTCAGTGTCCTCATCTGTAAAATGGGCATAATAATTGCACCCACCTCCCAGGGTATTGTGAAGATTAGATGAGTTAATGTTGTAAAGCACTTAGCAGAAGGTTTGGCGCATAGCAGGTCCTAAAGAATTAATAATAAATATTAGCAGATCCAGAGGCGGTCAGAGGCTACTTATGCTAGGAAACTTAGATGATTTTGCTTTTTTCTTGAAATGAATTCCTAGGCCTCTTCTTTTTCCTTCTTTCTCGCTCTCTCTCTTTTGCATATTTGTGCGTGCATGTGTGTGTGTGCGCGTGTGTGTGTGTGTGCAGTGTGTGTATCCAACATAGTATGAAGCGCATTTTTTTCCTGTTCTTTCCAGAAAAAGGGGTAGAGGGAGAGGAAATTTTTCCTGAATTTTATTGCTTTGACTTGCTAGCCCATCTGACTTTAGTTTTCATTTGCATAGATCTACAAGACAGGTGAAGTAAATATGTGCCAGTGAAGTTCACAGCTCGCACACAAGTCTTATAAAAAATAGAACAAAAATAAGGCATGGCACCTGTCATCTTGGGCTGTGTAGACACACACAACTGGCCCAATTCTTTTGACAGGGTTAAGCAATGCGTAGTAACTGATCGGTTCACCAAGCATTCGAACTGGTTATATTTGTAGATTTGTCTTTGTGGGCACTGTTACCACCACACCGAATGTCTTGTGTGTCCCAGTGCTTATTTTATGTCTAGGAAAATTAAGATATTTTGAGAAGGCCCAATGTTATAGAATCTGTGGCACGTAGAGAAAACACAGAACAAATCTCATGAGGTCATTTGCTCTTTCCTGAGTCTTGCACTAAAATGAGGTATTAGATGTATTTTTATTATAGGGAGGGGTTAATCTATGGACAAGTAGCATGTCCTTTGAGGAACATCAGGAGGTGAGGGGCTCATGGTCCTCCATGGTGGCCTTGGAGTGGTGGAGGAAGGACAGGAAGGATCAGTATGGGGCATGATGGGAGATCTGGTGGAGAGGAAGCTGGGTAACAGTAAAAGCAGCAGGTACAGGCAGAAATGGAAACTAGAGCACCGGCAAAATTGGGAAATGAACTGGGTAGCCCAAATGCAAATGGGACAGACAATAGAAGATCTAGGAGGGAAGCCAGGAATCAGGAAATTAGCAGACAGCTAGGAATGGACAAAATTTGGGCAGTAAGAGGAGGAAGACAGGGTTACAGTATGTCAGCCCAGTATCAATGGAAAAGAGACATACATTGCAAGCTGGGAATGGGGGGGGTGGGGGTAGTGGAACACAGAGATTGGGGGAAAAACATGTGTGGTTTAATTATTTGAAAAAAAATATTTACAAAGCATTATTACTGTAGGCAATCAGATGGAGCATTCGAAACTTTTGTTACAGTTAACTTTTTGTTACAATACTAATCGCTATAAAGGCAGTGTGGTTTAGTGGATATTTTTTTTGGGCTTGGATTTGGGAAGACCCAAAGTCAAATATGACTCAGATACTTGCTAGCTTTGTGTCCTGGGTAACTTTAACTCTTCAAAGAGAAACAAAATGTGCTTCAGTCTGCACTCAGAGTCCATTGGTTCTCTCTCTGGAGGTAGTTAGCATTTTTAACTTCATGAGTCAAAATTTATAAATTTGAAAGCGCATCCTTTTACCTCCAGAGAGTCCAGTTGCTACACATTCACCAGCACTTTATAAAGTGCTTTATAAACACTGCCTGAGCTCAGCAGGAGTGCAGCAGAAGGCTTAGGGAGCAGTCATTATCAGACTAGAGGCCTGGTGACTCTAGGCTGCTAATACTAATAACTGACATTTATACAGTGCTTTAAGATTTGTGAAGTGTTTTGCAACCATTAGCTCATTTAAGCCTCATAATGCCCCAGGTTTAAATTCTACCTCAGATACTTACTTAGCTGCGTGACCCTGGGCAAGTTACTTAACTTCTCAGCCTCAGTTTCCTCATGTGTAAAATGGAGGTGATGATAATAGTACCTACCTCATGGGGTTGTTGTACCCATCAACTGACATAACATATGTACAGTGCTCTGCACACTCTCCATAAAGGCTAGTTGCTATTGTTGTGATGGTCAGATGAGACAATGCTATTTACATTTCCCCTCTTGTTATTATCTAGCTCTTGAAGCGTTGAAGTAAAATTTTATAATTAAGAAATCTCTTTTTCCTTCCTCAACACATAATAACAATAATAGCATTTATATATCACTTTAAAGTTTCCAAAGCACTTTACGAATATTATCTAATTTTGTTCTTACAACAACCCTGGGAAGTAGGCGCTATTATTATCTTTATTTTACAGATGAGGAAACTGAGGCAGACCTTGAGTCTTCAAAGTGTGTGAAGGTGAGAGGCAGAAGATTAAAACACATTTTTTTTTTGGTCGGGAGAATACATTTTCTGTGGTGAAAAAAAAACCTGAAACTCTTGGTGCATTCATTGAAATAGATGCTGACATTCTTATACGTACCAACCTTGTGCCAAATCTAGTTACCTAGGATTATTAGATCAAGAACTGGAAAGGACCTCAAAGGCCATCTAGTCCAACTCTCCTCATTTTACAGATGATGAAAATGTAACCCAGAAAGGAGAAGCCCTTCCTCAGTGTCACAAGGGTAAAACACAAGAGTGAGGACTTGAACCCAGGTCCCCTGACTTCGGTGTCTATGCTCTTCCTATTATGCACTGCAGTGTCTTCTTGTTCTAAAGCAGTGAAGGGGCAGGGATGAAAATCCTACCGTGAAAAATGGAAAAATTTAAGTAAAATGATAGGGGTTTAAAAGTACAATCATCAATGTAAGCCTTCTGAAAGAGAAATTTTGAGATTGTCAATTTATCTATGTAGGCATAATACATATTCTCTCTTTCCTCTCTTTGTTCTCTGTCTGTCTCTGTCTCTCTGTCTCTCTGTCACACACACACACACACACACACACACACGCACAGAGAGAAAGAGAGTTTCCTTTCAGCCTCTTCTTTCTGTCAGGAAATTTCAGGATTTGGGGACAGCTGTCAACCTTTGCTGAGGCCCTCCAAGCCTTTTTCCTGATTCACAAAGAAAACTTGGTGTGCTGCAGCTGGAATTCGCAGTAACAGGTGGAAGGTGCAGAGGTCACTCACCGCTCAGGTTCCCACCATGAAAGTACACACTCCACTTTTGTTATGTTAACCCTTTGATTGCCCTGGGACAGGCTTAGCTTCAATTGGCTGCAAAAGGAAATTAGTTAGACTTACCCTGAAAAGCTCCTTCCTAATCAGTTTCAGACCCACCAAGTGGCTCTAGGGTCACTGAGTGGTCTGTGCAGAGACCTGAACTGGACTTTAGAGGATTCCAACAATTCTCAGCTTTGGGGACCAGCTCTGGGAGCACAGCTGCAGCCAACCTTCGCATTACACAGGCTGGCTTTTGTTTTTGTGGATATTGTTTCTAATTGAACAAAGATCACATTTGGATATTCCTGTGGCCCTGGCTCATATATTCTCTCATGAGAACGGTTGGGAGGGAGAGTATGGTATGGTTGGAGAGGTGGGGAACAAAACCATCAGCCATTTTTGTAATAATTATGGGATTAGTGGATAAGAAATGTTTTAAATTCAAAGGCTCTAACAGGATCTTAGAATCTCTAGATGACTTAGACTGGGCCCTTTTAAACACCTTGTCCAAATTCACAGTTTGAAGGTACCTCTCTGTGACCACATCTGGCTCTTCATAGAAACTGGAGAATTCAGAGCTTTAAGGCCCTCAGGTCATGGAGGGTCTAGACATCTCATTTTACAGTTGAGAACACTGAAATCTAGAAACGTGAAGCGATTAGTCCAAGATGGCTTGGCTACGATTGTCTTTCTTTTCCTCTATTTTCCAATGCCACATCAAATTTATTTCTCTAGAAAATGATTCAAGGAAATGAATGTGCAGCAAAATACATCAATTACTTACGTGCATAGTAGACGTCACTGCGGAGGGCAGAGTTTGCCTGATAAGAATTTCCTTCTACCCTTCTCAAAAGGAGAGGAACTGATTGCTGTCAGAACATTCTTGTCTCAGTCCACAGTGCCAGCTTTAGGTGTGACATCTCTTCAGGTTACCCACCAGTACTCTCTCTCTCTCTCTCTCTCTCTCTCTCTCTCTCTCCTTTCTCGTCCTCTTCCTCCTCTCCTACCCCCGATATTCTTGCTTTAGGCACTAGTGTTTAAAGTGATGCAGCTTGACTGAAAACAAAGCAATAAATTGTTTTTATCTTCCCCCTAGGAGAAAGTTCAGAAGAGGGGTCAGTTTAGGGGGAAAGATAATGAGTTCTGGTTTGAGGTGCCTATACACATTCAGTCCCAAAAGTCTAATAGGCACTTGGCAATATAGGCCTGGAGTTCCATTTGTGTAGGAATATAATTGAGTCGGTGGAAATTAATGTCACCAAGTGAGAGATTATAGAGAGATGAGAGAAGAGGACCCAGGGCAGATCCCCGGGGAAAACCAGCAGTTCAGGACATATCCATGAAAGAATACTAAAAAAGCAGAAGGAAAACCAAGAGGGAGTAGTGTCCCCAAAACCTAGACAGGAGAATATGGTCCACAATGTCAAACGCTACAGCGAGATCAAGAAGAATGAGGGTTAAGAAAAGACCATTATGTTTGGTAACTTTGTAGAAAATGTGTTCTGTTGTGTAGAGAGGTCAGAAGCTACATCACAGAAGTTTTAGAAAAGTGGGAGAGGAGAGAAAGTAGGGGTGATGAGAACGGTGAGCTTATTTTAGGAGTTTGGCTACTAAAGGGTGGAGAGATATAGGATGGTCAGATCGATTGAGGGGTATTTTTAAGGCTGAGGAGCTTGGTTATATTTCTAGACAGTAGGGAAGGAACCAGTAGACAGAGAGAATATGATGATTAAGGAGGGGAAGTGATAATGGGGGCAGGATGTATGTATGTATGTATGTATGTATCAGGTAATGGCCCCATTCCGATTTGTGTTGGACATCATTACCCTAGACAAACTTAGCCCCCCTCTATCTTTTCTATCTCAGCAGATATTGTCTTCTGCTCCTCCCTCTTCCCACCCCAGACTCTTTGATCTAGCCAAATTGACTTTTTCTCTGTTCCTCACACACAACAATCTCATCTCCTCATCTCTGTGCATTTGCACTGATGATAGGCATGCCTGGAGTTCATTTCCTTCTTTCTCTCTGCCTCATAGTCTCTCTCTCATCTATTAAGACTTTAAGATACAAATCTAGTTCTATTGTTGGCACAAAATCTTTCCTGATTCCCCAAGGGCTAGCGTCTTCCCTCTCAAACTACGTTGTATTTAACCATGTTTTATATCCTTTTTTGCTTATTCGCTTCATATTTATGTTATATATTTTTTTAGACATACTTAGAACATAAGCACATCATGAGAAGAGATTGTTTCCTTCCTTGTAGTTTTATCTTCAGCACCGAGGCAGGGGTGGGGATCCTGGGGCCTTGAGGCCACATGAGGCCACATATCTCTTGGATATTCTAGACCCAGAATTGAATAGATTGAGGAGAGGGGATTAGATTGCCTTTGTAAAGTTGCAGTGCTTTTCATGATCCCAGGTGCTCCATGAAACAAAGACCCATCTTTTCTCTCTTTTTTTAAAAATTATTTTTTTTTTTAGTTTACAACACTCAGTTTCACAAGTTTTTCAGTTCCAATTTTTTTTCCCCATCCTCTCCTCCCCCACGTCCCCCACAACACGCCATGTAATTTGATATAGGTTCTACATATGCCTTCACGTTAAACTTATTTTCCCAATAATCAAGTTGCAAAGAAGAATTATAACTAATGAAATGAACCATGAGAAAGATGAAACAAAACCAAAAATAAAATTAAATTAAATTTAAAAAAAGAGAGCAAATAGTTTGCCTCAATCTGCATTCAGACTCTGCAATTCTTTCTCTGGATGTGGATGGCCTTTTCCATCATGAGTCTTTTGGAGCTGTCTTTGAACCTTGTATTGCTGAGAAGATCCAAGCCTATTAAAGTCAGTCACCACAGAAGCAATGTGTCTGGAGTTGTGTACGATGTTCTCCTGGTTCTGCTCCCTTCACTCATCATCAGATCATATAAGACTCTCCAGGTTCTTTTGAAGTCCATCTGCTCCTTGTTTCTTATAGTGCAATAGTATTCATTACATTCATATACTGCAGTTTGTTAAGCCGTACCCCTTGATTTCCAATTCTTTGCCACTGCAAAGACCCATCTTTTCAACACCAATATTCTGCTGGTAATGCCAGTAATGCAGAAGGGCTGCACTTGAGGACCTAGAGGGCCTAATGAGGCCTTGAGGCTGCAGGTTCCCGCCTCTGACCCAGAACAATGCTTGGGACATAGTAGGTGATTAACACTTGCTGATTGGTTTGTGATTTTCAGTATCCTTGATGACAGCTTGAGATGGGAACAAGTGAGTTTTTGTGAATGTTTTTCGAGAGTAGACCACATCTTTACAATTCTACAATTCAACGAAAGATATATAGAATACCAGATTTCATTGTGCTTATTGTTCGCATTTGATTTAGGAATGCAAAGGGTTTCCTTAAAGGCTCTCCTCCAACAAGGTATTTCCTATGTGTATGTCAAGATCATACAAGATTCCTTGTCATATAAATTGTTCTCCCCATTTGCACTAAGCCCCAGAACATTGTAGGGCCTCCTAAGTGAAATCCATAATGGCATAGGCTTAACTATTCAGTGCTTAGCACAGTGACTGGCACATAGTAGGCACTTAATAAATGCTTATTGACTGACTGACCCTACCCAGGGGAAAACAAGCAGATGAAGAACGTCAATTGTCTAATTCAATATACAGTTGGATGGAGTGTTCATAGATCCAGTATGTAGATCTTCAGCACATATATCAGAGATATTCTAGACCCAAAATTGAACAGGACGAGGAGAGTGGATTAGGTTGCCTTTGTAAAATTGCAGTGCTTTGAAAAGATCCCAAGTTCTCCATGAAGCAAAGACCCATCTTTTCAGCACCAATATTCTCTTGGTAATGCTGTTTAATTGTGAGTCATAGAATACTACAGTGTCCAACACACCAAAGTCACAGGTTACCTAGAGGGTGAAGGTGGACTTGAGTCAGCTGCATCATATCACCAATGAAGAATCATACAGGGCAAGCAGTGTAAAGGATGTCATATGACTAGAAGAGGAAGTGGTTTGGGCATGTTTCATGTATAACAGATGGATGGTTCATATTCTTCACTGGTGTCTATGCAATGAGAAGAGATCTCAAGGGAGGTCTTTAATATGTTGAGCATAATGCTGTGGAGGGTTCGTGAGACGAAATAGAGTCTCATAGGACACCAAGGTATGGACGGATTGTTACCTGTGGTATTGGAGGTAGTATCCACTCAGGGAGAGTACAGATTGACCTATGAAGTACTATTGAAATATAAGTATAGTAAAAACACATAATCCTTGTTTATTTTTTATCGTTGTGGCCTTCTTTAGTGCCCATGTGGTAAATCTGTATTATTTATTGCTACCGTTATCTACATAATTTGAGCTATAAATTCAATGTGTAAAATGTCCTTTTAGTTCTGTTTTCTCTGTTCTAGGTCACTTTGCTTCACATATTGCCATGAATTCTTTGTTGTGATGTCTTCTGGTGTGATATTATTCCATTGTAATCCTATACATATTTTTTCGGCTATTTTCCAATCATTATATACCCGGTGTGTTACAGAATCACAGATTTTGAATTGGAGGGAACCAATCCAGTACAACGAATGTGTTGTGCTTTCCCCCCAATTAAAACAGTAATCCAAGAAAATATATATTTGTACAAATAGGTCTTTCCCTCCTTGTCAATAACCTGGGTTAGGGTCCCAGTAGGGGAATAGTGGGGCAAAGTGCACGAACATTTAAAAAAACTCCTATTGTATAATTCCATATTGCTTTCCAAAAAGATTGTACCAATTTGTAGCTCTACCATCAGGGTCAAAGAGTGCCTGTTTTTACCACAGTTACAGCAGCAAGAGCTTTTGTTGTCTTTTATTAACATTGTTGCAAATGTGATAATTTGTGTCAGGTGTAATAGATTTTGAACTTTTTAGTTGGTTGTTGTAATTTATGTTTCTTGGGAATGGCCTGGTCATAGCTAGGAAAATAGAAGTTCCTTGAAGTCAGTAACTGGTTTTCATTTTGTCTTTGTGTCTAGCTTAATGCCTCATGTATAGTTTATCGTTGCTATTGTTTGGTTGTTTAGTCATGTCAGACTCTTTGTGACTCCATAGACCATAGCACAGCAGGCCCTTCTAGCCTCCACCATCTCCAAAGGTCTGTCCAAGCTCATGTGCCTTGTTCCATGATACTATCTATCCATCTCCTTCTCTGGCCTCCCCCTTTCCTTTTGCCTTCAATCTTTCCCAACACCAGGGTCTTTTCCAATGAGTCCCACCTTCTCATTGTATGCCCAAATTATTTAAGATTTAACTTCAGTATTTGGCCTTCCAGTGAATAGTCTGGATGCATTTCTTTAAGCATTGATTGATTTGATCTCCGTACTGTTCAAGGGACTCTCAAAAATCTTCTTTGGCCCCACAATTCGAAAGCATCTGTGGAACCATATATTTTCTGACATGCATAATGTGGGAATTGGTTTTGCTTAACTATGGGTATTTGTTACGGGGTTTTATGTTTTTCTTTCTTTTTCTCAATTGGGGGATGGGGAGAGTAAAAGAGAGAGAAAGCATTTGCTTAATTAAAAATAAGCCCGAGTAATAAGCACTTAGTGAACTCATTACTGATGTTTATATTCTCCACTGCTGCTGGCTCTAATGGGCAAGCCATCATCCATTTCAGGGCAATGGGTGAGGTCTTTGCTTTCCCTGTGGTGTTATAGTTACCATGAGAAGGGAAGCAACCCATATTCTTGATTCAAATCTCTCTATTTTGTCACACAAGAGTTTGTAGGGGCTACACATTGAACATGATCCCTGATCCTGTGGGGTGTACATGTGAGTCAGCTAAGGATCCTTGCCAGCTTGTTACAAGTCCTATTGCTTCCCCTTTGCTCCTGGGACATAATAATGTCAAATTTCACCATAGGCCCATCCCTGTGGATATGGGCCTGATGCCATATTTGTGGCTGTTGATTCTTTCACCAAGGTGATCAATTTTCTTTCCTGAATTGAAACTAAAAATATACATAAGAGAGCAGAAGAGTATTCAGAATGGGACATAGAGAAACAAGTGTTGGTACCATTATGTTAAATTAAAAATACATTTAAAAAAAGTGAACGTAATAGAAGCCAATGAAGCTATTCATCTATTTCTGATAGCCCTACCTCTGGCCTTCCATTTTAGCTCTTAATTTTTTAAAAAATATGAATCTAGCAAATATTTGTAAATATGAGCATTTCAATATATGAATAGAAAAAAGATTTGTAGATGAAAACTATGAACTTCTGTTTAGAAAAAGTTTCACGCATCTTTTCTTTCTTCTTTTCTTTTTTTCCCATCACCATAACTATTGATCCACTCTCCCATAGCTACTTTGTAACGAATCTGTATATTCGAGTAAAACAAATGCTCACGTTCCCCATGTCTGAAAACATATGTCTCATTCTCTGTGATTCATGGTTCTCTGCCAAGAGGTGGGAAACATGTATCATCATTAGTTTTTAAAAGATGTAATTAGACAATGAATTTGTCAGAGTTCTCAGATCTTTATAAGTGGTTTTCCTTTACATTATGATAGGTATTGTATAAATTATTCTGGTTCCATTCACCTCTCTCCATATGAGTTCATAAAAGGCTTCCTTGGTGTTTCTGAATTTTCTCCTTTCATCACTTTTTATGATGCAACCTTATTGTAATACTACATTATATCAATGTACCATCATTTGATCTGTGATTCTGCAGTTGATGGGCATCTACTTAGTTTCTGGTTTTTTTTTGGTACCTGAAAGGTGTGACTATAAATATTTTTATGTATATGATTCTTTGACCCTATGGTATATTCCTGATTTTGGTATTGCTTGGTCAAAGGGGATGCAGGAATTTAGTTACTTTTTGGGTATAGTTCCATATTGCTTTACAAAATAGCCTGTCTTTCCTTAGTCCCTCCTACAACTGTCATTCTCCTTTTTGTCATCTTCATCAAGATGGGTATAAGATGGGTATAAGAAAGAGCCTCAGAATTGGTTTAATATGTATTTATTATTATCAGTGATTTGAAGAATTTTTTCATACAGTTGTTGATAGCTTATTTTTCTTTTTTTGAAAATAGCCTATTCATACCATTTAACTACTTAATTATTTGGGTGAATGGCTCTTGCTCTTACATATTTGTACCATTTTTACTATATATTCTGGATATCAGACTTTTATTAGAGAAATTTGATGCAAAGATTTTTTCCAATTAGCTATTTTCCTTATAATTCCAACTGCCACCGATTTTGTTTGTGCTAACGAACCTTTTAAATTTTATTTAGTTCAAAATGATCCATTTTATATTTTATGATTATTTATATTCCTAAATCCATAGTTTGATTTTTCTTATATATAGTTTTGAAGGTTATCTCTCTGTTCTCCTTTAATTGCTTTAAAAAATATTTTATTTCTTTTAATCAGCTCAAATCCATCTTCTCAACTTCTCCCCCTAAGCCCCACCCCAAATGAAAACAGTAGAAAAACAAAACCCATTACTAATATGTATGGTCAATCAAAACAAATTTTCACATTGGCCACGTTTTTAAAAAAAGTCTGATTCTACATTCTGAGTCCTTCACCTCTCTTTCAGGATGTGAGTAGCATATTTCATCATTAGTTCTCTGGAATCATGGTTGATCATTTCGCAGATGAGAGTTCCACATGAGAGTGTTCCATCACGTTTACATATCGTAACTTGTTTATGTCCATTTCCCAATTTATGGGGATTCCCATTCTTTGGCACCTCAAAAAGAGCTACAAATATTTTTGGACTTTCTTAGAGTTTGTTTTGCTTAGGATTGATCTCTCCCTTAATTGACCTTTCTTAATTCCCCCTCTTCCCTTTTCCATATTCCCTTCTGTTTGCTTGTTGAGAAAAATCTATTTCTGTACTCAACTGTGTGTATGTGTACTCTTCCTTTTGATCAATTCATATGAGTGAAGTTCAAATGTCAACTGCTCCCTCCTCCAACCTCTTCCTTTTCTTTGTTTGTGTGGATGTCTATTTGCTCACCCTGATTATGTGAGATAATTTCTCCTAACCTTCCTTTCCTTCCCTCTCCAGTATATTCCCCTCCCCCTTTCCTTCCATTCTTTTCTTAAGATTATAAAGACATAATAGAGATTTTGTCTAATTGGACTCTATGATTCCTGATGATGATGATAGAGTTGAGGGCAGATATGTGTATCATCTCCCCATACTTAAATGTAAGCAGTTTATCCTTGTTTAGTCCTTTATCATTGTTCATTCATGTTTACTCATTAATATTTCTCTTCACTACCATGTTTGAACTTCAAAATTTCTCTGCAGCTCTGGTCTTTTTTTTATCAGGAATGATTGGGAGTCTTCTATTTCATTACAATTCTATTTTCTTCTCATAGTATTATACTTGTTTTTGCTATGTAAGTTATCCCATATTCTTTGTTTTCTGGAATATCATATTCCAAGTGATGGCTGCTAAATCATGTGTGATCCTGTGTCTCCTTGATATTTGAATTCTTTCTTTCTGGCTGCTTGCAGTATTTTCTTTGCCTTTGAAGCCCTGGATTTTGGCTATAATATTTCCAGGCATTTTCTTTTGAGGGTTTCTTTCAGGTGGTGACCAGAGGATTCTTTGTAATTTCACTTTGCCCTTTAGTTCTAAGAGAGTTGGTCAGTTTTCTTTTAAGCAAATTGAAATATGGAGTCTAAGTCTTTTTGGGGAGTGAGTGGGTAGGAAGTAATGGATTTCAGGTAGCTCAAAGATTCTTACATTTTTTTCTCCTCAGCATGTTTCCTAGGTCAATTGTCTTTCCAATGAGATTACTTAATTTTCTTCTATGTTTCAGCCACTTGGCTTTGTTTTATATTGCTTGTTGCCTCGTAGAGTCACTGACTTCTCTTTGGGCCATTCTAATTTTTGAGTAGTTTGTTGCTTTGATATAGTTTTGTGCCAAACTGTTATTTCTCTTTCTAATTCTTTCTTCCATAGTCCCCCTTTGTTTTCCAATTTTTTCCTCAAGCTCTTTCATTTTGTTTGTAAAGAAAAAAAATATTTCAAAGTCTTTTTAAAACTCTTGCTACATTCGTTCAAGGAATTCTAATTGAACTTTTGCCCAAGCTGTTTTTTCCCCTTTGAGGTGTTGCTTATAGATGTTTTGGAGTTAATCTCATCTTCTGGGGTAGTGTCTCTCCAGACCCACACTATCTCATTATGGTGGGATTCTTTTTTTTCCCCTCATCTTTCCAGCCTACTTCCTGACTTAAGAATTGATGTCAGGGCTGGGCCCTGCTGGACTTCTAGAGGGAATTTCTAGGTTGGTCCTGGTTTTTTTTTTTTGCGGGTATTGAGAGTTGTGTAATTCCAAGATCTCAGGGAAAAGCTGGATATCTGCAAGCTTTCAGTACTTTCGGTGCTGAGCCAGAGTAAAGTCTGATTGCTACCCCAATACTCCAGCTCTGCCAAACTCCTGACCTGGGCTTGGGTCTGTGCAGGACTAGACAGCTGTTGGACTTAGCCCTTGTCAGACAGAAAGCTTTGTTGGTTCAGAGTAGCAGAATTGTTAGCTCCCCTTCGGTGTGGGATTCCCGACTTGGTTATTCCTCTGCAGGCTGAGCTAGATGCTAGAAGTGAGATCCTGCTCTATGGCCACACCACAACTGTTGCTGCTGCTGGCTTCTGAACTTCTATTTGCAGGGCCCAGGGCCTCCCTACCTGGGAATTTGTACTCAGGTCCCTTTCTCATCTCTTTGGATCTGTGACTCAGAACTGAGTGATGGGCAACAAAGATACCAGGGTGCACCTGTCCTGTTGCAGTGACCTGGCATAGGTCTTGCAGTGCCTTGGGATGACTCTGGGATTTTCTTTTATCTTGGTGCACAGCCTCTTCCCGGGCATGAGAGTACTTTGCCGAGTGTTCTTGGTCCAACTTTATCCCCAGAGTGAGCAGACCTCTCTCTCTGTCTCCCTATGCTTAACTGGGTAGATAATTGACCCAGAGTGACTTTTTCTGGATTTTCCCTTTAGGATTCGGCCTAATGAATTTTCTAGATCCATTTGGAGGAGTTGGTGGAAGGAAGTTCACCACATTGCTTCTTACTTTTCTGCCATCTTAGCTCCCTCCCCACATTTGTTTTTGGTAATATCTTTCTCATTTAATTCATGCATCCATTTAGAGCTTAATGTGGTGTATGGGGTGTATGAGCATTAAGTGGTATACACACATATGTATATGTGGTATATGAAGTATATGAGCTATTGTTCTAAGTCTAACTTCTGTCACACTTTTAACACTTCTTAAATATTACTAAATTAAATATCTAAAGTAATAATCAATTAGTAATTAGATATTAATATTAACAATACATTACTATTTAATAATTAAATGTTATTAAATTAAATATTATTCTTTAATACTTTTAAATACTTCTGGATTACACTATTACAAGTTAAAAAAATCAACTTTGTGCTGTGTATCACTGATGGTCCTATGGACAGATGAAATGTACTAACCAAACCTTGCAGTCATGTTTTAGATTTGTAAGGAGTCACTCTGAAGGTCTGCTGTATTCGCATAATGTTTTGGGATCAAGGAGACTTGTTGGGAGATTTGTCCAGAATTACCTCTGACCAGTAGATTTGTAGACCAACTGAATTGCCTGCCCCAAGAATCCCTGTGTGTTGGACATGGAGCATGGGGACAGATGTGTAGAGTCAGGAATATGGAGTAGCCAGATTCCTGCTACTGTCTCCAGTGCCTGCAGAGAAGCTCAGTGACCCCCCAAATCTGTATCCAACTTTCCTACCACGTCCCGTTGGACTGAGCTATCTCATCTCTTATGCTATGGAGGTAATTAAGAAATGGTGAAGCCACCTGCCTGGGGTCACCGGAAAATAATAGGAGGAGAGAGAGAAGGAATTCTCATTTTGGAGGTTGGGAGAAAGCTTTTGAAGCAATGGGAAATTCACTGATATTGTAATTTTTCAATTATATATTCTGATTTTCTGTTTTAGAGAAAATTGTCTTTTTGACTACTCCAACAAGATACCATTTTAGCAATAGGAATTGGATCTGTGTTTTGACTGATGAAAGGAACTCTTGTTTGAGGAAATGACTGACCTTTACTAGTGCAGGTTGTCACCTTCTCTGCAATTTATAGTTTTAGAAAGTTGTCTAGAGCAGTGCTTCCTAAACCGTGGGTCGTGACCCCATACGGGGTTGCAAAAATTTGGCAACAGTGAAAGGTTTCTGAACATGCAACAACCAAAAATTAAAAATCAAACACGTAATGTATCCAAGGTGTTTCTGCAGTGCCTACCCTTGTTGCATCATGCAACTTCACTGTCGCCTTGGTCCTGAACACAAAGCATGTACACTTTGCACTGTACATGCCAACAAAGCCCGCCTAATCATAAAAAAGGGTCACGAGTGGAAAAAGTTTAGGAAGACCTGATCCAGGGCACTGAGAGGTTAAGTGATTTGCCAAAGAGCACACAGCTAGTACACATCTGAGATGGGACTTGAACCTAGGTCTTCTTGGCTCCATGGCCAGCTAACTATCCATGATGTTATGGCTGTCACTTGGCATGAAACAATCATTAAAACTAGTTGGCCTTTTCTGGTGTGTGTGTTTGGGGGGTGGTGGTAAATGGGAGGGTGAGATTCAGTGAGAATTAGGGGCTTAGGGAATTGATTTGAATAGATATAAAACAGGTGCAAATACCTGGAGGTAACAGAAAGAACCTGAATGATGCACCCAGCGATTCCATCACTGATCACTCTGATGTAAAAACAACTCATTCATCCACCCCAAATATTCTCCTTTATTAATACAGTGTTTTAAGAGCTGGGGCTTGTGTTTCTGTTTCTGTTTTTGGCCTTTCTTTGAATCCCAGTGCTTAGCACAGTGCCTGGAACACATAGGTACTTACTAAATGCTTTTTGACATGTCTTGGTATACCTTTCTGTTTTCCCCTGCATTCACATTTTAAACTGTGGTTCTAGTGGTCATTGACTACCTTGAGGAGTTCGAGACAGCTTAGGTCAATTTGCAACACCCTCAACTCAAGCCTTACGTGTTGGATACATACAGTGGAATGTAACACCCTGCTCCCCCTCACCCCCTCCATGGAATTCCCATTGCAGAATAGCTCTATAAATCGTGACCCCTTCTCTTTAAGCAACATAATATTGTACCTGGAAACACCACCCCCTAACTCACAGGATAGTTGTGAAAGTGGTTTGTAAACCTTAAAGTGCTATATGATTATAAGGATAATCACAGCATTGCCTGCTGGGCACCCCACTAATACATTCTCTTGCTTCCTTTCCTGGCCCTTAGTTGAATTTCAGTAGCTTTTAAAATTCTATGATATTGAAAAGTATGTGTATTTATTGTATGCATGTGTCTGGCTAAATGTTGTCCATCTTAGATTGTGCATTCCTGGGGAGAAGAGATGATTTTTTTTCTTTGATCGATTTTTGTCTATATTTCTTCAAGCACCCTATGGACACTTAATAAATATAAATCGGTGATAAATGAAACTTAGCTTTCTGCAAATGCTAGCATAATGTGGAAATGTGTGTTGTTCTTTTCATCAACAATAAACACTTATTGAATATCCATTATGTGCAAAATACTTTGCAGCAAAGTTTTGAAGTCTTTACACTAATACTGTAAGAATGGATAGAATTTTGCAAAATGAAATGTAAGAATGGATCTTGAATTAATGTGAGTACTATTTGTCTATAATAACAGCTCACATTTATATGCCACACCAAAGTTTGGAAAATGCTTTCCCCATAACAATCCTGTGAGTTAGGTAGTACAAGCATCATTGCCTCCATTTTACTGATGAGGAAGCAGAGACTCTGAGAGGCTGTCAGTTGCCATCATCCGTTGATAGTATGTGAACTAGGATTCTCTCTCAGATCTTACTGACAGGTCTAACACTATAGCATTGTAATATGTTTTCCCTTATAAGTCTATGAGCATGGGTATTCCTAGGACCTAAGACACTCATGAATACTTTTCTTAATTACCCATCAAAACACTTAGTTTTGTATCTTTATGTAGTGGAGTTAGTTAGAAGTGATTTATTCTTAGTGAACCCATGCTGGGTCCCAGTGATTGCTGTTCCCTTCTCTAGGTATTCATGAGTCATCTGTTTAACAAACTATTCTAGAAATTTGTTGTCAATCACTGACCCATCTAGAGTTTTTGGAATCTATTTTTCTTCTCCTTTTGATGGTAAAATTTCTTTATAAGCAGTCTTTGGGTATTCCTAAAAATCCACAGACATTATTTGCATAAACACATAAGCAAGTTTTTTTTTTTAGAACTCTGTTGTAATTCGTATGGGCCAAATTTATCTGCCATTTCAATTCCCTTAAATAATAGTTGCTTTACTTTTTCCAGTTTTAAGGTCGTTTTCCTAATAGATGCAAATTATGAGTTGAATACTTCAGCTTTCTTTCTGTTACTGTTAAAAATTTGCCCCAGTAGTGAGCCTATACTCTTCATGATTCTTCTTGCTTCTCTGAATATAATTTTTAAAAGAAGTTTTTATTTTTCCTGACATTTTCCACTTCACGGGTCACCTTGATACATATTGAGGACACGTATGACAGGAAAAGTGGGTGTTTTAGTCATATTGTGAGAATGAGAGAGAACAGATGATAGCTCAAGCATTACATTGGTGCCCCCCAAATGTGAACTAACCAGAGGAAGGCATCCTGAAGTTTGAGTTAATGTCAGTAGAGGATTTATGAAAAATCCTGAGCAAGAATTCCATGGGCTGGGAGGGTATGGAGGTACTTGCATCAGTGAAATCATAAATCCATTGAAAACCTAAGGCTTAAAATAGGTCTAAAAAAATCTCAGTTCACTCTGAGCTTTGGCCCTCCACCCACTGTTCTCACATAACTGTGACACTTGTTTGTATTGTGTGAACTATATACACACTTATTTATTCACTTGTTTCCTCTAATAGAATGTAATCTCCTTGATGTCAGGGGCCATTTCATTCTTTATATTTGCATTTCTAGCCTGGCCCATTTTAGGTGTTTAGTAAATGCTTGTCTAACTGATTCATTCTTGCTTATGTACCCCACCTCCCCTTTCCAGCTTAAATACGTGTTCTCTTAAATTCACATTTACATTAAAAAGTGCTAACTTTGGAATTTAAAGACTTAAGTTTGAGTCTTGATTCTTAAGTGTGATCATGGACAAATTTCTTAACCTTTCAGAGCTTTGGTTTCTCCATGTGAAGATTGCGACAATTTATCTCATATTGGGAGGTAGGTAAAGAATTATAGCAATAAAAACAATGGTCATAAGTTAGACTCACATGGTTCTTTACATTACTCTTACATCATCTCACTTTATGTTCCCAACAATCTCGCTGAATAGTTGGGAGGGATTATTATCTCATTTTACCAACATGGAAACTGGGCCTTAGAGAGGTTTAGTGAATATTTGGCCAATTCTACAGACCTAACAGGTTCGTAGAGTCAGGACTAAGCATCACAGATTTAGAACTGGAAGGGGCCTAAGAAGTCATGTAGGCTAATGCGCTCATAAGGAAACTGAGGCTTATGACTTACCCAAGGTTCCTCAAGCAGCAAGTGAAAGAGGTGGTATTTGAATGGAACTCCTTTGACAATGTTCTTTTTTTAAAAAAAAGTTTCACTTAACAAGCATTTGTTTTCTTTTCCTTCCACTTCTCTGCTTTGCTGAGAAAAGACAGAAACCAAACCTTTATAATAACTATTCATAGTCAAGCAAACAAATTCCTACACTGAGCCAAGACTCCTATTCTACTATATTACCTTCCTTCAGGAGCAATGAGGAGCCACTGAGGCTTTGTTTTTGTTCTAAGCAGTTCAGAACTATGTCTTATGAAGAAGTGTGCTCTGGAAAGAGTAATCCAGGTGCTAGGTTTGGCATTGGCTGAAGCCTGGAAAGATTGGACCTGGTAAGACTTTGAGACTGTGAAGCTGAATGGCTTGGATTAGGTCAAAGCCATTGGTGTTTTTTTTCTGTGTAGAGAGAAGTGAAGGAGAACTCTGCAAGATACCTGTGCAAGATACATCCTTAAAATGCCTTTTGTTTCACTTCTAAGAGCTACTGAAAGCATTAAACATATACATTTATTGCATCAGGAGCACGCGGACTGAAATCTGGGATGTGATGGTACAGTAAGAAAGTCAAACACAGGATTTCTAGACTAAAAACATTTTGGGTTACTAAGTCTCAGAGCAAACAAGTGGTGATCATTGTGTACATCATGCATGGATGAAGTGATGTTACTGAGCCACCATCAAAAGGTTTTGTGCAGAGACATTGCAACTCTCTAGGACTGTCTTCCTTGCAAGCAGGAATGCAGATATAGGAAATGTCCAGCTGAGCTTTAGAGATAGAGCTGATGGCCATGAAATGGTTGTATGGTGTAGTGGAAAATGTTGGTCTAAGTGCTAGAAGACTTGGCTTTGACTTGCATTTCTGATACTTAATTTGTGACCTTAGACAAGCCACTTAACTTGTTTAAGACTCCGTTTCCTCATTCAAAACATGAGATAGTAGTGTGTGCATTTCTTACCTGAGAAGGTCATTGTGAAGAAATGACTTTGTAAATCTCAGAGTGCTACGTAAATGTTAACTGTTATTGTCACACCCATGTGGCCATCCAACTCAGGACCTCTTGACTTGCCTTCCCAATCTCATTTTCTACTCTAGCTTTTCCCTAATTAATCAAATTGTCCAGAACTATCCATTCAACTAACTTGACTAGATGTATACAATGGTGAGAATAAACAGGACTAATTAGGGAATCCTGATTATTTTACTGATTGCCATACTGCTGATGATTTGCATATTAATGGTAAGCATTGGTTCCATAACTCTATTCCTATACCACCTAATATCTGTTCTCAGCTCTGGAGTAATGCATGGGTAGTTTGTAGGGACTCTGCTGCCTCCCTTGGTTCTCCCTATGTCCTTTCTAATTTGTATTTCCTTCAGTGTTTTTGAAATGCTTAGTATTAATCTTCAAATTTTCATATTTATTTGACATTTTAATATTTCACAAGTTCTGGGCCTAAGCTTAAACTTCACATTTATAGGCCAAAGTGTAATCACTGGTGTCAAATCTGTACTTCTGAATATTGGGTGAAATATCTGAGACTGTGTTGGTAAGCAAAATGGGCCCCAGGCCCAGAGCCCTGTTGGGTGTGGAACCTATGTGGATGTGAGCCTTCCAGGATCCTGGGGGGAGTGGCTAGGACTGGATCCAGTGGAAGCCTGTGGTGGGAGGAGCTTGCTGAATGGTTGGAGCAGAGCTAAGAGGCAGTTGGAGAGGCAGTTGGTGAAGCAGTTGGTGACAGCAGTTAAGAACTGAAGGAGAGAGGAAGCAGTTAGCTAGCTGGGACACAGCTTGGAGATTGTGGTGGAAGTGGCAGCAGTGGCAGAGACAGCTAGAGCCGAAGCTGAAGATAAAGCCAAAGCTGAAGCAGGAGCTGCGGAAGCAGAGCCGACCTGGAAGTAGAGCCGACCTGTGTGTGGACCGAGGAGCGCCAAGCAAGGACTTGAGGGCAGTGGGTAATCTCCTTACCGGAGAAAGGGTAGCACAAATATGATTTGGTTTAATGCCATTATGCTTTTCTGTGGCCTCCTGGTTACTCTTGTGAGGCGGACTTATTGGGCCTGGAGGCTTTTGATTAAAATATCAGAATGGGGCGGCTGGTTCGTGGGTCTGTTACTTTGGAGCCTAAATAAATGTTTTAATCCTTCTGCCTTCTACTTAGAAAATTCCTTATATCCTGTGATTCTGGACTGTTCAGACATAGATATGATTCTCTTTGAGATCATAAATTCAGCCTTCCTACTACAGAGACCCAAACTAGTTAAAACACCACGGAATTATTTGATGCTTGTGAGACAGTAATAATAAAAACGACAGCCCACATTTATATAGAATTCGAAGGTTTATAAAATACTTAACATATGTTATCATGTTTGATTCTCCTAACTGTCCTCTGAGGTAGGTTCTATTATTATCCCCATTTTATAGATGAAGAAACTGATCCAGAGAGAGATTGAGTAATTTGCCCCCAAGTCACTTAACATAAGACATAGGTAGTAAGTGTCTAAGGCTAGATGAGAGCTTAGGACATTTTGTGACTCTTTCTTAAGTCCAACATTATCCAATACATCCCTTAATTGCTAGTTTCTGGCTAGTTTCAACATAATGAATGAAGACACATTTTGACATTTACTTGTTGAAGAATTAATCATCAAAGCAGACCAAATATAGCACACCAGGCTCTTCATCCTATTTTATATTTGTTTTCTTTTGTTCACTCATGAAGACATCCCCTTTCCAGTACAGTTGGAGAAAGAGAGACAAATGATGACAGCTTTTATATAGCTCTTTAAGATTGTAAAGAACCTTAAAATGTTGTGTCACTGGATCCTCACAATAGCCTTGTGAGGTAGGTGCTATTATTATCCCCATTTTACAGATGAAGAAAGGCTGAGAAAGGTTAAGTTACTTGACCAGGATCATTTAGCTATTAAGTGTCTGAGGTAAGAATCAGTCTCAGGTCTTCCCGACTCCAACTCCAACACTTTCTACTGTAGGATGTCAATTTTAATAAAATCACTCAACTTTCTCTTGTGAAGAAAGACCCTCTGTTAGACTACCTTTTTAATGTCTCGTGCTGGGATGAAGGGTAACTTTAGTTTCTTGGGGGCTATATCAGAAGAGTGTAAGCACTGGCAATTCACATCAAGCTGGAAAGGCTTGGGGAGCTAGTCTGGAGATGGACCAAATGACCAGAGGGTTAGCTGCCAAGTAATGAATTTAGGGGTCACAGAACCCTTGATGGTGGTCTACAAAGTTGTAGACCATGGATTGTAATCTGCTTTGGTGATTCTGAAGGAATATCCATGGTTATAAAATGACCGATATTTTGTTGCCCTATGTATTATCTAGTCCAGACACCTCATTTTGTAGATGAGGAAATTAAAGCCTAGAGAGGGTAAGTGACTTGTACAAAGTTGCACAGGTAGTGAGTGGAAGATCTCAGATTTGAACACAACCCCTCCAACTCTAAACACAGTGCCCTCTCCATGGTACCATGTTGCAAAGAAGAGAAAAAGGAAGAAATTCCAGATAGTATGAGTGGCACAGAACAGAAAGGTAAGATATCAACAAGTTATGGTATAGAAAGTTTCAAAATGGTATTCAGGGTAAATCTTGTTCTGTGTCTTTCCACAAACGTCAGTAATAGCACCACATGTATTATTTATGGTGTAACACTTCTGCCAGATTGCCTACTCTTCCATTGTCCAGGCTTCCAAATGGAATTTGGGGCTCCCACTCCTCTGGGTCTGGGCTCTGATTGGTGAGCATTTACCTCATTTTGTCTCATCTTCAGGACCTCCTGTACCACTTCTTGACCATTTTCTTGCAATATCCCTCCTCTGCTCTTCATTTCCAACTCCAGATCTGAGAGCAGTAATCACGTCAATGATACCATTTCTGGAGCTTTAATCACCGTTGTCCTCTGAATTTCCTGTAAAATACTACTCCCTGTCACTCCCCCTCAAAAGTTGTCTTCCTATAGCAGGTTCCTGGCAGGCAGAAGCTTTTGCTTTTTTTGTATCTTCAGAAGTTAGCACGATGCCTGGCACATAGTGAGAACTTAGTAATCATTCATTCACTCATTTTTTTTGATGTAACATTTTTGTTCAGTCTATGGTTCTTTAATCCCTACCCCTAGAACTTAGGGATTAGAGTAATCTTTAAGAGCGTCCATGAACAGTTAGGAGTAAAGGAGTAGGGGACATAATAATAATAATAATGGTAATGGCTTACATTTATACAGTTTACTGGAAGTTTCACAAGAGCAGGACTCAGTTTCCTAAACTTTGTATTTCTTCTGGTGCCTAGTATTATGCTTTGTCTACGGTAGGTGCCCAATAAGCATTTGCCATGTACAAAATGCTTTTCGAACAATAATCCCAGGAGGTAGTTAGAACAAGTATCATTTACCATTTTACTGGGGAAGAAACTGAGGTTCTTATAAGTTGAATCACTTTCCCAGTGGAATTATATGGCTAGTAAATGATAGGACCTGACTCCAACCCAGATTCCCAGATTTGGAATCAAAGGACTTGGGTTTAAATGCTGGGTCTGCAATTTACAACCTGTGTGACCTTGGTCAAGTGGCATCCTCTCTCTGTGCCTCATTTTCCTAATCTGTAAAATGAAAGGGATTGAACACTTGGCCTCCAAGGTCCTTTTCAGTTCCTGAACCATCTTCCTGACTAAAATCTGGTGCTTTCCCCACTAAATTAGAGTGATGACCTTATAAAGGAGGAATAACTAGGATTAATTAACATTTTCCCTCATTATTTGTAAGATTCTTTCCATACTTAATACAACCTTCTATCTCCCATCTCCATGTCTTTGAATAGACTATGTGTAGGCCTTATGCTCCATGCACCTCTGTATCTTAGAGTTCATGGTTTTCTTCAAAGCTCATCTTGGGCATTGCCTTCAACGTAAGCTCTCTCAAGGTCCTCCTTCTCTCACCTGTTAGTGCCTCCTCTGAAGTTACCTTATATTTGCATAGCACTCATGCCTTAGTCATCATGGCATGATGGATAGAAAGCTAATCTCAGAGACAGAAGACCTATGTTCAAGTCTTGCCTTTGGCATATGCTGGTTATGTGACACTAAGCAAATCACTTAGCCCCTTAATGTACTAGGCCATTCTTGAGTTGCCGAGAAGATGCTGACCTGCAGTGGGAGTTTCCTCAAGCAATGACATCACAATCTACTTATGAGAACATGCTGCTTTCCCCAGTAGACTATAAACTCCTTGAGGGTAAGCACTTTTTCATTTTTTTGTCTTTGTGTCCCCAGGGCCTAGTACAGTGCCTTGGCTTATGAAAGGTGCTTAAGAAATGCCAATTGATTGAGTGGTTGATAGAGTGTTTGAAAATCCTGGTGTGGTTCAGGTCGATCCAAGGGGATAATGGACAACTAGGTGGTGCAGTGGATAGGCCCAGAGTCAGGAAGATTCATCTTCATGAGTTCAAATCTACTTTCAGACACTAGCTGTGTGACCCCGGGCAAGTCATTTAACCTTGTTTGCCTGTTTCCTCATCTGTAAGAGGAGTAGGAAAAGGAAATGGCAAACCACTCCAGTATCTTTGCCAAGAAAACCCCAAATAGGGTCACAAAGAATTGGACAATTGAAATGATTGAATAACAGCCACAACAAGGAGATAGCACGGAGTCTAAATATATTCTTTGGTAATCCTAAGTATACAAATATCCCTTTAAGGGTCAGAATTGGGTATGCACAAAAATATCCACTGCCTCAGGACTCCAGAGATGAAATCTAGCTTGTATGCCACCAAATGGCTTACTGAGAGAGGCAGCAGGAAAGCCTCTGAAGATGCTAAACTGGCAAATGGACCTTTTCCAATTACTGCAACCACACAGGAAAAAAACCCAACAAAACAACAAACCCTTCAATTGCCTGAATCCTGAGTGTAAGGATCCATTTAACTTAATATACTTCCGGCTGTGGAATACCCCACACTCAGCTGGAATGCTGCAGTAGTTACATTGGTAGCCAATTAGCAGGATGGTACAGTCTCAGCCAAGTAACACCAATCTCTATAGACTCGGTATAGAGAGTGAAATTAGTTCAGACAAATACCTGTTAATCCCTTGTTCTTGGCTGGTCTGGAGGCCTACTGTGAAGTGTTAATAGCACTGGGAAATCTCAATTCCCAGTGTCAAGAGTTTAACAGACTAAGTCTATTAAACGAAGAAATTTACTCTGCATTAGCTTTGATCAATGATTCTAGGTGCAATTCTCCTAAACAAATAAAGGTCGCTCTCAAAAACAGGTCACTCTTTCTCTGAAGCTGTCCTTTAGAGACAGTTCCCCGCCTTCCTGCCCCCCTTTTTCTTTTTTTTTTTCCCATGCCATAGCCTGAGGCAGAAAAGTGCCAGTTTGAGTAGCTGGGCTTGGGGTGGGGGGAGTGGGCAGGGGAGAATAGCCTTACTTCAAGGGGAGGTCCGAATAGACTTGATGACAGAAGAATTGGGAGTGTGGGGCAATTGTGTAGAGAGGGAATATGGAGACAGTGCTTGATAATGAACAGAGGCAGTGGTATGAGACACAGTAGTTGGCTATTTCTGCAGAGAAAGGGCTTTCCTGGATTTACATGTGTATGCTCTGCCCTCTGCTGGCACGTTTAAGTCATGCTATCTGTCACTTTTCCCATCGAGAGGAAAAGCTTGCAGAATTTCCCCAACCAGATTGCATAGCCCATCATCCCAGAACTGTGGAAAAACAGACAAACAAATAAACAAACCAAAAAACCCACTCCCCAATACCCAACCTTTATCCCTCCCGCCCAAAAACAAACCCAATTCCAAACACGGCAGCAAAATTTAAATCCCAGCTTGTATAATAATGCCTGCCATTCAGAACCCTGAATAGCAGTCCTCAGACCTGGGGGGGGGGGCGGCGCGGAGGAGGAGTTCGAAAGGGATTTGCTAGTTCTCAGGGACCCAATTCAACTTCATGATTTCTAAGGTTTTGGATGAAGGCCTCACAAATTCAAGTGTCATTTCTTCTGTGCCCAGTGATATGACAGAGGAGCTTAGTGTGCATTTTAATCCTGTCTCTGCGGCAGCCAGCTTAGAAACTTCCCAGAGTTTTTAAGTGTCTTCAGGCCTGATGTGAATCTTCACTGACGTCAAGTATAGGGTGGCATGGCTGTTGATGGCAGTTTTTAACGAAGGGTATGGAAAGAGGATGAATGAAATCTTATTGAGAAAAGGAGGAGGGGAGGGAAGATTGAGATGTGTGAAGGGAATCAGGGTGTAGATGATCTAATGCCTTCGGGGTCTGTGGAGATGAGTCAAGCACGGCAATACTCAGAGATAGGAGGAAGGATGACTTTACATTTTGACATGTCAGTGAAAGAAAACCAAAGGAGTTGTGCAGCAAGTAGCAATTTGTTAAGTGCTTTTCAGGCGTGATACACCAGACTGTTTGCAGAAAGGGAAGAAAAGCATCACCTTCAGGGAGGGGGAGGATGGTACTCAACCCTCCCCTGGGCTGAAGGGGACCTGGGCCTTTCTCAAGAACCAAAAGGTGTGTTATATTGTGGGGAGGTAGAACAGAAGGCCGTTCCTGCACCTCTTCAGCATTGGAAAGGAAAATTTATGATTTGGCCTGGGACACAAACGGACTGAGTCTGCCAGTATCATCCTAATCCCTCCTGGACATTGACAGGCATCATTTAAACCCTTCATACAGTTTGGCACCTTTCAGCACAGTTGGCAGATTGTGTTTAGGAGAGATGGGTGACGAATAGCACAGGTGTTGTTTTACGCTAGGATTAAGTCCCTGGGAACGGAGATGTAGCACCGAGATATTTGGATGGCACCTTCCCTCCTTCTGTCTGGCTTCAGTTTATTGAATCTGTCCCTTATATAATCATGGCCATTGTACGTTCAATCGCTTCATCCCAATTCAGAAACACAGCGTCCCACAGTGCAGAATGATCTATTGGTGTCAGGCCATAGAAAACTCTCTCGGGCCTTTTGTTCTCCTTTTGAGCTGGAGACTAGGCAGAGTAGATTTCAAGCCCCTTGTCACAATGGATTCCAGCTACACCTGTTTACTGAGAGCTGCTAATCAGGACTAATGCCGTTATGTTACAATAAAATATCATGCAAATTGCATGGGGATACTCCGTGGACATATTTAATCTGCACTTTGCATGTAATAGCACATCGCTCAAACCTTTTAGAAGCCCTAAGTGCTAAGTTATAAGGAAAGCTCACTACTTTGATTTGAAAGATTATGTAGTAGCATGGAGAAAAATCACTTTATGCATATGCCATCTCTCCTACGTGAAGTCTTTCCAGGCCCACAGCTGTACCTGTAGGTGCATTATGTCGATTCCTCTCTTCTGGGAACTCTCCTTATAGAAAGATGATACCGCTGCCTCACTAGCAGTGGGGCTCAAGCCTGAGTTATTTTTTCTGTGGTGGAGATGGGTTTAGTTGATCTAATCACATTCTCTTTCACCTGGTCTGCTTAGTAAACAAAAATATGTATATTTGGCATTTTCCCCTCCACGGTTTGGGGTGGTAGATAGTATTTTTGTTATTCAGGCATTTCAGTCGTGTCTGACTCTTCCTGACCCTGTTTGAGGTTTTCTTGGCAAAGACATTGGAGTGGTTTGCCATTTCCAACTCCAGTTTGTTTTAAAGATGAGGAAACTGAGGCAAATAGAGGGTGACAGCTAGTAAGTGTCTGAGGCTGGATTTAAACTCAGGTCTTTCTCATACCAGGCCTGGAAAGCTATCCACTGTGCCACCTAGCTGTCCCATTGTAATGGACAGAGCTGGGTATAAAGCCAGGAAAACATCTTTTCAGGTGTTCTCTCTGACATTTACTGTGTGACCTTAAGCAAGTCATTTGATCTCTCAGTACTCTGTGACTATATCTTTCAGAGAAGGTACCAAATTGAATGGTTAGAAGGAGTTCCTAATATCAGTGAAATAATAAGCCCACTCCCCATCCATTTTTCCCATTGAGTTTGATCTGGGTTTGAATCTTGTCTGTGCTGTCTGCTCCCTGTGGGACCTAAGTCTCTTCACCTCCTGTGCTTCGATTTTCTTAGCTGTAAAATGATGATTTGGACTATCTGATCTCTAAGGTTCCTTACAGCTCTGAATCATTTAATTATATTTACTGCTGATAGTCGGCTCATAGATTATTCCCATATCAACTGCAGCACAAAATGGGCCTCAAAGAAAGGGAATTTGAGTGAATATCCCAGCATTGTGGCTACTGAAGTCTATTCCTCAGCTCTGAGTACCAAATCCTTGCTGAGAAGAATTTGAAGGCACAGCTTTACATGGGGTCAGAGATTGTGGAGGAGACTCCTTCGTGCCTTTTGAGGGCAAAGAATATGGTGCTCTCTTAGATCGTCCTGGGGAAGTAAATTTCAGAATCTAGTATGGGCTCCCCCAGCGTCTTTGAGTTGGAGCTTAATTACTTAGATCAGTGTCAAGCAGTTTACATAAAAAAGTCTTGCTATCTTGTCCGTCATTTTTGCTTATGTAAGTCTTCCTGTAAGTTACTGAATGAGATGGTGGTTAGTAGAATATGCTTCTCAAATCCCCTTTAAGAATTAACTGTTCTATCTGATAATACTTAGTTTCAAATTACACAGAAGAAATTTACTCTTTCCTTCTTAGGAGATCACCAGTTACCATAATCCCCCTTTCTTAAGTAAATATTACTTAATATTAATTTCAATCAGAAAAATCTTTTACTGAGAGGATTATGGGATGTGGAACAGGAAAGTGGAACAGGAAGTGCAATATTGCAAGTGAACATCCATGATGGAGTAAATTTCCTTTGGCTCTTTGGCAATAGTTACATTTTATTCTCCTAAGTGGCCGTGGCACAGCTGTTCACTTTAATATGCTTCATGTGAACTACAAACATAATGGGGCTATTTTTAAGAACAGTCTCCTTTTCAGCTTGGCATATTAGTAAGATGATGAGGAGCATTCTGTATGCCGCCTCTGCGGTCACTCACTGTAGGGAGCTCCCACAAGTTGCAGCAAAGAGCTCAGGAGTGGGTGGGAGATGGAGGAATGGAGAGGCAAAGGCATTTTGGAATGACCACTATCTGGTTTAGCCTCGGGTCTGTTCCTTTGGTTGTGGCATTTGTCTAGCAACATTGCTGTGAAAATACAATAGGGCTAAAAGTCTCTCTCTCTCTCTCTCTCCCCCTCGACCCCCACTTTCTCTCCCCCTCTCCCCCACCCCTTTCTCTCATGGGCAGTGGAATGGAGAATTAAAAGTTTCCAGCAAGCCAATTCAGTCATGCAAATGAGTATGCACACACATAACACACACATGTATTTGCTCATGTACTTATAATCTAAAAGAAGCCTTTCTTATATTTCTGCAGCCTATTTTATTGGAGTTTCATGGAAATTAATGTTTGGAAGATGAGAGCATGTAGGGGAAACCTAAGACTCTGGCTCTATAGGATGAAGTGTCAAGCACATAGTAGGTTTGTTGTTTGGTTGACTTATTGATAAAATGAAGTGGAGATTTGGGAGTTGCCTTATTCCAATTCACTTTGGGACCAGAAAGGATTGATTCTTGCTGTTCAAGTTAACTGAATAATTACCTAATCTCCACTTTATCTTGTGTCATATACATATAGTGTGTGTGTGTGTGTGTGTGTGTGTGTGTGTGTGTGCGTGTGTAGGTAGGTACATAGGTAGGTTGCCTACTTCAACCTAAGGAGAATGGTCACAGACAGAGAAGAATGGGAATTGAGTGTCTGTAGGGCTAGTGAAATTTCACAGAGCAGTACAAATATTCGTGAAGTTCGATTAAACAAAAAGATAATTCACTCATGTCATTGTTATAGAATATAAGAAGAAACAAATTGATAATGTCACCTATTTTTTTTGCACAAAGGAAATTGGCCTATGATGATATTATTTTGATACATCTAAAATTGCAATAATAACTATGTCCAACAATTACTAGAAAAGCGAATGTCAGTGAGAGTCCAACAGAGACTATTTCTCTAAGAATAGGCATCAGAACATGGACCATTGTATTCACAGTATCATTAAAACATGAATAAACAGCAGTAACTTTTTTATGCTGCCCAAGAAAGAACCTCCTACTGGGCAATGAAAATTGAGTGGTGTATATTTAATAAATTAAAATCAACAAGAAACAGTTATTTACTAGGATTCAGGAAGGAGGAAAGGAAGACTAGGAGAATAAAAAGGTAACAATCTGTGATATACATTCAGTTCAGTTCAATTCAATTCACTTCTATTCTACATTGATTAAATGCCTACTTCATTCAGTGTATTGTTTGAGGTCCTAGTTTAGATAAGACATAATAGTTCATTACCAATGAGGGAGTAAATGTGGGTGTCCTGTAGCATGTGAGCTCAGCTTTAAAAGATAGGCAGAAATTTAACAGGTGATTAAGAAAGGGAAGGCATTCCAAGGATAGGGAACAGCCTAAGCAACTGTACTGAGGCAAGGCTCAGTGCAGATTTGAGGGAAGGGACAGTAAGCTGAGCATGGCTGGGACTTAGAGTATATGGAGAGGAGTGTTTTGAGAGAAGTCTAGGAAGGTTGGTGGTGCCAGACTGTAGAGGGTCCTGAATACCAGGCAAGGAGGTCAAATTTTACTTGGTAAGCAATAGGGAGCCCTTGAAGATTTTTGAGCAATTTAAACTTAAAACTCTCTCAGATTCAACATTGAAGTATATAGCCCTAATAGCTGGACCCTAGTACAGTGGCATGTTTATTGATTAAGGGCTGGGAGTTGGAGGTATCTAGATGTGATCCTAAGTCTTTTTTTTTTTTTTTTTGAGGCAATAGGGTTAAGTGACTTGCCCAGGGTGTACCTAAGTTTTAGAAGCAGAACACTTTCAATCTCTTTCTGGATAATACTTAAATCTTTTCTCTTTCTAATTAATGACCATTTACATCATTAAATCTAAAAAAACCCAAGCATATTACCTCCATTCTCTTTGCAATTGACTCAACTACATATAATTAGAACATAGGGAAGAAGATAAGAAGATATGGTGGCCTTTGATCCTGGATGAATCTCCTCCATGTCTTAAGCAAGGAGAATTGGGGTATGCCTACAGTACCTGAGTCTTTAATGTGGGTTCTTTTATTGACTGAATTTGCTTTGTCCATCTTTTCTATTTGACACCTTGCCTTCTCTCATTCCCCTCCATTTAACAGCTTGAGTATAGGAAATTGGACTTTTAAACAGTTAGGTACCAGTATCATTTTCTTCAACAGTTTGTATCTCATTTTTGGTTGTTGTGGCTAGAGGACAGGCTGTTCTGAAAGCCGGTCCCTCTCTTATTTTTCCATGCTGCTCTGTGGTGGGTAGAGATTTTAGAAAGAAGGTCTTTATTTGAGGACCTTTCTGTTAATCCTTTCAGACCTTGATTTGAATCACAGCCGAAAGTTGGGTATCTCATGTTTTATAAAATGATCAAAACTTTTATTAACTTGGAATAAGGGCCTTATAATGTATTTTGGGGATAGGATCTGATTCTGTTGGAAGTATTGTGTAGAAAGCCAATTAATTAGGTTGGATGCGATGGTGTACACCTATAAGCCCAGCTACTGGGGAGGCTGAGGTTGGTGGATCCATTGACCTTGGGTGTTCTGAGCTGCAGCGTACTATATAGATGAGGTGTCTACATTCAATTCATTATCAATGAATTGGTAAGCCCTTGGAAGTGTGGGGACACTAGTTTGCCTAAGGAGTGGTAAACAAGTCTGCGTTGGAAATAGAGCAGGTCCTTGCTGATAAGAAGTAGGATTAGGACTATCATTAGTTCCTGCTTTTCCAGCATGGGTGAGATAGGGAGAACTAGACTTACAAAAAATAGAAATCCCATTAGACTTAGTTTAAGAGACTTGGGTCCTTTTTCTGCCAGTAATTTTCTTTTTCTAATTTTCTAGTTTCTAAATTTCTAATTTTATTTGTTAACAAAGGGCAGATCATTTTGCCTTATTCACACTTATCTGTAAAAGAAAGGTGTTAGATTAAATCATTGGTTCTCAAAGTGTGGTCTGGGGACCCATGGTGCTCTTCAAGATCCTTTCAGGGGTTCGCAAAGTCAAAACTATTCTTATAATGATGTTTGGTCAATCTAGTTTCTAATAATGCTAAATACCTGTAGCCAGAACCCCCATAAACAAAAGCTCTTTGGGGGTCTTCAATAATTCTTAAGCACGCAAAAGGGTTCTAAGACCAAAAAGTTTGAGAACCATTGAATTAGATCATCTTTAAGATCTATATTCCAATTCTAAGATCCTATGAACAGGAATTATGGATGCACCGTATCAGGAGACAGATTTTGGCATAATTTAAACCGAATAATTAGATCTTTTCTAACTATGTTGGACTACTAGCTGTTGCCATACTGTTTTCTTTCATCTATGCGCATTTGTACAAGTCTCCCCCCATGCATTCAGTGCTCTGCTTCCTTGTTTCTGCCTGTTGAAATCCTTCTTTTTCAAGACTCCACTGAAGTGCCAATTCTTCCAGGACACCTTTCCTGAGCCCTACTCTCAAAGTAGTTTCACTCTTTCCCAGTTTTCTTAGAATACCATGTCTAGATTTTCTTTTCTTTTTCTTTTTACCCTTATCATTCTCAGCCTTATTGTGATACATGTTGTCATTGTTCATCTTTGTATCCTCAGTGTCTAGTGCAGTCTTTATACATAGGAGAGATTTAGTAAATATTGAATCGAACAGACTTGAATGGAACAACTTCCTAGCAAGGAAAACGATCCAAAAAATTGAATAAGCTATTTTATAAAGTAGTGAGTTCCTTGTCACTGGAGATCTCTGGGTATTGTAAAGGGAATTCATACTTGAGGTAAAGGTTGAATTGAATGATCTTTGAAGTCCTCTTCAACTCTAAGATTTTATGAATCTATGAATAACCATTTATACTGTCTCTCTGGTTTGGCCATTGTTTTGTTGGTTAGCTTCAGGCAAGCCTCCTCCACATTCCTCTTTTCCCGTGTTGAATGCCTACTATTTTCCCAGGATTTTTGCTTGCATGTCATTAGGGTTAGGCAAAATTTGATTGCCTTTCAAGAGAGAGTGTTAGGGCTTTATGTGAAAGTCATGGGTTGTTCATACACAGAGATGGGAAATACTTTTTATCAGGAGATAACACTCATAATTAAAAGAGAAATATTGCATTATATTTTAAATAGTATCAGTAATGAGTTTTCAAAAGGTAAGAAAATTGATGAATAACAGTCTAGTTTGAATAATAGTCTAGAATAAAACCTGCAAAGTTAGATCAGAGCTAGATTATAGAAAGCTTGAAGTATCAAACTAAAGAGTTGGGGTTTTATTCAAAAGTAATTGAAAGTTTTGGGCAGAGAAGTGACATAGATCTTTGTAAGAGGAAGATTAATATGGCAAAATGTCAAGGAAGCATTTGAGAGATAGAATGAAGAAAGACCAAATAAGAGACCATTGCAATAATGGTGAGAGGTGATGAGATGTCCCAAAATTATGTCAGGGAAAAGGGAGAAAGAAAACAATAGAGAGATGAGAGAGATATTATGGAAGTATACGGCAAATTGTCAGAAAAGTTCTATTATTGAAATATTGAGTTTGAGATGATGGGAAGACTTTCAGCTGGAGTCAACTAGGAGATAATGGAAAATGCAGGTCTGATGTTCAAGACAAAGGTCAAGGCTGAAGATAATAGATCTGGGAATTATCTGTGTTAAGACAATGACCAAAGTTGTGTGATCATTGATCATTGCATAGTAATGTTCTTAGTGTCATGGAGGTTGTCATCTCTCTGATTTCTGAGTCATGGGCCTCTATTCTGGAGTCATGGTATAGAGGGAAGATTCCTGGATTCTGAAATTCAAAGATCTGGTTTCAAAACCTGGCTTTGCCAATGAGTACTTGTGAGACCTTGGGCAAGTCATAACATCTTTGGCCTTGTTTCTTTTTGTTTGTTTGTTTATTTTTTGACCTTGTTTCTTCAGCTGCAAAATGGGGACAATAATCTGTGGCCTTACAAAGTTGGCCTGAGAATTATGTGAGATAATATATGTCAAATCTTTTATATGTCAGAGAGCATAGTAATGAGTTATTAGTGGACAATAGTAGTAAATATGGTTTACTTCCTTTGCTGTATGCATGAAGGAACCAAGGCTCAGATAAGTGATTTTCCCAAAGTTGCATAGCTAGGGAAAGATCCAGGACTAGAACCCAGATCTGCTGAATCCTAGGCCAGTGTTATCCCTACTACCCTCCATCTATCAGCTTCTTATTAATGTCAAGTAGCAATGAGATGATAGGTCAGGTCATGTTAAGGGAATAATTTCTTTTGTCTGTATACTTTTATTATTTTGTCTCCTTTATATTAGTAAGGAGTAGAACAGAGCAGATAACTGCTATTTTCAAAGCTTGAAGGGGTGGAGGGCTTGACTTAAATTGGTCAACTCCTGGATTATACATAGAAGGAAATGGGACTCATTCAGCTCAGAAGCCTCATTTTACATGAGGTCAATCTTGACCCCCCCCACCACGTTTTTAGTATTCCCAAATTATTTTGGATATACTTGTATTTACTTCTCTGTAGAGATGTTATATCCTAGCTTGTAAATAGACTATCATCTCCTTGAGGGCAAGGATTCTTTTTTGTTTTTACCTTTGAGTTTCTAGTACCTAGCACAGTGTCATGTCCATAGTAGGGATTTAATAAATCCTTGTTTAATTGAATCAACTACATATTGTGAAGCAGAGGTACTGTAATCTAGTCCCTTTGGTTGTCATTAAAACCATAGTCCAATGTATAATGAGGGAATACAAATTTACTTGAGACTTTAAAATCCTCGATGGCAGATGGCCCCAAATGGCACTGATCCTTTTGGTTACTAAATGACATTGCAAATCAACTCAACTCTGCTCTCTTCTCTGGCTATCTCTGGGGCTAGGCAGATTTAGCTTGTGTAAACTGAAGTTGCCATGGCCACTGGGGAACTCTTGGTTTGGTTGATGTATCTGTTTATGACTAGGGCTGTCAAGGATGGAATAATGACAGATAGAAATGGAGACTATACAGCTGTAACAATGTTACCATAGTAGTCTCTATACCCTCTGGCTAGAGATGGAAAATCAGCACATGGAGCTTTGCTTAGCTAGTGGTGTTTCTGTCCTTTTGACTTCATATCATTTTGAAAGCAAATTAACAAATATTGATTAAACATTTCCTGTGTATGAGACACTATAAACTCTCCAAGAGTAGAGCTCGTATCTCCTATTTCACTTATATCCCATGCGGTGCTTAGCATAGTGCCTTGAATATGTTAGGTACTCAATAGATGTTGAAATAATAAATGAATGAATGAATGAAGGTAAAATAGAGCCCCTGTATCTGAGTAGGGTAGAGTTTAGGTGGGGGTTACAAGGCATAAAAACATGAAAGTTAACTAACATTGTAAGACAAGAACACAAGATATATGCCCAGATGGCATGGAAACAATTGTCAATTAATTGATGGCCCCCAGTCCATTATTCATAATCTATCCATCCACCCAAACATGCCATCTCGGCATCTGCTCTATCATGGTGTTCCTCTCCTACTTTCAACTTCTTGCTCCTAGCATAGTAATCAAATCAATAGTACGATTACTTCTGGAAGGATGTGTCACTTGTGTGCCCTATGCACAACATCTTTGTGATTCCTTGACCTGACTCCTGACCACCCCTGAAGGGGGATTTTTGGCCTCCTACTAGAATGTAGGCTCCTTGAGGACAGGGACTATATAACTATTTGTATTTGTACTCCTAGTGCTTATCACAGTTTCTGGGACACAGTAAGTGCTTAATATATGCTTTTTGCACCCACTCATTCAAATTTCCAGAGGAGCTGAAGAACTCTGAAGGATGAGGTGGTCTGGGGAACTAGATGTTGGATAATTGGAATTGGGCAAGATAGAATGAAGAAAGAATGGCATCATTTTAGGCAAAGAGAGTGCTATAGGGAAAGGTCCAGAGGTGGGAATTCACTGCGATTCAATTTAACAGACATTTATTTTACTGTGTTTTCCCTGGGGCGGGGGGAGTTTGTCTGGAAAAGAGGATTAACACTCATAACTAACACTTATATAGCTAGTGTGTCCATGGACAGGGCTTCTCTGGGCCTCAGTATTTTTAGCTATAGAATTAGGGAATTAAAATCTATGTTCTCTAAGGCCCTTTCCTGTTCTAAAAGCTGTATTTCTCAGAACCAGGAAATTAGTGCTACAACAATACAAATTGAATATAAAGAACAAAAAGTGTAAATAGTGCCACATAATTACAATCCCCAAAATTGGCCCTGGGAGAAGAGTTGAGGAAATGTTGCTTTGAAAGGTTTTTATTATGAGGTATAGCTCCTCAAGTAGGAGAGTCAGGAAGTATCTTTTTAGAAACGTAGTTATGAATTTAAAAGATAAATATCTAAAAGGTTCTGTAATTCTAATAGTTGAAGGAGATAAAGCTAAAGTCTTGAATCCACAGCTAATTTTCTAAGTGAAATTCCGTGGAAAATGAGAACACTTGAAATGAATTCTCCTGCAGCAATGTTTTCATCATTTTGTAATTTTGTAGTCCTCTATAAAATTGCTGGCAAATGAGCATTTTCTGATGACCCCTTCAGTTCTAGAAAACTGCCTTCATTTTTTGAAAGAGTAAGAGAAGGCACCAGGTTTGGAGATAACATTCAGCTTACAATTTTAAGGTACACTGGCTAGCTCTGGATTACAATCATTCAAGTACTAGGTTTAGCTCCCACATACCTTTGCCCTTGTCTGACTCCCTTCATCTCTGAGAGGCTGCTTCTCCTCCCCTCAACTCTGTTCAATAGAATGTGAGCGGGATTCTGGGAATCCTGGCTCTACTTCTGACAAGCTAGATGACTTTGGGCATGTGACTTAACCTGTCTAGGCCTCAGTTTTTTTATCTGTAAAATGAAAGTGTTGGATAAGCTTTGAGTTTCTTCTCAGCTCTATCTATGACCCTGTGAGTTCAACAGACATAACAGACATTTAGCACATTCTGTGTTATGGGAATATAAAAACAAAAATCAAGCAAGGAGCTTCCATTCTATTTGGATATAGCATTTCTTCACTGTTTGTAAGAGACATAGAGTGGCTTGAAGGGTACATGTCTAGTGATATATTTCAACTGGTAGGTGACCTTTAGGCTCCATGAATTGCAGAGAAAGGTAGCATGAGCCTAATTAGTGAGGCAGGCTCATGCAGTCACTGCAAGGTCATGAACTGCTCTATCATTAGCTGTGCTGCTTATATGGGACTGGGTGATTTGTTTTGACCATTTTTGGACTTAGAGGGTTCCGAGCCAACGTTCTTAGAAGATACTCTTTAACTTTAGTACTGTATGAGCAGAAACTAGGTCATCAGAAAGTCTATCTGAGGGTAAATGAAATTTAACTCAATCTCATGGAAACTATTATGTTGTTGGTATGTTTGCCAGAGCTTCAAAAAAGACCTCAATAGGCAAAGAGTACAGTCCTAACCTGTTATTTTGAACAGTCAGTCATCACTGCCTCTACCAATAAACCAGTTTCTTCCATTTTCAACAAAGCCAGAGGAGTGACAAAGCCCTTTGGAAGTGACTGTGATCTGATTACCAGAGTTAAAAGATTTAGAGATGGAAGAGACCTTAGATGTCATTGAGTCCTATCCTTTCATGGAGAAACTGAGGCTGACAGAGTCAAACAGATAGTAAGTGTCTAAGGAAAAATTGCAACCCAGGTCTTTGTGGTTCCAAGTTCAACACCCTATGTACCAGGCTGCACTGTTTCTAATTCTGGGAGAGGGAAGAGGAGGCAGGTGTAGCTTCTTATCGTGGGGGTGGGGTGGAGAGGTGGTAGGGCCTGGGAAAAGGATATGAAGGAATCTAACTTTGTTTACGTGCGCTTATTTTCCCAACTCCTCTTAATTGCAGTGTCATTCCTCTGTTAATTATTTCCTATTTAGCCTGTACACAGCTTGCTTTGCTTACTGTTTGTTTGCATGTTGTCTCCTACATTAGATTGTAAGTTCTTTGAGTGCAGAGACTGTTTTTTTACCTTTTTGTATCCCCAGTGTTTAGCACACATAATAAGAGCTTAACAGATGTTTATTGACTGATAGAAATAGCAATACATTGTCAATTATTTCCATAACAGGCTCAATCAGCTTTAATGGAGGAAGGATGGACCAGTGGAAAGTTTGTTAGATTTGGTAACAAAGATCCTGGGTTCAAATCCATCTCCTATTGCTTCCTACTCGTGTAATCTGGAGCAAAGTGCTTAAGCTTCTTTGGGTCTCATTTCCCATCAGCTGCCTTGCTTGGTTTCAACTCTACCACCACCATGTCATCAAGACAAGCTCATTATTAGGAATTTCCTCATCATGGAAATTGCTTCGGCTTTGGTATTGACACTTCATCAGTGCTCTCAGCTGCCTCTGCCCCTCTGATTGGAGAGTTGAAGGGCAGAGCAAAAAAACATCTCCTCCCAAAGCCTCCATTTAAAGAGGACTTAGCAGGTTGGCCAACTCTTCATTTTCTATCAGGTACTCTTTCTTTAAAAAAAATATTTTTTTATTTTTAGATTGCAACACTCAGTTCTACAAGTTTTTGAGTTCCAAATTTTCTCTCCCTTCCTCTCCCCCCCCCCCAGATGGTATGTAATCTGATGTATGCTCTACATATACCTTCGCATTGAACTTATTTACATAATAGTCCACAAGTAAAGAAGAATTATAACCAAAGGAATGAATCATGAGAAAGAAGAAACGAAACCAAAAAAGAAGGAAAAAAAAGAGAGAGGGAGAGCAAATAGTTTGCCTCAATCTATATTCAGACTCCCTAATTCTTTCTCTGGACGTGCATAGCTTTTCCCATCATGAGTCTTTTGGAGCTGTCTTTGCACCTTGCGTTGCTGAGAAGAGCCAAGTCTATCAAAGTTAGTCCTTACAGAGACTGTGTATAATGTTCTCCTGGTTCGGCTCCCCTCACTTGGCATCAGTTCATATAAGTCTTTCCAGGTTATAATGAATTCTGTCTGCTCCTCATTTCTTCCTATCAGGCACTTTTAATGTACTTATGTAATATTGGTTATAATATTGTAATAATGTAGCTCAATATGAGCTACTTGTGTAGATATCTTATCTTTCTACTTGATTGTAGGCTCCTTGAAGGCAGAGTCTGGGTCTTATCCAAGACATATGCCCTCCTATGTGGAAAGAGACTATACAGAGACTCTGGTAGATTCTGGGAGGTATATGTTGGTAGAATAAAATTTTTCTCTGATCAAAATAAAGCACTTAGAGTGTTTGATATATAACAGACATTTAGTAAATGTTATATTCATATACAGGAATTCTCAGATTTATAGTATTTATATTTCAATAGATTTAGAGGTTACATAGACTTCTGTAGAATAGTCTGGGAAACCTAGTGGCCTAGCACAGTGCCTGGCACATAGCAGGCATTTAACAAATGCTAGTTAATGGAAACAACATGTATAATATTGATTTCACAGGAAAATGCATACTTTGAGTTTTGAGCCTTAATGCTGAAAAAGGAACTGTCTACCACTGCTTACAGCCGTAAGTTGCTATGGAGAGGAGTTAGATGGTTTTATGAACCACCCAGTAGCAGCAAATTTGGAGGTTTGAAAGCAGGGAGACCTGAGGCAGTGAAATACAGAAAAGAGGTTGGATTTGGAAGGAAAGCACTTGAATTTGAATCCTGGCTCATATTTCTGCTATCTTCTTTGACCCAGAGAGGTCACTTAACCTCTGGACGTCAGCTTCTTCCCTTATTAAATTACAGGGTTGAGTTAGATGATCCAAACATTTCCTTCAGTAGAAATTCTAGGAACTTTTGAACCTTTGGGCATATATGCACACATGTGCCCAAAGAGAGCAGAATAAAGCAAAGTTAAGTAACTTAGTTGTCCTCCTGTTTATTTTAGCATTGAATGACTATAGCCTGCAGCTTAAATCAAGGCCAAGTTTCTTTGATTTCTTCTGAGTTCTCTTTTCTTGATCACAGTACTGACCCTGCTTCTGCAATCTGGCCACAGCCTTCTGCCTTTGGCCCCTGAACTCAGCCATCTAAAGACCAACTTTAATCTACCAAATGATGCTTCTGGTCTCAAACTACGTGGAAACTTCCCACTGACACCCTTCCTTCCATCTCTCACTCTGAGAGGTTTCAGTCTGTATCAGGAAGCCTACCCATAGAAGGAGCAGTAGAGAAAAATTGTATTACTGGGAACATGTCTTTATACTTTCATTATCTCTTGTCTCTCCTCCCTACCATCACATATACAGGCAGAAAGGAACCTGGGAGTTGGGTGGGAATGGATACTTCTCATTCTCTAGGAGTTAAAAGAGAGATTGGTTCTTAGAGCATGGTCTAGCTGCTCCTTCACAGATGATAAAGAAGGAAAATTCTTTCTAACTGATTTTATTTAATTTGACTGTAGAATATAAACTTCTTGAGAGTAGGGTTTGTTTTGCTCTTTTTGTTCCTATTCTCAGCATTTATCCTATGTCTGACACATACTGGAGTTTAAGAAATAATTATCTAGTGGTCTTTTAGATTTGATGGATCTGGTGATAATTCCACATGGAATTTGAAAGAAAAAAAGGACATTTAGGCACTTCCATTCTTCAACCTATATCCTAGTTCTTTTTTTTTTATTGAGAGGGGAAGACAGGGCAATGGGGGTTAGGTGACTTGCCCAAGGTCACACTGCTAGTAAGCATGTCAAGTGTCTGAGGCTAGACTTGACCTCAGGTCTCTCCTGACTCCAGGGCCAGTGCTCTACTCACTGTACCACCTAGCTGCCCTCTCCCCTAGTTCTTCTTACAGCACTCTTTACCACTGCATAGATATTCCTTCCTTTTGCCACTGTAGGATTAGTTTTAATCTTTGAGTGTCCCCTAGATGATTGATTTCATATTTTGTACTAGTTTTACTTCTTTTATTTGTTCTTCACTCAATGTGGTGGTGCTTTCTAACAATTGGACCCCCCCACTACCCAATTTTTTTTAAAAATAATATTTCTAAACTGATTAAAGTATTTAATGTAGTGGGGGGATCTCAAACTTTTAAAAGTCTCAAAAGATAGTTAAGTTCCTTTTCATTTACAATTTTGGTAGTTTGCCATTTTATATGCTGATTTGGAAATGAATAAATAGCTTTGAGCATTTATTTCTGTGTTTCTGCTTCTGCCTGTCTTTTTGTCTACATTTTGATGTCTTTCTTTATATCTGTCTCATCTCTCTCCTGGGATCCATCCCTATGTCCTCAAATTCTTGCTAAATATCTGCAGCTGGATATCTTGTTGGGACCTCAAATGTATACATGTATGTATGTATGCATTTATGTGTATATAGTTATGCCTAGATATATAATACATGCATCATATACAATATAAATTCAATTTATAGCTTCTTAATAGTTGGATCAGTACAAAAGTGGAATGGTCTGCCTTGGGAGGATAATGGGTTTTACACTCACTGGTAAGTTGTAAAATCAATTCTTGGTTAGGCATAGTTTGGATCAGATCATTTCTAAAGTCTCTTCGGACATGGAGATTAGGTGAATATGCTTTATCCTTCCTCCTCAACCGCAGTCTGTTAACAAAAAAAGAGACTATTTTGTTGTTTGGGCAGCTAGGTGGCCCAGTGGATAGAGTGACAGGTCTGGAGTCAGTAAGACTCATCTTCCTGAGTTCAAATATGGCCTCAGGCACGGACCAAGCTGTGTGACCCTGGGCAAATCATTTAACCCTATTTGCCTCAGTTTCCTCATCTGTAAAATAAGCTGGAGAAGGAAATGGCAAACTACTCCAATATCTTTGCCAAGAAGACCTCAAGAGGGGTCATAAACAGTCAGACATGGCTCAATAACAATTTTGTTGTTTATTTTTGTATTTCTAGAGCAGGTGCTTAATGAATGCGTGTTGAATTGAATTTGTTTTTACCTCCTCATTTCTCCTAATATTGAGTACATGTGCAAGGATGTATAAGTCTACTAAGCCCTAAGCTCGCACTTACAGTCTAGTGCTTGTGAGTTTGGAAACAAATATGCCACTTTCAAAACTATACTAGATGGATAAGTGAACACATTTTGAGTGACAGAAATGGTACCTGTCTACAGAAAACAATGACAGGGACAGAAAATGGAAAGCTGGGTATTTACAATAATAATAAAAAAAGATGTGAAGAGTTTTGTTCTGCACTGGTGGGTCAGAGATGTAAAATTTAGATAGATATGTGGACAATAGCTACCTGAGTGATGACAGGAGAGTTTTTTTTAACCTTTTAGAATGTGTTTATTTTCTGCATTTAAAACAATCTTTAGAAGAGTGAAAAGTAGGTCAAGGTCTCTGTTTGTACTTAGCTTTGGTTGATCTCTTAAGTTTTATAGGCATTTGATATTACAGAAGATTGTATGCTTCTGGAAACTTTAGCACTGATCTAGTGGCTCTGTGCCTACCTCATATTTATATTTTTCCCCCAAGGTGATAAAAATATTTTAGTATTTTTAGCCTAATCTTTTCTCATGACATCTTAGTGAGGGAAATAGAAAATAGGCATTATTGGAATGAATTCTTCCCACTAAGAAAGATGAGCCAAGTTTAATGGCCAGCCCTGAGGAGCCATTTGAGAGTGGACCACAGCTGGAATCCTGTATTCAATCATGTTTGCCACATTTTTTTGGAAAAAAATTGAAAGTATAAGAATGTCAAGAAGAGGGCAATCAGAAGGGTGAAAGGTATTGAGATAACAATTATAGCTTGCATTTATGTAGTGTTTTAAGTTCTGCAAAGCAAATTCTTTTTTTTTTTGCTCTACTCCCTTGTACTTTTTATTTTAGATTAATTTACTTTTAGTATTCAACATTCGTTTCCACAAGATTTTGAATTACAAATTTTCTCCCCATCCTTCCCCCCCCAAAATGGCATGCATTCTGATTAGCCCTTTCCACAGTGTGTCCTCCCTTCTATCACCCCACTCCACCCCCCATCCCTTTTCCCCTTACTTTCTGGTAGGGCAAGAGAGATTTCTATACCCCATTGCCTGTATATCTTATTTCCCAGTTGTGTGTAAAAACAATTTTTAACATTTGTTTTTAGGACTTTGAGTTCCAAATTCTCTCCCGTCCTCCCTCCTCACCTACCTTCATTGAGAAGACAAGCAATTCAATACAAGTTATACATGTTTCATTATCCAAAAACACTTGTAGTGAAAGACTAACTGTATTTCCCTCCATCCTATCCCACCCCCACCATTTATTCTATTTTCTCCTTTGACCCTGTCCCTTTTAAAAAGTGTTTGCTTCTGACTACCCCCTCCACCAATCTGCCCTCCCTTCTATCATTCCTCCCCCTCACCCCCCCATCCTCTTTCCCCCTACTTTACTGTAGGGTAAGATATCCAATTGAGTGTGTATGTTATTGCCTCCTTAAGCCGAATCCAATGAGATCAAGATCCACTCATTCCCTTTCACCTACCCCCTCTTCCCTTCCATGATAAAAGATTTTTCTAGCCTCTTATAAGTGAGATAATTTACTCCATTCTATCTCTCCCTTTCTCCTTCTCCCAATATATTCCTCTCTCACCCCTTAATTTTATTTTTTAGATACCATCCCTTCATATTCAACTCACCTTGTGCCATCTGTCTATATATAGGTATATTCCCTTCAACTACCCTAATGCTGAGAAAGACCTCATGAGTTACAAATATCATCTTCCCATGTAGGAATGTAAATAGTTCAACTTTAATAAGTTCCTTAAGATTTCTCTTTCCTGTTTACCTTTTCATGCTTCTCTTAAGTCTTGTATTTGACAGTCAAATTTTCTATTAAGCGCTTGTCTTTTCATCAAGAATGCTTGAAAGTCCTCTATTTCATTGAATGTCCATTCCCTCCTGAAATATTATACTCAGTTTTGCTGGGTAGGGGATTCTTTGTTTTAATCCTAGCTCCTTTGATCTCTAGAATATCATATCCTAAGCCCTCTGATCCCTTAATGTAGAGGCTGTTAGATCTTGTGTTATCCTGATTGTGTTTCCACAATACTTAAATTGTTGCTGGCTGCTTGCAACATTTTCTTCTTGACCTGGGAACTCTGGAATTTGGCTGCAATTTTCCTGGTTTTCACTTTTGGATCTTTTTCAGGAAGCAATCAGTCGATTCTTTCAATTTCTATTTTACCCTCTAGTTCTAGAATATCAGGGCAGTTTTACTTGATAATTTCTTGAAAGATGATGTTAAGGCTTTTTTTTTTTTTTGATCATGGCTTTCAGGTAGTCCAATACTTTTAAAATTCTCCCTCTTAGATCTATTTTCTAGGTCAGTGGTTTTTCCAATGAGATATTTCACATTGTCTTCTATTTTTGAATTCTTTTGGTTTTGTTTTATAATTTCTTGATTTCTCATAAAGTTATTAGCTTTCATTTGCTCCATTCTAATTTTTAAGGATTTATTTTCTTCGGTGGTCTTTTGGACCTCCTTTTCCATTTGGCCAATTCTGCTTTTTAAGGCATTTTTCTCTTTGGCTTTTTGAATCTCTTTTGCTATTTTATTGGTCTATTTTTAAAGGTGTTATTTTATTCAGTATTTTTTGGGGTTTCTTTGAGCAAGCTGTTGACCGATTTTTCATGGTTTTTTTGCATCACTCTCATTTCTTTTCCCAATTTTTCCTCTACTTCTCTTACTTGATTTTCAAAATCCTTTTTCAGCTTTTCTATAGCCTGTGACCTATTCATATTTTTCTTGGAGGCTTTTGACGTAGAATCTTTGACTTTGTTGTCTTCTTCTCATTGTATATTTTGATCTTCTTTATCACCAAAGTAAAATTCTATAGTCCGAGTTTTTTTACACTGTCTGCTCATTTTCCCAGCCAATTACTTGACTTTTGAGCTCTTTGTCAAGGTATGATTCTGCTTCCAGAGTGGAGTGCTCTGTCTCAAGCTTTGGGGTTTTTACTCAGCTATTTTCAGAGCTACCTCTGGTCAACTGTAAATTTTCAATTCTTCCAAGATGGTATGATCAAAAGAGAAATGTTTACTCCTCTCCTGGCCTGTGCTCTGGTCTGTGAGTGATTTCAAACACTCTTTCCTGCCTTGGAGCTGTGAGAGCTCCCTATCCACAGCCACCACAAGCTCTTCCACACCAGCACTCCTCTTCACTCCAGGATCACCACCCAAGCCTGTGACCCAGATCCAAGCAGGGCAAAGCAAGAGAATCCTGCCTCAGCATCAGCAAAGAGATCCCTGCACTCCCACTGGGATCAGCCACTTGATTTCCCCCCCCCCCCCACTGTCTGTGGGCCTGGAGCTCTGGAAGCAGCTGCTACCGCTGCTGCCACCACCTTTGCTGCCCCAGTTCTGGGGCTGGACTACACTCTTCTCTCACCCAGGTCCAACAGAGTTTTCCCACTGACCTGCTAAGTTGTCTTTGGCATTTGTGGGTTGAGAAGTCTGGCTGAATCACTGGCTGCCAGTGATTCAATGCCCTGAGGCCTGCTCCATCTGATTGTCTCCAGCCCAGTTTGTGTGGGCGCGGCCCATGCTGGGCTGCGCTCCACTCCCAGCACCATGTGATAGAAATTCCCATTGACCATCCAGGCTGTCTTGGGTGGGAGACTTGTTTTACTCTGTCGTTTTGTGGGTTCTGTAGCTCTATAATTTGTTTAGAGTCATTTTTTGCTTTATTATGGAGGCATCTGGGGGAGAGCTCAAGCAAGTCCCTGCTTTTACTCCACCGTCTTGGCTCTGCCCCCCTGCAAAGCAGATTCTTACAATAATAATATGAAGTTGGTGCTATTATCTTCCCTATTTTATAGACAAGAGAACTGAGGCCCAGAGAGGTTATGACTTGCAATATAGCGAGTGTCTGAGACAGGATTTGAACCTAAGTCTTCCTTACTCCAATTTCCATTCTTCTGCAATCATGCCATATTACCAGCTTTTAAAAGAACTGGGAATCTTTAACCAACAGAAGGGAAGAGTGCTAAAGGCTAAATTTATTATGGTGTTATGATAGCTATCTTCAAATATCTGAAGAACTTGTATATGAAAGAAAGATTAGACTTGTTCAGCTTAGTTGTAGTGGGTAGAATTAAGAGTAGTAGAGGAGGTGGAGCCAAGATGGTGGAATAGGGAAAGTGCTCAGTTGAGCTCTCCCCATATCCCCCTCCAAATATTTTAAAATAAGGCCTCAAATAGAATTCTGGAAAGGTAGAGCCAAAAACGTCAGTGAGACATTGTTCCAGCCCAAGATAACTTAGGAGTTCAAAAAGAGAAATGTGTGACAGGGGTGTAGCGGCTGGCTTGGAGCCCACATGGGTGAAACACCAGTGGGACTAGGTGGTGGCAACAGAATCAGCAGTGACTTTGGAAGCTCCTAAGTCAGAGACAGTGAGAAGACCTGGCAACCAGTCAGAAAGAGATTATAAGGGACCTTTGCGCTAGCACTAGAAGCAGGACCAGAGGCTATTTGACAACTCCATTGCTTATACCCACTTTGGGCTTATAGTTCAAGGGCAGAGAGGAGCACTTTTGGTCAAGAGGGAGTGAAAGCTCTGAGGGGCAGTATTACTTCTGGTAGCTATGGATCAAGGACCCTGAGGAGAAGCATTGATTGCAATCCCAATGGACTAGGGGCTGTTCTTGGGTAAGGACCAGAGTATAGACCAGGAGAGCAGTAATCACACCCCTCCCCACATCACACTATCTAGGAAACACTGAAAATTCTCAAACCCCCAGAACTAGTTCTGGAACCAGCTGTGTGAAAAAGTGTGAAGCTTGGGACAGTGCCTCTCCACAACCCACACTGGGAACAGAGTCAACATTAGCATAAATGTCCAAATCAGGAAACAGAGTAGAAAAATGAACAAGCAACAACAACAAAAAAGAACCTGACCATAAAAAGTTGCTATGGTGATAGGGAAGATTAAGACAAAAACTCAGAAGAAAACAATGAAGCCAAAATAGCTACAAGCAAAGCCTCAAATGAAAAAGATGTGAATTAGACAGAAGCCCCAAAAGAATTCCTGGAAGAACAAAAAAAATGATTCTTAAAATCAAATAAGAGTGGCAAATGAAAAAAAATGAGGGAAAAGGCAGAAAATCATGAAGAGACAATTAATATCTTGGTTAAAAAAAGACAAAAAATGAAAAAAAACCCTTGAAAACAGAATTGGCCAGATGGAAAAAGAGGTACAAAAGCTCACTGAAGAAAATAATTCCTTAAAAATTAGAATTGGGCAAGTAAAACTAATGACTTCACAAGACATCAAGAAACAATAAAAGAAAGTCAAAAGAATGAAAAAAATCAAAGGAAATGTGAAATATTCATTGAAAAACAACTGACTTGGGAAATAGATCTGGAAGAGATAATTTAAGAATTTAAGAATTATTGGATTACCTGAAAACCATGATCAAAGAAAGAGCCTGTTAGAGATCATATTTCAAGAAATTGTCAAGGAAGACTGCCCCAATGTCCTTGAAGCAGAGGATAAAATAAAAACTAAAAGAATTCACCAATTATCACCTGCAAGAGATACCAAAATGAAAACTCCTAGGAGTATTACAGCCAAATTCTAAAGCTTCCAAGTCAAAGAAAAAGAAGAAGTTGTAAAAAGGCAAATTTTGGCTTGAGGTGAGAAAAAACTTCTTAACAATTAGAGTCATCCCAAAGTGAAATGGGCTCTCTTGGTAAGTATCGAACCCCTCTTCACTGGAGATATTCAACCAAAGGCTAGATTATCAGGCATCTTGTGGGGATTATTGTTCAGGTATGGTTTGGATTAGTTGGCCTCACTCTGAGATTCTTCTCGATTCTGTGAAATGACACCGGGCAGAAGGTGTCATAGCTCTGGCAGCTATAATGCTTTACATGTGCTTTATTCCTTCCCCACCTATAGTTATGCTAAAAACTATGACACCTTTTATGTTGGACCCAAAGTAACACATTTCCTATAAAAGTCATCAAAAGATGTCTTTTGGGAATTATTAGAACCTTGGCTTACTTTTTATGCAGTGGAGAGTTATTATTGCAAAACCATGTTTCTGAGGATTAAACATCAGGCTGAGTTTTGTTTGGGACTTTTCTACTCTACATTGTCAGGCGACTGGCTCCCTCCAGCTCTAGTCATGTTATAAGCCTAGCTGTTTCTTCCCAGGCTGGTGCCTTAGATTCTGTCAAGGGTGAGATAGGGCTACGGCCTGTTGCCCCAGGAAAACTCCTTTGCAGATTTGCTTGTCTTTTTGTATTTGTGTATGGCCGGAAGTAGTTATGGAGTTGTTCTGTTCAGGGGTTACCCTGTTTATACTAAACATTTCTGCATGCGATTAATTGTTCCAAGTAACTAAAGAGGCTGCAGACTTCTCTGCACCTGTTCCCTGCTCCCTTGTGGGTTCCTGTCGATCTTTAAGAAGTAGCTTTAGTCTTGCAGGTGTCATGTGGTACCCAGAGTTGGGGAATGATTCTCCTTTCAATGAGGGGTTAAAGTTTTCTCTACTTAGTGCCTGAATAAATATATGTTCCAGGATAAGAATGGGATCATTGAGCTCATCATGCCCATTTTAAAGTTAGGAAAACTGAATCAGAAAGCATTTATTAGGCACCTACTTTATGCCAGTCACTGGCACTGGCACTGTTAGGGACAAAACTGTCCCTAACCTCAAAGCACTTACATTCTAGTAGGGGAAACAGCAAATATAGGAGAGTGGTGACTAGTGAAGGGAGTTTTTTTTTTTTGGAGGGGGGAAGGCAAGGCAATTGGGATTAAGTGACTTGGCCAAGGTCACACAGCTACTAAGCACATCAAGTGTTTGAGGCCAGATTTGAACTCAGGTCTTGCTGACTCCAGGGCCAGTGCTGTACTCACTGCGCTACCTAGCTACCCCATGATTGGAGTTTTTACCTGAAAGTCACAGGGATATTAAGTGGAGCCTTGGAGAAGTCCATTGTCAAGCTTTCTCCAGAAGCAATGGTAGTATTCGTTTAATTACTAATGGAAGCAAGGGGTGGAAAATGAAAGCAGGAGTTGGAGGGCATGTGGGATATAATAGGGTAGATTGTAAGATATCTCAAGATATCTAGAACCAAAGGATGGGAAACATGATCTGGGGCCAGCTAGATGTAGTCACTGGCCATTTAAGTTGGGTCCCAGGGTGGAGTCTTAATATGAGTGGATAAACTCACCCAGGGAGGGAGGCATGGTCCCTGGTCTAGATAGTGGGGAGACTGAGTAGAAATGTGCTGTATCTTTTGTATTTGCTCAACCAGTTGCTGGCAGAGCTAGGAACAGAATTCAAGACTTTTTGACTTTCAATTCAATGCTCCAGTCATTAAATCCCCTCCCCCCTTCTTTGAAACACATGTTCATTGTAGCCCATTTACACATCTGCTACTTCAGAAAGTCTCCTATTAATGCATACTCTGCATCACCAGTGACTGTCCTTTTTTTTTCTTCCTTAGAGTTTCTTGGCATTAATATTAATCTTTTGCATACAGCATTTCCCTACTGTACCCATATCGTCTTTGGTGACATTTTGACAGCTCGTGTAATAGTGGGAGCAGAAAGGGAATGAGAATGACGATGTAAAAAGGCAAAGAATAGGATGCTAGCTATATTCAAAGAGATGTTGGTATTTATAAGCTGGTATTCATTGTCCTGGGTGGTAAACACATTATATATTCACCAATTCAAGGATAATAGCTTGTTTACTGTTACCAATGTTTGAGTGGCTCAGGTGGCATATCCTCGTTCCCGTTTCTTCACTTTTTCTTGGAGCAGATGTGCTGTTGTCACACCAGGACAGTCTCTGAGAAACCTTCAGGTTGAAATCAGAAGGTCCCGGAAGGCTTCAACTTTAATCCTTTGTGGCAGGCCCATTTATCATGGGCAATTTCAGCAGCTGTCAGTTTATCTAACCTGCCTTGCTAGAAAGTTTGCAGGACTGTGGTATTTTTGAGGTTTACCAATTTTGCCCTATTTGTGAATCAGAATTTTTCTCTTTGTTTTAGTCCAAACCTGATTTATCAGTCCAAGGGCTCCAGTGTGAAAATTCCTGCCCCTAGTAAAACAGGCAACTCACCTGTAACTTATAGCCTTAGAGGTGCCTGGGGATACTTAGAGCTTAACTGAGTTGCTCAGGATCACTCAGCTAGCATGTGTTAGATGCAGGATTTAAATCTAGGTCTTCCTGGCTCTAAGGCTTGTCCTCTATTCATGGTGCTTTTCTTTCCCTCAAGTCAGAAGTATGTTATTTTAAACTATTCTCCCAAGACCAAGCGTGATGAGAAATATAACCTTAAGAGAGAACCTCTTCAGTGTATATTTCAGGACAGAAGGATGTTTTATTCGTAGCTTGGTTTTCTCTGATGAGGGCCATTATGTTTGAAGAAGGGAATGGAGTCTGTTGGTAATGGGCTTTAAATACCTTAGCCCAAGTCCGTAGAAATGGATATGATAAAAGAATATTGGATTTGTAGTTAGGAAGGGAAAGGAGGAAAGAAAGGGAAAAGGAATAAGCATTTATGTAGCACCTACTATGTGCCAGACTCTATGCTAAGTACTTTTTTTGCCTGTATTGTCTTATTTGATCCTCATAAAAACCATGTGAGGCAGGTGCTATTATCATTCCTGTTTTACAGTTAAGGAAACTAGGCAAACAGAAGTTAAGTGACTTGCCCAGGGTCATGCAGTTACTAAGTGTAGTTTGGAGTTGAACTGAGTTTGGAGTTGAACCCAGGTCTTCCTGACTCCAGGCCCAGTGCTCTAACCACTGAGTCATCTTGAAGTGAGCTGGTTCGAATCCTTCCTCTGACATTAACAGCTGCCTGGCTATGGGTAAATTAAAATCTCTCTGAGGTTTAGGTTCCTCTTCCTTAAGATGGGAATGATGGTAATTATAGCACCTACTTCATTGTTATCATAATTTAATGAGATGTAAAGTACTTTGTAAGCCTTAAAATATGATATAAATGCCAGATATTGTTGCTTTGCGTTCTTAGGGAATCCAGTGGCTCCCTTCCTGGTTCACCAGTTGTGTTGGTAAGCAAAATGGGCTCCTTAGCACTTAGTTCAACAGGTGCCCTTGAGGAGTTTGGCTTTTGTTTGCTTTGAGTGATTCAGCTATTTCATTGAATCTTGCTAAGTGCTAAGCCCCAGGCCCAGAGCCCTATTGGGTGTGGAACCCATGCGGGTATGGATTGATGACTGAGGTGGGGCCCAGGGTGGCACTGGCTGGGGGGAGGTGTTCACTCCGGAGCCGACCTAGAAGCAGAGCCGACCCGGAAGTAGAGCTGACCTGTGTGTGGACCGAGGAGTGCCGAGCAAGGACTTGAGAGCAGTGGGTAATCTTCTTATCAGAGAGGGGAAGCATGAATATGATTTGGTTTAATACCATCATGTTTTTCTGTGGCCTCCTGGTTACTCTTGAGAGGTTGACTTATTGGGCCTGGAAGCTTATGATCAAAATATCAAAATGGGGAGGCTGGTTCATGGGTCTGTTACTTTGGAGCCTGAATAAATGCTTTAATTCTTCTACCTTCTACTTAGAGAATTCCTTATATCCTGTGGTTCTGAACCATTCAGACATATATATGATTCTCTTTGAAATCATAAATTCTGCCTTCTTACTACATCTGGCGACAAGGTGGATGGGATCGCTAGGTATAAGATCTCTATTTAGAAGCAGAAGAACTTCAGAGGAAGAGATGAATATCCCAGGGTGGGAGGAT
>CM053622.1:465318348-465371960 GCA_028646595.1 Phalanger gymnotis | reverse complement strand
AGGTGCCCTTGAGGAGTTTGGCTTTTGTTTGCTTTGAGTGATTCAGCTATTTCATTGAACCTTGCTAAGTGCTAAGCCCCAGGCCCAGAGCCCTATTGGGTGTGGAACCTATGTGGGTGTGGATTGATGACTGAGCCAGAGACAGCTACAGGAGAAGCTGAAAATAAAGCCGAAGCAGGAGCTGCGGAAGTAGAGCCGACCCGTGTGTGGACTGAGGAGTGCCGAGCAAGGACTTGAGGGCAGTGGGTAATCTTCTTACCAGAGAGGGGAAGCATGAATATGATTTGGTTTAATACCATCGTGTTTTTCTGTGGCCTCCTGGTTACTCTTGTGAGGTCGACTTATTGGGCCTGGAAGCTTATGATCAAAATATCAAAATGGGGAGGCTGGTTCATGGGTCTGTTACTTTGGAGCCTGAATAAATGCTTTAATTCTTCTACCTTCTACTTAGAGAATTCCTTATATCCTGTGGTTCTGAACCATTCAGACATATATATGATTCTCTTTGAAATCATAAATTCTGCCTTCCTACTACACCAGTGCCAGAGAATCACACATTTTCAGAGTTACAGGGAATTTAGAAGTTATCTGGTCAGACAAGATTATTCTCTATAGCAAGAGTTCTCAATCTAGGATCGAGGAACTTGTCTTTGTTCTTTGACATTTCAATAACTATTCTGTTGCTGTTGAGTCATCTTATAGTCATGTCAGACTCTTCGAGACCTCATTTGGGATTTTTTTTTTTGGCAAAGATACCGGAGTCGTTTGCCATTTCCTTCTCCAGCTCGTTTTACAGATGAGGAAACGGAGGTAAACAAGGTTAAATGATTTGTCCAGGGTCACACAGCTAATAAGTGTCTGAGGTTAAATTTGAACTCAGGAAGATGAATATTCTTGACTATAGGCCTTGCAATCTATCTACCATGCCACCTAACTGCCCACTTCAATGACTATACTCCAATATAATTGATTTCCTTTATAATCCTGTGTATTTTATCATACACATTTAAAAACATTATGCTGAGAAGGGGTCATAGGCTTTACCAGTCTGACAAAAGGGTCCATGGCACACCAAAAATTATGAATCCTTGCTCCACAACCTCCTAGATAAGTGGTGATCCAGTCTCTACTTGAAGCTCTTCAGTAAAGAGGAAAACTAGATCTAGGGTGGGTCAACCAGGGCTTAGTCCTCTTGTGACAAATTTAGAGGGTGCTGACAGTACTTGAAATTCTTTAGCAATATAGAAACAAGAGCTTAGCATCTAATTAGCAAGACTAATTAGTTAAAATTGGAAGCTACCAGATGGTACATTAGGGAGAGCTCCTGCTCCACCCACCGCTTTCAAATGGAGAATACGTCATGCTGTTTACCGTAATTTGCGCTGGTTGTCCAACTTAGAAAAATTCCTTGTCATAACTTGGATCATCTAGTGCCCATTGCCTTTCAAGGTAGCTCATTGAATTTTTAGTTGGCTCTAATTCTTAGGGAGATTTTCCTCTCAAAAAGCTGAAATCCAGTCCATTCATTATTCCTAATCTGCCCTCTGGATTTAATCAACTGTCTGATCTGCTTTCTTCATGCCAGCATTTCAAGTTCTTGAAGGCCCTTCTTATACTATACATACCTAGTCCCTTCACCTTGTTTGCCCTTGTTTCTAGGGCAAGATGCTTTCTCATATTCCTTCCTTTATAGGCATAATTAGGCCTCTTCCATACTAAAAGAAAAACAAAGCAAGATAAAACAAAAACAAATCCAACTTTCAAACCCTAAATAAAAAAATACCCCATAATATTCCCTTGATCCTGCTAAGTTGTCAAAGTATTATTTCATATTCACCTTTCTTTACACTGATAGATTTCTGAAAAGAGCAGTCATACCTACTGTTTCTATTTCCTCATCTGTCTGCTCTGCCTTTCACAATCTGGCTTCTGCTGCCGTAACTCTACAAGAATGGTTCTCGTCAAGGTTACTTAGTGACTTCCTTATTACCAAATTCACTTACCTCTTCTCCAATCCCACACTCTTATTTTTTTTAACCACCCTAGTCCAAAGCCTTATTATCTCTTAAGTTTTTAAAATTGCTTTATTTTGTTTTGACACTTGAGTGAATTCCCAAGAAACAATTCCCTTCTCCCTGATTTAGTATCTTCATATTAAAAAAGTTGGGAAAAATTATTTAATACATCAATGTAGATAATTTAGTGGTTGGGACATAGTACATTTAAGTTCCCATTTTTGTGTTTATCTTTTGTTGACAGAAGAGAAAGGTGCATATTTCAACTTTAATAATTTGGAACCTACATTGACCATGTATTTGACCTAAGACTTGTTGACTTTTAGTGTTATCTTCATTTATATTATTATAGGCATGATATATATTGGTCTATTTATTTGGTTTTTTCATATGCATAAATTCATACATTTTTATATGTCTCTGAATTCTTAACATTACTTACAGCACGATAATATTACATTGTATTTTATATGCCATAATTTGTTCAGCTATTCAATTAATCGACTGATTCAAATTTTGTTTCCTGCTCCTTACTAGTACAAATAGTGCTTCTATAAATAATTTGGTATGCATTACCTTTCTGCTATTGACTTTTTTGGTGGGGGGAGAAGGATAAAATATAAATTGAGAAGAGATATTGTTATATCAAATAATAACTTTTCTTGTATAATTCAAATTGCTTCCTAGAATGGCTAGACCAACTCACAGTTCCACCAGCAGAAATTAGTGACCTGTCTTCACATAGTCATGGCAACATTACTTTTTTCCATTTTTACAAATTTTATGGGCAAAACTTCAGAGATGTTTACATTTTCATTTATCTTGTTATTAGTAATTTTGAACATTTTTTCCATATTGTTGTTGATAGTTTGAATTTCTTCTTTTGAAAACTGTTTGCTTGCACCCTTTTACCTCCTCTTCACTATTGGTCAATGGCTTCTAGTCTGATACGTTTGTTTGAATTCATCATAGCTTTTTTATATAAGAATTTTACTAGGGTATATTTAACACAAAGATTTTTTCCCCTCAATCCACATCTTGTTATTCTGGCTGTATTGATTTTTTATGCTTTTAAAAAATTAATTTTACTATTTGTTTAGTTAGGAATTCTTCCCATACCCATAGTGGTGAAATATATAGTATTCCATTCTCAGTTTTAAAATTAAATTTTAAAATAATAAATCAATTTTGATAGTGTGACTTTTACTATTTATATCATTTAACATTTGTAACTTATGGAGTAATAAAGTCTTAGAATGGCAAAATGAATAGGATACTAGGTCAAGAATAAGGCAAACCTTTATTCAAATCCTATCTCTGATATGTTATCACAGTAGAGTCATTCAACATAGTCATCTATGTGCTTTAAGCAACTCCTTTGGCATTATTCACCAAGTTAGGTGGTTTTCAATTCACATTGATGACGATAGTTCCTATACTAGGAGTTTCATACTAATGAAGTAATAAATCCTTTCCATATTTGTATATGACATAAAATACTGGTGCAAACCATTTTGCCCACCATCAATCTACTTCACAGTTTTTTTTCTATCAGTTTTTGTCAAATAAAGAGTCCTTTACTAAATAGTGTATGTTCTTGGGCTTCTTAAAGGATGATACATGTGTTTATTTCTGTCCTTCACATCTCAACTATTCTACTCGTCTACTTTTATAGTTTGTTTTTTTTAACCAGTACTAGATTTGGTTATTACTACTTTCTAGTATAATATGAAACCTTGTAATGCTAGATTTCTTTTTTTGCTACTTAAAAAATTATTTTCTTTGAAATCTTTGACATTTTGTCCTCCATGAGAGTCAGCATGGTGTAGGGGGTAGAAATCTATCTTTGGAGCCTTGGAACCAGGAAGACCTGGCCATTTTCAGATAATAGATGGAATGGTAGCTCCTTAAGGTCATGGACTGTTTTATTTTTATCTTTATATCTCCAATGCCTAATGCAATGCCTGGCACACAATAGATATTTAATAAATTTATTCATTGACTTAATCTTCATAACTCTGAGAGGAATGTAGTGCAAATTTTGTTATTTTTATTTTACAAAAGAGAAAACTGAAGATTTGGAGTCAGAAAATTTAGGTTCAAATTCCTGGCTCAAGCCAAATCAATGTCAATTCAATTAGCATTTATTATATGCTTACCATGTGTACTAAATAATTTACCACGGTTACATAGCTAGTAGGTGGTAGAGCCAGGATTCAAAACCAGATCTTCTGACTCCACATTCTGTGGTTTTTCTGCTAGGGTATAGGAGGTAATTTGGAGTGCTTCATTGAGAGAAAGTGGGGCAAATATTTTAGTAATCTCTTGTGCCAGTAGCTTATTACTTCTTCATGACAGTTTTATCAGGGGAGAATTATTTTTATTTTGATTAGAATCAGATAAAAAGTTTTCTCTGCTCACAGTTAAAATTGCTCAATGTCCCCTTCCTTCAATCATAATATTCAATGAAGCTTCACCTATACTATACCCTGTGCTTGGAATAACTCCCTTCTACAGATCGCTAAATTCCTTCTTGAATTAAAAAACTCCTGAGTTGTCACTTTATGATAATTTCCCAAATCAATTTCTCTCTGCCAAACCATATAAATATTATTCAAACTGTTCTTCATTCATTTAGACCTCATGAGTTGCAACAAATTATTTGGTCAACAAATTATTGAATTATTTGGTATTCATATTTAACATTTTTTAGTTGTATAGTAAATTATCTGTCAGAGAATGTACTATTCTGTCAAGTCAATTATCTTTTTTAATATCGTGTATTTGGATGGTCTTAGTGCTAAAATCAGACTATACCTAATTATATCTTTTTTTTCTTTTTTGTTCATTCAGAAAAAAAAAATCGTTTAGATCTTGCAGGCCTCCATGGTAAATGCTATAAACAACTATGATCATTTGTTGTCGTGTTTGTCCTTTGTTCTCGAGAAGGACCATCGCATCAGGGAAATGATGATGTGACTTGCAGTTGACTTTGATTTGAGTGAGGGAGGGCTGTGCAAGGTCAACAGCCTTACTTTCTCCTCTACAGGCATCTGGGGCCAGTGGCCTGATATTCACCAGGATGATTGGAGATGGCCCAGGATGCAATGGGAGACCCTGGCCCTTTCAGGCTAAGGTCTTTTCAGGTTCTCACTTTAAGTAAGGTAATGCCCATTCAGTGAATAGGCCTCTTTAAGAAGATAATCAAGGGATGGCCCCTTTAATCAAAACTCAAAAAAAGAAAACAAAATCAAACTTGGAGAGGAAGACCCTCAGGGCTCCTGGCCAAAAAACAGTTGCTATTGAATATGACCCAGCAATGCCACTTCTAGGAGTGTTGTACTGGACTGATTAATATCAGATCTATTTGTTAAGAATGTACTATGGAGTTTCCAGATCTGATAGCTTTCATTATAAGACCTTGGTGTCCATCCACACATGCTGACTTATAATATGAGTCCCCTATGTCTGTTCCACTGGGGATGAAGTATGATGAGGCAGAAAGAACACTGGAATGGGGATCAGAAGAGCTGGATTGTAGTCCCGATTCTGTTACTAACTAGATGAATTATCCTTGAGAAAGAAAAATAACCTAACTTCTTTGGGCCTCTATTTTCTCACCTGAAAAATGATGCTTCTGAACTCAATGATCTCTCAGGTCTTTTTTATTACTAAGGTTCTAAGTAATAATAGCACAGTTCTGTGATTTGACTCTCTTCTCAGATCCCTGTCTGCTCTCCTTCATCTTGGGCCAGATACGGCTGACGTCTGTCATAGAAATAGATCAGCTGGGTTATTTCAGTGAGGCTGAGGAAGGGAATCAAAGTTAAGGAATGGAACAATGGAAAAAGCACTGGATATAGATTCTGAGAATCCAGATCCAAATTCCAGGCCCAAGTCACGTTAAATCATCGAGACAAGTCAGCAAGCGTTTGCTAAATGCTTAATAATATGTTCCAGGCATTGTGTTCTGGTGTGACTTTGGATGAGTCACTTAACCTCTCTGGTCCTCAGTTTTCTTTTCTGTGAAATTAGGGGATTGGATTAGATAACCTCTCAGGTCTCTTCTAGCTTTAAATCTTGAACTCTTTGTTCAGACCCCAGACTAGTCATATATGGATAGGCAATTAGTAAGTTGTTTTTGATAATGATAAAGTCAACTCAAAATCAGAATTGTAAGTTCACTCTCTAAAATGGTTTGTGAAAATGGACTTAGCAAAAACAAACAAATAGTCTTTTGGGGAATAGTCAATACATTAGAAACTTGTGATTTTGCCACTATTGAAACTCCTTTCACCAACATAGATTGCAACCCATCTCTGACTTTTGGTCTTAGAAATTTGATTGAAGATTAGAGATGCTAAATGACATTGTCACACATTGGCGTCAGAGGCAGGATTTGAACCTAGGTTTTTCCTGCCTCTAGTCTAGCCCGTGTTCTGTTCTGCAGTGCTACCTCTTTCTTAATGGTAGAGTAGAAAATCAATTTAGATCCAGGTGAAGGAAGTTACCATTTATCTCTATTTACACTCTTAGCTTTCGGTGTAGGGCATTGTGACTCCTACTGCATACTCATCTGAGAACATAAACTAAAAGGAAAGACTTTTATATATGTGCCATTTGGGTTATTCGACTTTAGCTTCTGTAGTTCTAAAAGTCCTTTGAACCTGGATTTGATAATTTCAGTGACTTCACATTGGTCTACTAGGCCATTTGCAACAGGACTTTAAATGTCACATGCATCATTTCCTTTTGGAAAATGTTTCATCGGGGCAGTGAGGTGCCACAGTAGATACAGAGCACTGGCTCTGGAGTCAGGAGGACCTGAGTTCAAATGCAGCCTCAGAAACTTACTAGCCATGTGATCCTGGGCAAGTCACTTAACCCTGATTGCTTCCCAAAAAAGATATGAAAAGAAAAAGAAAAGATTTCACCGTTACAGAGAGAATTGTCTTATACCAGCTTTCTGTGAGGTATACCTCAAAATATATTACCTATAAAACCTATATTTACATATATTTTACATGTTAGGTATATATACAGGATATTCAATGTATACATCTCAATATACCTATGTTTTATTTTTTTATTTAGATAATAAAATTTTAGATGCCATTAATTGTATCTTATTTTATAGCCTCTGAACAGTGTCGAATATCCCATAGGTGCTTGCAAAAAAAAATTGTAGTGGTAATAGCTTAATATCTGGTCTGACTGTGACGTTTAGGGCTGTCTCTCAATTCACTAGGCTGATAATAACATGAAAATGTTGAGCTGGCAAAATTGCCCTAGCATGCTGCTAAGTTTCTAAAGGCAGCAGCAGTGAATCTGTTTACAGTTATTGGAAGAAAAAAATGTTGATATACATTGTAGGAGTTGTTGCAGTGAAATGCTATTTTGAAATACATTTAGCACATTATTCAGAATTTGCAGCCATGGCCTAAGCCTTTGAAATTGAGAAGGGGAGCTTATTTTAAGGGAAAAGGGAAGATTTGATGCTTGTTTTGATGGCGTCTGGGGAGGTGGGTTTTTGTTTATAGAACCAATGGGATATATAGTTAAAGATGATGGGCTGATTAGTAAGTTCCTCAAGTCAATTAATCAACAAGTTTGTGGAGCATGTCCCAAGTATACAACACTAAATTAGTCTTAAGAAGCTTGGGGAGGGTTCAGAGAAGAGCAATGAAAAAGATTTAAAGTTTGAAAAAGAGAACCTATGAGGAGAGGTTAAAAGAATTCACACGATTAGCCTAGGGAAAAGAAGGGTATGAAAGGTGATCGGATAACAATTGTCGAGTTAATGGAAGTTTTACTGTTAGTAGGATAGAAAACTGACTGTCCTCTTTGCCCCCTGAGTATGGAAAAGAACAAATGAATTTAAACTCCACAGGAGAGATTCAGGTTATATGGAAGGGGAATTTTCAAATGGTGAGTTGTTTTAGTAAAAACAGCATCCTTTAGTAAAGGACGCTGTTAGATATCTTTTTCTGAATGTCTTGAAAAAAATCTGATGAACATTCATTTAGCTAATTTTGCCATGGCACTCCTTGGAGGCAAGGGAAGACATTAGATGACTTCCATTTTGGATCTCTTTTTACCTTATCCTGATAGTCATTAAATTCCTGATTTATTTTTAATATAATAATAAGTGATATTCATATAGTGCTTACTATGTGCCAGACATTATGCTAAACACTTTACAATTGTCTCCTTTTTAAATAGTCACAGAAAAGGGAAGTATTTTGAGATAAAAGGAAAGTATAACTTTTATGCCAAGAGCAGTCAGTCTATCAATCTACTTGTGTCACTGCTGAGATATTGACATATGGATATAGGTGCTTGGTAATTTGGATCCTTATACAAATCTAACATTAAGAAACTGCTATGGAGCTCAGGAAATGGGGGGATGTACCCACATCTTTATGCACAAAGGGATGCCTTTGGACTGTGGACCAGATTGTATCTAGAACAGGTTAAGTCCTAAGGGAGCTTGACCTCTAATGGGAGCAGGAGAAATGGTAGGCTTCCTTTTTCTGTGTCCTCTTTGACTCATTAACCTCTTGACCTAGAGACAAATTGCTAAGGGCTTAAGTTTTGGTTCATGTCTAGATCTTCCTTAAAAGGCCAGTAAAAAGGTACTCAGTGTAAACTGTCAATCAACTATAGCACAGGTATTTATTTCCTATACACAAAAATTCTGATGAACACAATTCTAATTGTGCTGTATTTGTATTCTGACTGTGTTCAAAGTTCTAATGAATACAAAAGACTCACAGAGTATACTGGATAGAACAACTTAAAACAGGATTCAGCAATTTAATTTATAACTACGATTACAATCTCTCAGGAGACTGATACTTAAATCTCATAAGAATATAAAGCAGTTTATAGGTCTGCTAGTTTGACATTTAACATTTCATCTCTGTTATGTCCTGTCCAAACAACTTCAGGGTTCATGCCTTTTTAGTAAAACAGGTTAGATTTAGACCAATCTTTTTCTTGGTGGTCATTGTCTCTAGGTGTATTGGAGCAGTGGCTTGAAATAATTCTGGCAGGCTTTGCATCAGAAGAGAGAGATGAGGGTGACACCATTCACTTTTAAATATCCTCTGAATCACTGGCTCTTCCAGATCAGCAGCTACTAAAGGGAACTTACCATCCCCTCAAACTACAAGCCTTCAAGCTCTTGGGGCTTGGAGGGAGTCACGTGAATGGAAGTTGACCAGAAAACTATAAGAATTGAGAAGGGCAACAGTGAATGTACTTTGCAGTGTGGCCTTAATTGCACAGAGATGAACAGAAAAAGTGTTGCCTCTGTTGGACTGAAAATCTTAGAATAACAATCTATTTTTGTTAAAGATGAATTCGGAGATTTTTTGAAGAATCTCTCCTGCTGACAAAGTTTTGAGGATCCGCATTTTAAGGAGCAAACAAGGAACAGCCTCTTGTAGAAGGTGAAAGCTGAGCTAAAACTTGAAGGAAGCCATGGAAGCTGAAAGCCGGAGTAGGGAGATCATTCCAGATATGGAGGACAGATTGAAAAGTCACAAAGGTGGGAAACAGAGTGAGGAACAAGGAAGCCAACATCACTGGATTGTAGAGTACTCTGGAGGGGAGTAAGGTATAAGAAGACTGGGAAGGCAGGAAAGCAACAGATTGTGAAAGACTTTAAGAGATTTAAATTTGATCCTGTAGATCAGGGCTGTCCAAATGCTTTAGTAAATGGAGCCAAGCTACTGCAGAGCTCTCACTAAAATGGCAAATCAAAATATATTATTTATTGTTTCAATAAGAACCTAAGGTTGGATAGCCCTGCTGTAGATAACAGGCAACCATTGGAGTTTCCTGAGTGGGAGGGTTACGTGGTCAGATCATCATTTAAGAAAGGTTGCTTTTGCAGTTGATGGAAGATAGACTGGAGGATAGGATGGAAGATAGGGGAGAGATCTGAGGCAGGGGTATTGATTTTAAGATTCTTAAAATAGTCCTGGCATGTGGCGATGAGCTGCTGCATTGGGGAAGCATCTGTGAGAATGGAGAGAAAAAAATGTATATGAGAGAGGTGGTGAAGGTAGAGTTTTATTTTATCCAATCAACAGGAGGTGTCCATTCCTTGGATGAGATTCTTAGAATCCTCTTCATCACTGGAGGTCTTCAAGGAGAGGTTAGACAACCTCACCTCCTTGTCAGGGATGCTGGAATCAGGGATTCCTCATGTGGTGGGAAGTCATGCTAAATAATTTCTAAGGGCCCTTCTAGCCCTAAAATTATAAAATAGCACCCTTTGTCTCCCATGGTCAATATTTTTCATTACATTTAATTGCAATTAGTTGCTGCTTTTTAGTGTTTTCATTGGCATTGTTGTAATCATTGTATATATTCATATTCTGATTGCTTTGTTCTAGTTCACACAAGTTTTACCATGTTACTCTGAATTTTTCACATTTGTAATTTCTTAAAATTAAAAGATTTCATTGCAGTAACATACCGTAGTTGGTTTAGCCCAACCTGTGGCCTTGAGGCCATATGTGGCCCCTAGGTCCTCAAGGGTGGCCCTTTGACTAAATCCAAACATCACAAATCCCTCAATAAAAGGATGGCCTCCAGGTCACACATTCCCCACTCCTTGTTTAGCCATTCCCCATTCAATGGGCATCCATTTAATTTCAAGTTTTTTTCTTTTACTATCACAGAAAGAAATGTTATGAATATTTTGACATACACAGAACCTTTCTTTCTATCTTTTACCTCCTTAGGTTATATGTCTGGTGCTTAGAAATACTGGCCATGCTATAGAGCCAGAGTGCCTAGAAAATGGAACCTCAACATCTACTTTAACTGCACTGACTGGAACCCCAACCATGAGCCATGGAGCCATGACTTGATACCTGTCTTTTGTTGTGTCAAAGATCCTGCAGAGGATGTTGGCACTACCCAATGTGGCTATGATAACTGGCTCAATTTGGTAAGGCAGCAGTATGGGAGTGAAGACCACTAAGGCTGGAGCATGGGGGTGATGGTAGTTACAATAGATGGTTTTGTAAGGGTGCTATTCTATAATCTCAGTGCTAGAAGGGACCTTAGAAGTTATTTAGTAAGACTTCCTACCACATGAAAGAATCCCCAATTCCGGCATCCTGACGAGGAGGGGGGTTGTCTAACCTATTTTTGAAGACTTGCAATGATAGAGAAGATTCTAAGAATCCCATTCTAGGAATGCACGACTCCAGTTGGTTGGAAATTCTTCCTTACTTGAGCCCAATTTTCTCTCCCTGCTACTATTAGGTCAATGGTTTTACCTCTGCTCCCTGTATGGGGTATTTAAGGAGGACTAACACCTATGGAGCAAGGGCTTGCTAAGCCCCTTATAGGGGCATCACCTGGAAAGACCTACATGGTCTGATGCTGAGTGAGAGGAACAGAACCAGGAGAACATTATACACAACCACAGACACATTGATTCTGTGATGACTAACTTTGATAGACTTGACTTTCTTCAGCAATACAAGACTCAAAGACAGCTCCAAAGGACTCATGATGGAAAAAGCTGGCTACATCCAGAGAAAGAACTGTGGAGTCTGCATGCTGATTGAAGCAAAATATTTGCTCTCTTTTTTTCTCTTCTTTTTTGGTTTTGTTTCTTTTTTCTCATGATTCATTCCATTGGCCATAATTCTTCTTTGCAACTTGACTATCATGTAAATAAGTTTAATGTGAAGGTTTATATAGAATCTATATCAGACTGCATGCTGTCTTGGGGGGAGGGCGGAGGGAAGGGAAGGGAAGAAAATTTGAAACTCAAGAACATGTAGAACTAAGCGTTGTAAACTAAAAATAAAAAATCTAATAAAAAAAAGAAGCTGTTGTATGTGCAGTGGCCACACCCTGGTAAACCATTGTAGAAGATGGGCTAAACCAGGTTGAGGGTAACTAACAGGCCTCAAATTCATCTCTGAGTTAGGGGAGTGTCTACCTCAAGCATGTGAACCCCCAGCAGAGTGTGTAGATGAGAACAATTTGTTTTGATGGCCATGATGATGGCTGAAGTGGGTGCTGTGTAGCACTTAGAGCCTGGTTAGGCATCAAAGATGCCAAGGTCATCCGCTGCATCCTGGGCCATTGCCAGTTATCTTGACCTTTGTCTTGCAACTGGATTTTGATGACTCTGGAAGAGAGGATGGCTTTGTGCAACTCTGTCTCACTTAAATCCAATTTACAAGAAAGTCAAGACATCACCTTGTGATGTCATTTGTCTTCTTAGAAAATGAAGGACAAACAACAAGGACCATGGGTCAAATTATTTCTCAAATAATTCCGAATTGTTTTCTGTTAGAATTTGAACAGCTCACAGCACTATAAATTACGTATTTGAATGACTGACTTTCTCCAGTCCCTACAATACTATTTCCATTTTAAAATATCATTACCAATTTGATTAGTGTGTGATGAAACCTCAGAATAAGTAAAGTTGAGCATTTTTCATATGATTGTCCACATTTTGTGATTCAAAAAACAGTTTGCTTATATTCTTTGACCACTTACATACTGAGAAATTCTTATTAGTCATATTCTTGTGTCAATTTCCTATATGTTTTGTATATATTACCCTCATCTAAGATACTTGAGGTGAAGATTTTCCCTATTCAATAATTTCTAGTTGCAATGATTATTTTGTTTGTAAAAATTTTTACATTTTATATACTTACAGTTGTTAGCTTTGTCTTCCGTGATCACCTCCCTTCTTTGTTTGGTCCTGAAGTCTCTCACAAGCCATAGATCTGAAAAATATCTACATCTCTACTCTAATTTTTCTGTGGCTTTTCATATTTAGATTGTTTATATTATATTTAGGACTGTTTATGGTCTCTTAAGTCCTTGTGGTAGGCCTAGTCTGTGACTAGGATACTTAAGAACCCACTGTACTTTGTATTTTGACACTGAATCTTTTTGGGTCTTGTCCATTTGTTGGGCCCTAAACTTTATCTGCTTTTTTGATATTAGTGTCTTTCTGGTTCCTATTTGTTCACCTAGTTCCTATTTCTGCCTTTCCTACCTGGCTCACCAACATTAGGTTTTACTGGTTGGTATATCCCTTTTCTGGACTGGCTGACTAATAATAGGAACTCTTCCTCTCATCCCTAGCTCAAATGAAGTATAGCCTGTAATGATTAGCCTCTATGCTCTTCTTTTATCTTTGTTCCAGTCCTATGTCCTAGTAACCTGTGACCCTTTATGGCCATATGTGCCAGCACCAATAGTGGCAAGCATTTTAAATTAAAGAATTAATTAATTAAATTAATTAAAGAATTAAACGTTTTGATACTCATCATGAATTAATTAAAGAATTAAACTTTTTGATACTCATCATGAGGGGAGTAATAAAATACTAATGGAAAACGTCTAGGATTATTTTTCTTGGCTAAAATAACTTAAAAATCTAAAGGAAAATGACATTCTAAGTAATACTGTAGAAAAATACAGAGATGAGTAATGGATGCAAAGATTAATATTGAAAGGATATGAACAGTTTTGAGGGAATTTGGCCTTTGTACCTCCAAGGTATGAGACAGAAGAGAAGCCGTAGGACAAACGCTCATCAAAAAGTTGCAAGTAGGGATTTCTGGAAGAGTGATTGGGTTAGAGCAATTGGTTGGTGACATCAAATAAAGGCATTTGCTTCCAGGAGAGCAACGAGGGGATTCTGAACCAATTGGGAAATACAGAAGCATCTCGAAATGTTGTGGTGGTGTCCGGGTGGCAATGGTGGCCAGGTACCTCAATAAAGGAAGCAGACAATGGAACAAAGATGAGCTGTGCCTGTCTTCTTGATAATTGGAACAGGATGCGTCTCTGACTATTCCATGGCTACCAGGTTATTCATCTGTTCTTTATGTGCCTTCTAATGTTAATGCTTATAATATTATTGCTATAATAAACTGTTTTCACCATTAATGACAATAGAGCTACCACATTCCTATGCCCGCATCATAGTCCTAGTTGTTCTTATAAGGGAGGTTGACATGGCACTAGTGAGAACAAGGAGAGTAAAAGCCACTGAATCAGACCAAATGTATACAAAGGGCATCCGTGCTAGGGAAGACACGATTATGTGGTCCCTGAAGGGTTTAGATGCAACGTTTCTGAAGGAGAGGAAGATTCTCAAGGCATGAAAAAATCTTATGTCTTATTAATTCCAAAAAAACACCACCAACAAGTGACCTGTATGCCTGCTTTCCTAACTAGACAAAATATTTATGCAAATCATCTTCATAAGAATTGAGGACAAACTTGATGTCAGTGTTAGTAGGGATTAGGCAGGCTTTTGTAATCTATATTCAACAATGAATCACATTCTTACTTTGCAATTGACGGAAAAATGTAGGGAACAAAAGACACCATTGTACTTATTGTTTGTTGATTATAATAGAGCATTTGATTTGGCAGAACAAAATATCACCTTAAAAGCTATTTTTCAACAAGGTGTTTCTCGTCCATATATCAAAATCACTCAAGATTCCTTGAAATACATAACAACAGAAGTAATGCTATTATGTTTCTAACTAGAAACATAAGATAAAGGCATAAAACAAGATGATGCACGCTTATCAAAGGTGTTTATTACTGTGATGGAGGAAATCCGGAGAAGAGTCCAAGCTGAAGAGAATTTTCCAAGCTGATAAGGGTTTCTTTGCAGATGATGAGGTCTTCCAGATGCTCCTAATTGAGGATGTCATTGTATTGGCTACAACAAGTCCTGAAACACTGAAGAGCCTCTCGAAAGATATTTGTAATCTCTGAAAAGTTTGTATTGGCCATCCACATAGGAAAGACTAAGTGGATGAAGAATGTCTGTTGTCTGTATTATGTTCATTTAGATGGAAAAACTATCGAGATTTTTTTTTGTTGTCAAGCTTATCTGGAGTCACACAGTACATATGGGCAATTATTTGGGCCTAGAGTTGAACAGGAAAAAGAAAGTAAAATAGATCCCTTTTAGGAAGTGATAAGAACAAAAAATGGACTTGTCAAAGGGTAAGGGGAAGGGATGATAGATAAATAGCCATGATGGCTCCACTCCTACCCCCATAATGTCAGAAGAAAGTGAAGAAAGTCTCTGGGACATTGGGTGGACCCTCTGTGGTAAATGAGGACAAGAGTTACAAAGGATAGGCAGGCATGGATAGGTTGTGATTATCATCATTCTTGGGAGGAATTCCAAAATTGATGGGATCACAAATTCTTTTGAGAGTCTTTTAAGCATCTTTTGTATTAATGCTTTAATAACCACGGTTACTTGAAGGGACATGGATTTTTGAGGGAGATGAGTCAGATTTTGACATTCCCAGAAAGATTTTGGTTGTGTGTGTGGCATGGTGGTGGTAGTGGTGGAGCAAAATGAGCAATGGAGTTGTTTCTGAGAGTTTTTCAAGATTCCACCAGGTTCGTGAGAGCTCAGAGCTTCCGCAGAATTATGAAGCTAATATCCAGAACCCAAAGTCCCTTAGCCTTTACTAATTATCTTCCTCAATATTTTACAATGAGATTTCAGGCACATCTTTAGTTAGGATCTGTTTTATATGGAATTATGTGCCACTTTGTGGAAGTTGCTGGCCAGAAAGAATGAATAGGCTGATTTAAACTGAAAGGAGGAAAAGTTATAGAACAGTAGAAGGTATGACACTTTTTTAAATGGTCTTCCTCAAATCTTAGTGTTTTCTTCCTCCTTGTGTTTACTTATTTGTGTCTACATGTTACGGCTCTCAGGAGAATGTGTATTTCTTGACATAGACACCATGTTTATTTCTTTTCCTCTGTTTGCAAACTCAGTGCTTTGCACAGTACCTTTCGTATAGTAGGCCTTTAACAAATGTTTGTTAAATTCAATGTGAAATACATTCATAGATAAGCAAAGAGATACGGAGAAGTGTATTTCTCAAAACATGTGGTCAGAGGAACTTTAACATTCTGTAAAGTGAGTTTTAAGATCATGTATAGTGAATTTCATTCTTGATTTAGAAATACTGTACTAGGCCATCTTGGAATATTGAGTTTTTGAATAATGAGGTATAGCTGTAATTAATTCTTGTGGTGACACTCATCCTGAGGCATGCATGATAACTTCTCCTTTAGATGATATGAACACTAGATAACTTACTTAAGGATCTGAATCTCAAGCAACCTTGAAGAATTATTTACCCATTACCATGTGGTACTCATTCCAATAAGAGGGCTTGGGCAAAGAAAGAACACTTAGCCTTGATTAGATGGGACATATTAGCTTCCTGAAATTTGCTCACCTGTTTAATCAGCTCTCAATCACAAATTCTGACAGGATAGACACTTACTGAATAGAGGCATTGCTCCATTTATATGGCTCAGATAAAACCCAAGGGGTGCAATACTTCCTGAAACTCTGGGCCAATTTTGGGTCTCCGTGGTATCATGAAATTTCCACTTAAAACGAAGGGCTGACTCTCCCTGAAGGTAATGAGACCTATGCCAGATGGTCAACTGGGCAGCTGATTCTTTTTATTCTTTTCTAGGACCGAGGAAGGATGTTGCTAAGCCTCCACTGGGACTTGTCTAATATTATTTGATGTAATACAAATCTAATTTCATCAAGATGAAATAAGCCTAATTCCATCAAGGAAAAAGAAGTGTGAAATCAGAGATGAACAGGGCAGTGGATTATCACTGATGGTGCTGACGGAACTGAGGAGTGGTAGAAGAAGATAGACATACCATTTGTTAAGTGTTTACTATATTCTAGGCACTGTGCTAAGTGCTGGGGATATAAATATAAGGAAGCAAGACAGTCTCTGCCCTCAAGAAGTTTGCATTTTAATGGTGGAAGTCAACAGATTATGTGGAAGTCAAAGGAAGTAAGAGTGTGATACCACATGGCCACATGGTGTGGAGGCCTGGTTCACTGCAAGATAAGGGAAAAACTCACTTATCAGAGGTCATCTATCAGGGACTCAGGAACAGAGTTCAAGCTTTTAGTGGGAGGGAGATAAGGATGGTGGTTGTAAGCGGCGTGACAAGGAGATGGCTGGGAAGAAGCAGTTAGTATGTATAGAAACGCGAGTCAACTACTCTTCTGAATTCAATTGTTTTATGGTTTAGTGTGGATCAAAACTGCCACAGTCCAGCCACAGAAGGATATGGTTAGTCTAATAAATTTTATTTAAGAGAGGAAGAAAGAGAAAGGAGAAATAATATTTTATCTGAAGTGTATTGGGAGTAAAAGGGAAGCAGAAGTTGCGTCCTTAATAAATGGTATTTTTTTTCATCAAGGGAAGAGACACCAGCTTTCTCTAACTGGGTTAGGTACTCCACATCTGTAGGGATTCTCTGTGATACCTGTGTTGTCATTGTCATGACCACTTTCCCCCTAATTGCCTGATGTAATTATCAGCTTTTGGCTAATACAAAAGGTTTCCCTATCCCTCCTGGAGGGGATTGCTTACTCACGGGCTCAAAGAGCTTGTGTTTTCTTCTGAGATCAGGCTGGGATCCACAGCCTCCTTTCTGACTAAGGAGTCTCTTTGCAGTGGCTATCAAGCCAAATGATCCTGTCATCCAGGTCAGCCTACCTTTCTTCCAGGAACTTCTCTCTGCTCTTGATTTAATTGCAACAAATACTATCTACCGGGATGTAATTTGTAGAACATAAATGTGTCCTATCTTACAGGCGATATTTGTAACAGCTGGCAATGGGAACTTTATTGAGTCATTTTTGTTGAGTTGTTTCTTGGCAGTCACTATCCCCTACACTCCTCATTACATTTTAAGTAATGCTCAGTTCTTCGGTGGAATCTCTGCTTGATGACAAAGTGGCACTTGGGCTGTTAAAAAGTAAGTGAAACTGCTTCTTGGTAAGAATAAAGGTAAAGGCATACAAATAGAGGGGAAAGGAGGGGCATACTCATCATTATCTACCTTTCAGCTACTGTGATTGTGTGGCTAGGATGTGCACTCTTTCTGAAATACTCCCTGCCACCCCAAATCAGAATAAAAAGCCGCCCACCTAACACCTCTCATATATATTACACTTCCCTTAAATTGACTTAGAATCTATCTCCTATCTTTCTGAACATTTCAATGATTACACATAGTTGGCAAGGCCTAAAAGGCTGAAGTGGAGTGTTGACCTGTACTGACTTGATGAATAGACGATAGGAATATAAGCTGGGAACAACGGTGACCATTAAGGAGAGTTCTGTTCATTGGGAACAAAGATGATTTCAGACTTAGTAAGTTGTGTGTTTTAAAGCATCTTTTTCAGAGGCAGTGTGATTTAGTGGATAGAACAATTGAATTTAGAATGGAAAACCAGGATTTGCATCATGATTCTATCACTTACCATGACTGCAGGCAAGGTACAACCTTTTAGGGTCTCAGTTTTAGAGCAGGAATCCTGGAATCATTTTGTATACATAGAATCTCAGTGTTGAAAGGGACCTTGGAGGTCATCTAGTACAACCTATACAAACTGCATAGGAAATTATTTTTTAAAATATATTTTTTGAATTTTTTTTTGTTTTTACATTGTCTACATTTCCTCTTCTGTCTCTTTCTCTCTCCCTCCCAGCGAATCACCCCTTATAACAAAGAATTTAAAAAGAGGAAGAACAGAAAAAATGACAAAATATTAAAAAACAAAAAACAAACCCCTGATGTGATATGCATAGTTCCACACCCACAGGCCTCAACTTCTCCAAAGCATCAGGGTGGGCGGAGGTGTTTTCTTATATATCTTCTTTGTGGACAAGTTTTTTCTTTATAATTTCATAACATTTAGTTTAGGTGATTTTGTTCTTTCTATTAATATTGTTGTAATATATATATATGTATATATATATATATATAGTTTTTCTTGCTCTAGTTCACTTTGCATCAGTTTAAAGAAGTCTTTGCATATCTCTCTGTATTCATCACATCTGTCATTTCTAAGAGCATAGTTACATTCCATTATATTCTCACAATTTGTCCATCTGCTACAAAATTCATAACAAATGGTCATCTGCTCCAAGACCTCCAGTAACAAGAACTTCACCACCTTTTGAGGCAATCCAAGCTCCTTTTGGACAGCTCAGAATCACAGCTTCTCAGAGTTGGAAAGGATGGCAGAGCACATTTAATCCAACCTGAACAAAAATCTCCTCTGACGAATGATTATTCTCCTCTGGAGAAAGGGAACCTCTTGTCTTCTGAAATAAATCATTCTAGTTTTGGGATAATTCAATCCAGACCAATTCAAATCCAACAAGCATAAGCATCTACTATGTGGAAAAAACCCAAAAAACTTTTAGAGGCACAGTGACAGAAAGATAACATTCAAAATGGTTCTTGCCCTCGAGGGGCTTACATTCTTTTGTGAGAATATAACATGCATCCAGACATACTTGTTAGGAAGATTTTTGTTTGTTTTGTCCATCGAGCTCAAATCTGGCTCTCTAATTCTCTGTAAAATGGAATTGTTTAATCATCTTTATTATATAGTACTATTATATTATTCAAGTTATGTGCTATAAAAGTTTTGGGAATATTGTTGTGAGAGTCAAATGAGTTAATTTGTGAAAGTGCTTTGGAAGTTGTGAAGTGTTTAATAAATGTAAATTATCCTAATAATTAATGAGCATGTCTCCAAATTTTCACCCTCCTACCTTAAGAAGAATGGTATCCATTTATAGAAATGGCTGGCTAAGTTCAACGGTATAATATGTGGCCATATGAAGACTTTAAAAAAATTTTGTCCTCATTTTAAAATACATTTTTCTCATTAGTATTGTGCCATAATCAACTGAATCAGCAGCCAGACTTGGCAAATGATAAACCCAAGTGTTTATTGAGTACCCGAAGAGTGAATACAAGTGTGGGGGGACATTTATATCAGTTAAGAGCAGACACATTAGCTAAAGGAGCTGCCAAATTAATAAAGGGCAGAACATAGAACAAGATATTATTAATAGAAATATATTAATATAAATTCAATAAATGGCCCATTGTTGAGCAGAAGGGCCAGGACAACGATTATGCTTGGTACATCAGTGAATGGCTGAGGCAAATGAGGCAAAAGCTTCTTTGAAATTATACTTAAATGAGGCATGTGAGAGCTATTGAAGAGTAGATAATGGGAGACCATTGAGACATTGAGCAAACTTGTTAAATATTCACTCTTTGACAAATATTGTATGGGCTTGGTCTTCTGCATAGGTGTAGACACATACTCGATATCACTTCTATGTCCTCCAGGAAGCCCCTTTCTATCCATCCATCTTCCCCAACTCACTGACTCACTTCTGAAGTTCCGTTGTCATTCCACTTTAACAAACATTTATTAAGTGCCTACTGTGTTCAGAGCACTGAACTAGGCACTGAAGAGCAGCATGACATAGTAAATACTCCCTAGCCTTGGAGTCCAGGGAGTATCTACTAATATAATAGAATCATAAATTTAGAATTTGGAGGACATGAGAAGACATCTAGCCCAACCAACCCCCTTGTTTTATAGATATGAGGCAAGTGAGATGCAGGAAAGTTAAGTGGCTTCTTTTTTTTTTATTTTCTATTTCTCCCCATCTTATTCTTAACATAACAAGCATCAGCTAAAACAAACATTTCTATATGCACAATAGGATGGAGAGGATTGTACATGAAATTGTCAATCTCTATTTACATACAGCTTATTTTTCTTTTTAAGTATATAATAAATTTAACATATTGCTTTCAAAGCTATTCTGCTTCTCTCTCCTGATCTTCTTTGTGTCCTCTTATGTGTATTTCCAAAACAAGTGTAGTAGGAAGGCTGAATTTATGATCTCAGATTTTTTTTCAGCTGTAGTTTCTCGCCTCTCCTTGCAGCCAAGCCTCTGGCGTTCTCAAGCCCCGCCTCAATGACCAGAGACCAGAGTCCAGAGACCAATTGGTTCCCAAGTTGGCCCCTCTTAAGTCATTGATCTATGCCCACACAGGTTTCACACCTGATAGGGCTTTGGGCCTGGGGCTTAGCATTTAACAGGTGAAAGTACTTTCACGGCAAACAAAAGCCAAACTCCTCAAGGGCACCCGTTAAACTAAGCCCTTTTTGCCTTACTGGCACAACAAGTTTCAGTGACTTTGTTTTCTTTCTTTGCTTTGTGCAATATCACACAGGCAATAGGTGGTGAAGAGGAATTTGAACCCAAGGCCAATTATCAGATCGATTACTCTTTCCACTTCATTCCTCTTGGATTAGGATGGGACACTCAGGTGTGATGGGCCTTGAGCCAGTCATTTACTCTGTGTCTCACCTTCCTTATTTGTAAATTAATAGTATTAGCACCTATCTTATGGGGCCCATAGTGAGGCTCAAAGGAGATAATATATGTAAAGTCTTTGTACATCCTAATCCTAATCCTAATATTATATATGTCCTCCTGGTATTTATAATCTAGTGCTTCCTCTCTTTACTTAAATCTTCAATCCTTATTTAAAATTCGTATACTCCTGGGAAAGGTCAATCTTTAAACAGTGTTGAGTCATTTACACCTTGGTGAATGAAAGAACGACAAAGTGTTGATGGGAAAGAGGAGAGCAATGAAGCAAGACCAACTTTCCTCCTATGCAAATTTCCTAGAGTTGGCTTTGGGCTAGTTGGCAATAGGACCATGGTTTGTTCAACATGGGGCTGTCCAAAATGCAGCCCGTGGTCCACATGCTGCCCACAGTGTGATTTATGAAGCCCACCTACAACCATAGGAATTTACATAAATGCTTTAGTAAACAAAGCTGAGCTACTGCACAGCTCTCACTAAAATGGCAAATCAAAATATATTATCGATTATTTCAATAAAAACCTAAGGTTGGACAGCCCTGATCTAGCATATGCTCCAAATGTTCCCTGTTGGCCTCTAGAAAATCTCTTTTTGTCTATTTCTATGATCTGATCGCACAGAGGTCTGGTGTATCTTAGTTATTTGTGAAGTTCCACCAAAGGAGGATGTGTGCGTGTGTGTGTGTGTACCAGATACTATCCTTCTCCTACATTGCCTACATACTAGTCTGATTCTGAGGTGTCTAGTGCCTCACCCCGACATTTGGGTCTGAAATAAGCACTTTCTGGAGAAGGATTTATTGCATCCAGGAAAAGCGAAGGTCTTTCCACAGTGTAGCACTGACCTGATTGTGCCTTCCTCCTTCCAAACGATGAACAGGAACAAGAAGCTCTCACTTTTCTTTGCAAGTTCCATGGGCTCTGCGTCTTTCTCACGAGTTCAGTTGCAGAATAGGTACTTTGCAAACTAAGAAATAAAAACATCTTTTATCCCTGTTATCTAAGCAAGTGGGAGCACTGAAAATTTCAGGGAATTTCCACGTTCCTTTCACAGCACTCTGAAGACAGTGGTTTATTATTTTAACTTGAGTTGATACTCCTGGTAATAACATTCGCATACCTCAGGCTGATGCTATTGTTTAGCTGTCACTCCCAAACTTTGTTATACCATTGATCTGACATCAGAAAGTAGTTATACTATCGATCTCATGTCAAACGGATGGGGTAATAATGGGTGTTGATTGACAGCTTGAGTTGACAGAATAGAAATCTTATTTTCTTAAACCCAAACTCCTGATATGCTTGGAGTTTTCAGTCACGCTCTTCCTTTCCTACACAAATACCTTGACCTTTCACTCTTGGCTGTGAGCTCTGAATTCAGGGCTTATTTGGCGGCAGGATGAGTACTTCCAATTTGGTCTATTGGAAATGCACAAAAGCAAGTCTAGGGCCATCATTGCCCAGCATTGTGGTTTGGACATAGTGGATAACCAATATTTTTTGAATGAATGAATGGATTTTAAGCTACAGCCAGAACGAGAAAGGAAGGGGGCCAGTGATTGCCAGAGGTATGTTGCATGCCCAGGTGATTTTAAGGTAGAATGTCACAGCAGCATTGAAATGCATCATCATCGTTATCATCATCATCATCATCATCCCTATTAGAATTAGTCACATTTATATAATGTTTTAAGTTTTCCAAAGTACTTTCTGCACAATTCTCCACTGATATATTGAACCCTTAGAGACATGTCTTAGCATGCAATGGCTAAGTATGTAGTGTAAGTACATAGCATGATTTCAGGTTCCTTAGGGTGAGATTGGAAGGCTGATGCCCTAAATTATACTTGTTGCAGCTCAAGTATCATTTCCTACATCAGGTTTTTGCTGATTCCTTCCTCTCCTGGAGCTAGTTCACTCCCTCCCCAAATTACCTTGCATTCATTTGGTATATACATGTTTGTTTGTCTCCTCTGTTAGAATGTAAGTTCTCTGAGGGCAGAGACTTTTACTTTCCTTTTTCTCAGCCCTAAGAACAGTGCCGACGCACAGTAGGCTCTTCATCAGTGCTTATTATGTGATTGATTGCTCCTGGTTAAAATGGTGACACCTCTAGGAATAGTGAAATGTTAAGTTCTTACTAATGATTTCAGCTTAGTGAAAAACTATGATCCTAGAAAAAAAGTCTGTGAAAGATGAGAGAGCATGTCAAGACATTGGATGCTTGTTTGGTGGAGTGATGGGGGCAGAGTGGAAAAGGAAGACAATGGACATTGATGAAAGAGAGAAAGGAAAGGACAAAGAACTTTATCTTCTTCCTAATTCAGCCCAGTATGATTCACAAGGGACAACATAGAGGATATATGGGTATGGACCATAGATTTAGAGATGCCAGTAAAGGGGAAAGGCACACGGAAAGGGAGCTATGAAGGGAATGAAGATAAATTTTGATGTCTTGACACTTTTGTCAGCCTTGGTTCCAGCCATTGTGACCCTCTGCCTTAGAATCTTCAATCTTATTGCTAATAATAATGTGGAAGACTAGAGCAGTGGGGCTATTGTCTGGATGGTTTCTTCTTGTATTCTGGAATTCATACAAATCTGAACAACTGCAGATAATGGGTTTATTTACAGAGATCAGGTCCATACTCAAAATGATAAGTGGATAGTTTTTTCTTATTACTGTTATCTCACTATCTAGTTGGGTTGTTACTTGTGATTTTGTGTAAAAAAGCTGACTATTACATTTAACGCTTTGTTTTAGAATTATAGTAATATCGCATATCTTAAGCCATCAGATTTCTGGAAAACCTCTAACACAGCTACAAATGAAAAAGCCTCTGAGGACAGAGGAATACAGCTGTCCAAAAGGTCAGGTACTTTGCTCTACCTTCAGGAAAGGAGTACAGCCACCTTCATTAAAGCCAGTGACTTAGTACTCTGTGTCTAAGTCAAGGTTATTAATTGAACTAGCTTTTTTTTTTGGCAATCAGGGTTAAGTGACAGCTGCTAGTGAGGGAAGAGATGGTAGAGACACCAACAGGAAAAACCTCAGAACCATTATTTGTTCACTCAATATGCTTATAATGTACAAAACACTGTGCTAAGCCCTGGGGATACAAAAATAAGAAAAAACATGGGTCCTGCCCTTAGGGAAGTTTAAGTCTTTTAGGGGATATGACACATTCACACATTATTTTATTTACAGGACAGTATGTGAGAAGTGCAGTGAGTGGTGCAAAAGAGGAAGGAGAGATTGTTTCTGTCTAGCCTGGACAGAGAAGACTTCATGGGAATGGTTCCATTTTGATGAGCCTTCCAAGATAGGTAGAATTTTGAAAATAGAGCTTGGGAATCAGACCATTCTAGACCAAAGACATAGCATGAACAAAGAAGCAAAGGCAGGAATGAGCAAGGTGTCTTCAGACGACAGGGAATGGTTTGATCTGCCTGGAGAGTTGGGTAGTTATAGGAAGGTAGGAAAATTGTAACTAGGATAGTGAAAAGGGAACTTTGTCTCAAGGTGCTTAATTTAGGGGACACAAAATTTATAGAATTCTGAATTTAGAGAGCACTGACAGTAGTTAAAGTCCTTCAAATGTAGAAGTAACAGTTTAGAACCTAGTTAGAAAGAGTAAATAGTTAAAACTGGCAGCTACCAGATGGAAGACTAGCCTTCCAACCACAGCCTCTCCACTCTTCAACCACTGTTCCAGGGTCTCTGTCTCCTTGCATTGAAGAGGTGTCCATTGTCAAAATTATAGCTAACAGCAGTTTATAAGAAATTTGACAATGCTTGACATAATGTTTTTAAAAACTTGAATGGATACATTCCACATTCCTTTGTGTTTCATGAAGGCACAGACTTGTTAGTTACTGAAATATGCACAGGTGGTAGATTGGTTTGAGCATCTTGGTCTGAAAATTACCAAACTTTCACTTACATAATGAACTGAGTGAAATTAACTTAACTGTACTCGTTTTTGCAAAAATAGAACTCTATTAAAACGGTTAAGCACAAATATTAACTAACTTTAAGATAGCCATTAATAAATTAGGTGGCACAATGTGTGTCTGGAGTCAGGGAGATCTGAGTTAAAATCTAGTCTTAGATACTTACTAGCTAGCTATGTGACCCTGGATAAGTCACTTAATCATTTTTTGGCCTCAGTTTCCTCAACTGTAACATGGAGATAATAATAGCATCTACCTCCTAGGGTTGTTATGAAGATTGAAAGAGATAATAGCACAGTGCCTGACACATAATAAGCATTATATAAATATTAGCTATTATTATTAAATAGATAATGTGCAATGAAGAATTAGAAACTCAAACACTTGGTATGTTTCTCACTAGTCTTCAGCTGTTATCAATGACTACTTAAACATTGATTCTATCTAGAGCAACAAGTAGGACTAAATGATCCTAAATCTTTTTGGAATTAAATTCACTGTTTGGATGACATTGTCCACAATTCAGGGACTTCTACCTACCTTGGTATGAACATCTTTTTCTGGTGCTTTCTTCAGTTTTTTTGACCCAACTCTAAGTCATTGATTTCTATTTCTACTGATCATCATTTGGCTTAACTCTCTCATTTTAAGAAAGATTAAGACCTCTGCCAACCATTGATTATATCTGCCCCAGCTATGACAGTCACCTAGTGACTGAATGTGACACTATTATTCTGTGACCCTGATTAAAACTACAACACCCAGGAGGCAATAGTTACTGGATATTATCTCTGAAAACCCAAACAAATAAACATCACATTTAATTAACTAACTTTTTGGCTCCAGCACATCTTCTTTCTTTCTAACTTGCAGGCTTTTCACTGGCCTTTATTGCATTTGTCATAATCAGTCAATGGCATTTGTTAAACACTTCCTATACTTGCTAATATCCATCAAAGAAGAAATCTTTATTTATACTTCTGTCCTTAAGTCTGATCATTTAAATAAATAAAGTACTCTGCCATTCGTGACCACAAGTACATAAAAATACAATGAATTTCTGCTAGTACGTTCAAATTCCGGTTTGCCACAGGAGGGATTTAGGCTTATACATTGTCAAGGCACAAGGTCTGACTTTAACAAATGATTATCTTGTATGACAATAATTTACACACTTGTTAATTGTTTTCCTCTACTGTAGATATTAGCCAGAGTTCAGTCTCACACATACGTCGAAAATATTAATTCTACTAGCTATTTAGAACTCCAGGGCATAGAAGGCAAGGTGATTTTTTTTTAGGTAATTCAGACTGAGAGGTTGGTATAAATAGGACTCTGATGAATTTTCTAATTGCTCTTTCAATTTACTGACATTAGATAATTTTTGCTCTCAGTTGGAAATAAGTTTTCATAAGGTGACCTTGTAAACAACTTAACTTAGTCAGCTATGTAATCATAATCTCTGAAACCAAATTCCTCCACTAGCCCACAGCTTATTTCCTAATAGGTTTTCAGTCCCTCCAGTAGAAAATTTGCATTATTACTCACAGGTGGTATTGGGTTTAATTCTATTTTATATACATTGCATTTTTGAAATGCTTTTTTGTATGCAAGAAAGATATTTTAAATTTCTGCTTGAATCAAATACAGTTTAACTTTCTGAAACTCCCCAAGTAATTCAATTGAAAGGGGCAGAAAAGAAATGGAGAGATATTTCATTTTTTTTTGACTTGCATGCTTTCCTTCTGAGACTCTATGGCAGTAAATAAGGAACATTTGAACAAAAAAAAAAGTAACACGGCAACATGTCTTGTCACATTATGCTCACCCCTACACCTGATTTCAAATGTAAATTGCACAGCATTTAGCTCTAATGAAAATACTCTAGTGAAGGAAATTGTTAAGATTTTCTGGTGCTCCCCTAGGGGTAATATTAAAACCCCCATTACTAACATCTCACTCTGAGAAGACAAAATGTGCACTGAGAATACAAAAGCCCTGTTGGCATCTAAATGTGTGCCAATTAATTTGCTGTTCTAGACGTGTGGATTTATGTGGAGATGTAAAAGTCGGACCCAGGAAGGCTATTTAGATCCCTGTATTGTAGAGCTCCTGGACCCTGGATTTTCAATGCTAGCTTAATCATGGCATTCTGTTCTCTATTTATTTATACAGTTGCTTCAATGAACAAATTAATAATTATACAGCACATTGACAAACATGCCGAGTAATATTTGCCAGATTTTAAATTAATTTAATTCAAGGGCCACTTCATTACAGGATTCATACGCACATCAGGCATTAGCTTCACCTCATTGCTATTCATGTTACACCAAGACTTTTCATCATTTTTTTTCATCTTTTCTTCTCTGCAGACAAAGACAGCTCAACTCACTATGCCAAATAAACAGACACTAACAGGCAGGTGGAAGACAGATAGATGATCGACAAATAGGAATATAGATAAATGCACAGATGACATAAATTTAGAAAGAAAGATAATAGCTGTTACCATGATATGTGGAAAACAATTAGATCCTACTAAAATCTTGTATTTATTTTCTTTTTATTTCCAATTTTCAATTCATCTTCTCTTGTTTCGCTCCTACAAGCCTCCTTCAAAATTCAGACTCTAAATTAAAACGAATAGCTTACAGTTCTATAATGATTGTTTTTCTTGTAAAGTGCAGAACCATCCTCCCCCCCCCCCAAAAAAAAAGAAAGAAAGGAAGAAAGAAAGAAGAAAAGAAAGGCTTAGGGAAATCAGATCAAAATATTCAGCTCCTTTTCATGTGATTCAAGAGAACGTTTGATAAAGTCAGAGTAGCAGGCTGATTTATTTAGAAGGGGTCAATTATTTATGGAAGAATGCATGGTCTATCAGACATAAATTAGTACTTATTAATTTAAAAGATTCCTATTCACTTATGGCATACATAGTGTGTCTAGAAACATTTATAGTTTAGAGATCTTCTAGCCCAACACCCTCATTTTACAGATGGGGAAACAAAGGCTCAGAGAGGTTGTGACTTGTCCAAGGCCATATAGCTAGAGAGAGGCAGAGCCATGCCTAAACTTTAGGTCTTCTGACTCTAATTCAGTGCTTTTTTCATTGTCCTACATTGCCAAGTTATAGCTAGTAGTGGTAGAGAGGAGTACTTAGCCAATCAGGAATCTTCTATCAGAAGACATGATGATTTATGGGCTTAAGTCAGGTCTTTTGCCTTAATTACAAAAGTCAGTATATGAAAATATTGACTGAGCCCAGGTCCTGCTAGGAAAGGGAACAGGTCCAATTCAAGAACATCATCATCTACTCACAAGGACTAGAAAATTTAGTGAAAGTATAAGAAGTCAGTTTAAATAGATAAATGAGTATAAATGTCACCATAATTAAACAGTTTTCCAGTTGTTCTTCCGTGCTGCTGGCATTAGATCATTATAGGGCTTTATATGTACATTTGTTCCTCATAAGATGGCCTTGAAAATAAATATCAGCCCTTTACTTGCCCTTACATTTTCCGCTGAGGAGTAAAATATATAAAAACTCTGTGATCTTTTTATTTCTTCTCTAAATTTTTTTTGTACACATTGGATATGGAATAATGTTTGTTCCAAGGTTGTATTGATAGCATAAACCATTTTCATCCAAGGGTTACCTCCCTGGGCACAAACCCTCTCTCCTCTTTATACTAATTGTTGCATCGCAATATTACACATTCCTCTTTCACTGGGCTAATTCCATCTCTGCCTACCTATGTATCATGCGCTGGTAAACCTCCATTTTATTGGAAATAAACCATGCTGCATCTTAAATCTTTCTTCTACTACTGTTTTACCTTAGATTAAAGCTGAATTTCTTTTGACACCAGCACACCACACCACATCCTACTTTTCAGAGCCTTCTCCAAGAGAGGCTTCTCTTTTTTCCTGCTCATCTAATTTAGAAACCAGAAGGAAAGGTTCACATGCCCCTTCATCCCCATTGCAACTTTTAGGACATTACTCTGCTACTATCATTTAACCATTTCTTGTTTTAAGTACATGTCCTACAATTATATTGTTCCTTTCTATGACATTCCTCCACCTTCTTCACAAGGACTTTAGAACCTGGCTCATGTTCCTCTTCTCTACTCGTGTTCTCTACTTTCAACATTCATCTTGATGAAAAATCTTCCACCTTGATCTCAGTTCCTCATGTCTGTTGACATTCACCCTTACCCCAGCCAGTCATATGTAGTCAGGGCTACACCCAGGAAGGTGGTATGGTATATTGGAAAGAATATGGGAAGAAAATTGAATTTGAGACAGAGGATCTACATTTGAATCCCTAATCTGCTCCTTACTAAACAGTGTGTCCTTGAGAAGTTTACTCTCGGCCCGCTAGTTTCTGCAGCTGTACTTTGTTTGTTTGGTGTGTGTGTGTGTCTGTGTGTGTGTGTAAAGCAGATGACCTTGAAGGTCCATCCTAGCTCTAACTCTTAGGATTCTTAGACTTTATTATAGCAGTGGATGCTTCTCTTTCTAAAATCTTGAACTCTAAATTATTTTTACCCTTTGGGCATAATCTCTTTATTCTTTTACCTCTTTCACCTGTGCGCTTACTCTTCCAAACCCTGTTTTTTTCAAACCCTGTTCTTTATCCTGATTACGGCTTCTTATCCCTTGAACTTTAGCTTTTTCCTCCCAGTCTATTAACTTTATTCTGGCTTCATATAGCCATCAACTTAGACTAATATATCTTCTTTCTGGCTAAAAACACAGTTAGGCTTCCTCTGTATAGAAAATAAAAAAACCCAAAAAACCCTTTCTTCTCTGCTTTTCATCTTATCTTCCTTTAATCTATCTTGTACTTTTAATTTCCATCTAGTCCCTTCCCTTTGTTTTTGGATCTGCCAAAAGTCTTCCTTTCTCTCCGTCTTCTTACTCCTTTCATTCTAGCTTCTGAACCCATACTTCATTGCAGCTACTCTCCTGAAGGTCAGTAATGACCCCCCCAATCAGTGCCTCCAATGGACTTTTTCTCAGTCTTTATCTCCCTCAGTCTCTCTGTTGTATTTAATATAGTTATTCTTGATCCTGCTTTCTTTTTCTTTTGCTCTCCTGTCACTACATCATCCAAGTGCTCTTTGTGTCTTTTGTCTCTTTCCTTGAGTTTCTTTTCTCCAAACTGATTAATGTCGGCATTCTCCATTGTTCTATTCTTCTTTTCTCTCAATGTCCTCATTCCCTTGGCAGTCTCATCTCGCAGCTCAAGCTATCTATCATCTGTATTCACACGACTCCCAAATCCATGTTCTGGGATATAATTCTACACTTTAAACTGATTTACTGAGCATGCTCACTTCAAGCACAACACATAAGAAAGAGAATTATTTTTCCCATGAGTCATCTCTCTCTCCTGACTTCCATTTTGTCAAAACATGCCATTTTCTGTCTCTTAGGCTTGGAATCGTGGAGTAATCTTTGACTCATCCTTTTCCTCAACATACCTTCAACATAGCATCAAATTCAAACTCTTATTAAGCTGACTTTCATAATGTCTCTTACATTCATTGCTTTTCTCCATTCCCATTCCTTCCACCCTAGTTCAAGCAGGTATTAATTCCTCCCTGGACTATTACAATAGCCTCTTAATTTATTGACTTTACTCTCTCCCTATTTCCACTCAAATATTCCACTCATCTATTCTATCTTATCTACTGAGGAAGATGAGTCTTTCTTAAGCAGGTCTCTGTTCATTAACATTCCACTGCTCAAAAACCGTCAATGATCTTTGTTACCTACAAAAAAACCTTCCCAACATCCTCAGTCTTGCTAGGGCTCTCTCTAATAGGACTCCAACCTATTTTACAGTCTTATCTCTCACTTCTCTCAATCTAAGCAAACTTTTCCACCTCTGAGCTTCTTCCCCCCACCCCCCATGCTATTCACTTCATTGAGAATATCCTAACCTTTCATCTGTTTGTCAAATTCCATCTCCACTCAAGGGCCACATCAAATACCATCTCCTTTATGAAATCTGTCCCCATTAGCTCTCAACTGGATGTGATTACTCTATAACCTTAGCTTTTATAGAATTAATTTTGTTCCTTTCTTATATCCTCTTATATTCTACCTTTTTAGACTATAATGTTATGTAGCATAAAAGTTATTTTGCATATAATAATTTATTAAAGGCTATAAGCCAAGACTAAAGTGGAGGGAGAATTGGTACTTAACTTTTTGTTTGCAGATGATTGTGTACTCAATGCAGCCTCTGAGGCTGAGATGCAACAAAGGTTGGATTGATTCTCTGCTGCTTGTGCTAATTTTAGCCTTACAATTAACACCAAGAAAACAGGGGTTCTCTACCAGCCAGCACCTCGTTGTCCATACATGGAACCATCTATTACAGTAAATGGAGAAATTTTGAATGCTGTGGCTAAATTCAGTTACCTTGGCAATATACTTTTCAGGGAGGTACACATGGATGATGAGGTTGACACACATATTGCCAGAGCTAGCCTAGTGTTTGGAAGGCTCCAAAGGGAAGTATGAGAGAGAAGAGGTATTAGACTGCTTATTAAATTGAAGATCTACAGAGCCATGTGCTAACTTCATTGTTGTAAACCTGTGAAACCTGGATGGTATACCAGTGCCATGTCAGGAAATGGACTCGCTTCCATTTGAATTGTCTTAGGAAGATTCTGAAGATCTCCTGGCAAGATAAGGTACCAGACACTGAGGTCCCTTTTTGAACTGAGCTGCCAAGCATTAAAACTCTACTGCAGAGAGAACAACTCTGATGGTCTGGCAACATTGTTCAAATGTACATTTGCCTAAAAGACCATTTTACAGAAAATTCACAGGTAAGTATTCACATAGAGGTCAGAAGAAGTGATACAAGGACATTCTCAAAATCCCTCTGAAGAACTTTGGAACTGATTGTGAGACATGGATCAAAGAAGGCCTTGTGCTCTACAAGCAAAGCAGAATTGAAATAACTCAAAAGAAATGTGAGATGTGCAAAAGACATCTCCACTCCAAATATTTATGTCAATTATTTGTGTCTGATCTGTGGTGGAACCTTCTGAGATCATATTGGTCTCATCAGCCACAGTTGGACACACTGTACCTTGACCCCAACACAGTGATGTAATTTGGAGCCTCTTCAATCATGAAGGACAACAACCAGTATCATGGAACAATTATTTAATATAATAGTCTCATAGCATATAATGATTATTTAGAGAGGCATCATGGTATAGTAGATACAGGTCTCAAAACCAAGAAGCCTTGAGTTCAAGTCCTACCTCTGAAACTATTCATCGTGTGACTTTGGGTAAGTCACTTAATATCTTGATGATCTAGTCCAGAGGTGTCAAACTTGCAGCCTGTGGATCTGCAAGCAAATATTTCTGAACCAAATTAAAATGCAATTGAGAAATTTTAAACAAAATACATGAAAATACAAAACAACATAGCTAATGTCGACTTGTGGTTTTCTAAGTCAACTTGAGGCCCACAGGGATCCTTTCTTATTTGTGTTTAAAACCATTGATCAAGTCAGCTCTACAACATTATAAATTGCAGAAAAGGTGCTTATCTGCATTGGTAGAGAGAATGTCCTAACTCAGGAATTTCCTGTAGCAATGAAATCATAAATCTAGTCTCTACCTAATAGTTACTTATGCACGATTGTTATCTCTGCTATTTGATTACAAACTTAGAGACAATAGGGATTACCTTGCATAACTTTGCATTCCCCATAGGAACTTTCAGTGTTTCATATATGGCATAGGTAGTCAAGAAATGTTATTGGTAGTTGAGGATGCTCTCCTTCAGAAGATCCTGAATTTTGAAATGTGCTTTTTTGACCAATAATCTCTTGTTCTTCCACTTTTCCACTCATCTACTCCTCCCATTCACTTCCTTTGCCCACATCATGACCCAGTTCTCAGTTCTTTCAGTCCTGTTCTGGCTTCATGTTCTTCCCTACTTATTGGATTAGTCATTTCAAAAAGTGCCTCCTCCACCCTCAAATTTCTTTCCTTCTTGACTTTCTATCATTTCCACTCTCTTGCCTCTCAGCTTCAGAGAACTGTTGCCATTACCTCTTCTGTGGCTACTCTTGAGTGGATGAGTGCTGCTAGAGTGGGTTCACTAAAAATTGAAGCTCCTTAGTTCTCAGTTGTGCCTCACTGCTGCTTCTTTTTCATTTTCTTTATATTTAATCCTTCTCTTATCAATGCTGTCTTATTCCCCACAATTCCAAAATTTTCTTAATCAACTTCTCCACTTTCCACTTTTCTACTCCTCACTCTCAGCTGATGATTTCTGTTGTATCTGACTCTTTGTGACCCCATTTGGAGTTTTCTTGGCAAAGATACTGAAGTGGTTTGCCATTTTCTTCTCCAACTCATTTTACATATGAGGAAACTAAGAAAACAGGGTGAAATGACTTGCCCAGGGTCACACAGATAATAAATGTCTGAGGCCTGATTTGAACTCAGGAGTCTTCCTGGCTCCAGGCCTAGCACTCTATCCACTACACTACCTAGCTGCCCCTGACATCATCTGTTACTTTATTAAAGTGATATCTTTCTGATGTGAATTTCCCCCAACTCCTCTTAGTCTATCATTTTTCCCCATTCGGCCTTTCCCTTTTCCTTTCAATTTTAGAAAAAAAGAAGGTTCCTTTGTTGCCACAGTTAGTCCTTCCATCTGTTAACTGATCTTTCTCCCATTTCTTATATTGACTTGTTCAATAAATCATCTATTCTCTCTTATACATCTTCAATTTCTAGCCCGTTTTTGGTTTCTTTCTTCAGGTTACACTCTTGCTCAGTTCTATTTCCTAAAACCTTTGATTTGCCATCACTATCCCTTCAAAATATCATTCCATCTCTCTTTTGCTATCACTGTCAAACTTTTAGATAGAATAGGCTACACTCACTGATCCCACCTTTTCACCCCTGTCTCTACCCCCTTGTACTCTGTCCTCTATTTGTATTACACAGGAACATCTTTCTCTAAGATTACCAATTAATTTAATTAAAAAATTGGCCTTTTTCAATCTTCATCCTCGATTTTTCTGCAGCATATGACACTCTTAACTACCTTCACAATGTTACCCTTTGCTCCCCTGGCTTCTATGATATAATAATCTCATGGTTCTTTCCTTTCTGGTCACTCCTTTTTATCTTTTTTTATTTTTATTTTTGCTGGATCCTTTTCCTGCGTCTTAAATGTAAGTGCCCCAAGATTCTGTCTTTGGCCTTCTTTTCTCTCCATATGGTTTTCCCCATTGATTCAATCTACTTCCATGAGTTATCTATTATGCAGATTACTTACAGATCGATATCTTTATCCCCAATATTTTTAGAGAATGCTGGCTTCTTCTTTTCTTTTCTTTTTCTTTGTTAAAATTCTGAACTTAAACACTAGAAAAAGAAAGTCTTTCTATATACATAGAACAGCACAAGAAGAGGATTATATGACACTGTGAATCTCCATTTTATATTGCTTGCTTTAAAAAAAGTATATTAATATTTCCTCCATTACTTTCAAAACTAAACTATTTGTCTGTGCTTCCTTCTGAACTTTTCTCTGTTCCCTTCTGTGAATTTGTTTCCTTATTTTCAATAGCCAACTGGCACCTCAAATACAAGATGAAGATTGAACTTCTTAGTTTCTGTCTACTCCCACTGCCCCACTCCGAACCCCACTCCTTCCCTAACTTTTCTATTTTTGTTGATAGCACTACCATATTAGGTACCATGGCTCGCCAGCTGGAATGAGCCTGTCTTCTTTCTTTTCACACTTCACCGTGCAATTAGTGGCCGAGTTCTGTTGCAGCTACCTTTGGAATAGCTTGTCTTTTCGCTTCCACTGCTGTCATCTAAATGTTTCCCTCATTACTAATCATTTGTTAAAAGGCTTTTAATATATTTTCCTGAATTAACTTATGCTTTTCCACTGCACCCTAATGACCATCGGACTTTCTCATCTGCTTTTCCTCTGAAACTTTTCATGTATGTTGTCTCCTTTATTAGAAAGTGAGCTTGCTGAGAGCAAGGACTGTCTTATTTTTTTCTATCTGCATTGTGCCAGTACTTAGCACAATGTCGTGCACTTAGTAAGCACTTAGTGAATGCTTTATTAATTCATTCAGTTGAACTATTGAATAGAATCTCATATTTCTCTCTCTTCCCCTCATATTTTATATTCTAGTCAAACTGGACTAATCTCCATTTTCATCTTACAGTAGAAACTAAATAGGGTACTGGAATTAAATCAATATATACTGGAAGCAGTGGTAGTATTTCATTGATAAAAGAACACCATAAAGGAAAGGTAAGTTTGACTCTACTATTCTATGCCCTATGGTTTGGGTTAAAATTGATCAGCACACTGTGAAATTGGTAACAAATCTTTAAGTATTGACCATCAGAAGAATTGATAAAAGGGAGAACAGCTGAAAGATAACAGTATGCCTTAATAATGCCACTCTTGCCTATTACATTAAAAAAAACCCCAGTGTTCCCAATGGAGGAAAAAGCCCCTGTCTAGACAAAATAGATGCAAATAAAACTAGCTCAACTTAGGCTTATAGGGATTCAGAGCTGGAGGGGACCTTAGAAAAGACCATCTGATCCAACCCCTTCATTTTATTTGATAAATTCAATTTCATTTTATTTTTAGTTCTGCATTCTTTCCTTCCCAACTCCTCCTACTCATCTTTTCCTCCTTCCAATTGAGAAAACAAAAACAAAATCCATTTAAACACATATAATTAAGCAAAACAAATTCCTGCACAACCACATTAAAAAAATTCCTGAATGTACACTTTGAATCCATCACCTAGATGTCAAGGAATGTATGGCATAGTTTCTTTATAAGTTCTCCAGAACTTGGTTATCGTGTTAATCAGAGTTCATAAATCTTTCAAAATTGTTTATTTTATAACATGGTTGTTATTATCTAAATTGTTCTCCTGGTTCTTCTCACTACACTTTGCATCAGTTCATGCTAGTCTTCTAGGTTTCCACTTATTTTAGTTAATGGAGAAACTAGGGGCAAGAGAAGCTGTGACTACCTGCAAGACACAGGGTAGTAAGAAGCAGAGCCAGGATTTGAACATGAGTCGTCTGACTCCAAATTTAGTACTCTTTCTAGGAGTGATATTTAGGAAGGAAGGTGGGCATTACACACCTTCCAGCTACAGCAAGCTCTCGTCAGTACAGACAACTTTTTTCAAATGTAAGCTGTCAGGATGAGCTGATGTGGTTCATTCTGCACAGCTGTAGTCATCATAGTGCACCAGGTGATTGTAATGAATAATGTCTTCTCCCTATCACTTCACTACAGGTATGCAATTTATTCTTTTGGTAAACACTGTTATAATGTGAAATTTATAATACAGTATCTCACAATGCCACAGTCAGATTCATTATTTTCATGAACTAGAAGCTGTCTGTTGTGTATCAGAACAAACTAACCCTGCATTATAAATCATACTGTTTGCCTTGACAAAATGGTGACATTTCTTCCTTGTTTCTTCTTTGCTATTACTTTGGTAGTTGTAAGATCTCGGAACTCTATTTTCTCCCAAAAGAAATATTCATTGGATATGATTTTGCTGGCTTAAGTTTCCTTTCTTTTATTGATATGGAAATTTTGGTAACTGGAGCTGATTTTATCCTATCACTCAGGAAATAGTTATCATGAATTGCTAGGGCAAAAAAAAAAACCAAACAAACAAACCCTCATACTCTAGTAGCCAATCCTAGGTTGATGATTTTTTCTGAATTTTGGAGTCTATTGCCAGTCATGTACTTGAAGCCTTTCCAGATTGGTAGTTTTGAGGAGATCATTGATAAAGCACTGAAAAGGAACACAAGGGCTCAAAGGATCACAAATCAGGCAATTTATTTGTCTCAGCTCCCTAGCCCTTCCCTTACCCTTACCATGGGTAAGCATAGGAAGTGGTTTTGGTATTGGGTAGAATTTGTACCTTAGTCAAGAGCACAGAATTTGGTGTCTCTGCCTTTAAATCTTTAAATGTTACTGGGCAGATTTGAAAGGACCAATTGGGAGGTGAACCTTTAGGACAGTTAATTAGTAGGTGGCCAAGGAGAGCCTTGGATTCTTTGTCTAAATGAAACTGACTAAATCAGTTATTCAGTACATAAGAACTTCCCAGTACATTGATGACTCAATCATGCAGTCACTTCTGTCAGCTAGGGCCTCACAGTAAGACAGACTAGACCTGGTCCTCCAAATACCATCTATAGCCATGCCATGATGAGACCTCAGAGTAGAACTTTTCAGGAGATCCTATTCATCTCTCCATGTAAATCAGGCATTCATGAGTGTGTAGTATCATTTACTTTTGGAGTAACAACAGAGCTGCTTAGTTCATTTTATTCAGTGGTAGTTTCTAGGCTCAATACAATTATATACCAGTTAGTTTCTCCCAGTATCATGGCTATTCCAGGTCCTCTAACCCAGTAGTGTCGAATTTATACCAGCAGCATGTTAACTTAGAAAACTACAAATACACATTATGTATGTTATATTGTATTATTGTATTTTTTACTTATTTTGTTAAACATGTCCCACTTACATTTTAATTTTGTTCAGGCAGCCCAAAGTGCTGGGAGTTATGAGGGCTAAGAGTTTTGCAGACTATAAGTTTGACACCTCTGTTCTAACCAATTTCCTCTTTTAGGCCCATTCCTGACTCTCTAGACTTTCTCCATCATTCAATACCAGCTCTCTTACTTGGGAAGTTCACTCTGCCCCATGGCCTCTTCTTCTGATTGGTCCATTCATCCAAGAATCTCTATTTTAAGGAAGTGCCTGGGCCAGCCATATCTTCATTCTTCCTCTCACTCCACTCCTGACTCTCTGTCTTTTATCCAACACGCTCCTGCTGGTAGCTCCTTTTTATGTGCTGTCATCTCACATGTCATTCTTTTGGCTTGTGTTTGTATACTCAGTACTTAGCCCAATGACCAGCATATAATAAGTGCTTAATAAATGCTTCTTGTTTTACTGAGCCACCACTCTAATGAACGTTCTCATTCATGGGGAAAAAATCTAGGAAGTGATCATGAATGAGTGCAAAAATCATGCTATCCTTGTGTACTAAATGGAGAGACATGTGGGTTAGGGGATAGGTTAGTCATGTAAATTCAAAACTGGATGAATGATTAGATCTCAGTAATAAATAAAACAACTAAATTTCACATAGTTTTAATATTATAGTAATACAATAATTTATATGTTTTAAATTTATATAATGTTTTAATAATTATGTGTGTGTATGTACACACACATAATTATGTAATGTCTTCAAATACCATCTCATTTCAACCTCACAATGACCTGGGAGGTACTGTTATTATCCCTACTCTGCAGCTGGGGAAACTGAAATTACATGACTTGCCCAAGATCACACAACTAGTAAGTCTCTGACTAAATTTGAACTCAGGGCTTTCTGACTCTAGGCCTAGGACCCTATCCATTGCTCTACCTAGCCGCCTAATATAGCAGCCGATCGTGCTGATGTTGGGGCAGCTAGGCAGCACAGCGGATAGAGCACTGGGTTTGGAATCAGGAAGACTCATCTTCGTGAGTGTAAACCCAGCCTCAGACACTTATTAGATGTGTGGCCCTGGGCGAGTCACTTACTTATTCTTGTTTGCCTCAATTCTTCATCTGTAAAATGAGCTGGGGAAGGAAAAGGCAAAGCATCCCGGTATCTTTGCCAAGAAAACCCCAATGCAGTCATGAAGAGTTGGGTATGACAGAAACAATAGGACAACACTTAAAGTGCTGATGCTGTCTTAGGGTTCATTTAGAGATGTTAATAAGAAATGTGACAGTGTCGCTGTATTCTGTCATGCTCAAAATCACATCTAAAGCTGAGTGTTCAGTTTGGAGTGCCACATTCAAGCAGGGTATTGATAAGCTGAAGAGCTTCATGAGGAGAATGACCAGGATGATGAAGGGCCTGGTAGTTAGGCCATATTAGGATTGATTGACCATACTAGGGACTGCTGAGTCTAGAGAAGTCTGGGAGTGAGCATGGTGGGGGCCAATGAGAGCTACTTTCAATTATTTTAAAAGCTGTTAAGTAGAAGAGGGATTAGACTAGTTTTTGTTGGAATAGAACAATGCGTGGAAGTACAAAGAGGCAGAAGATTTAGGCTCTACACAAGGAAACATAACCCCAACCCCTACCCGAAAAAACCAAACTGAAACCAAAAACCCAAACAACCAAAAAAACCTCATAGAGCTATCCCATAGTGGACTGGCAGTGGGTTTTCACTCACTTGAAATCTGCAAATAAAGACGGGATGGTCATTTGTTCCCTATGTTATACAAGAGATCCTTCCTCTACTACCCGGTACTATCTCTATAATGTACTGACCTATTCATACAGAGCAATTTCGTGCTGATGGGCATAAAAAGTGCTTTTGCATGAAGAAAAATAACTAAATTGCTGGTAAAGGATATACAATAGATGCATATTTTGATGTCTGAAAGGAGTAAGAGTATTATGAAAAACAGTTTTCAGATGGGATTTGAGTAGTCTGGGACAGAAAATGAACTGACTTAAATATAAAGGCTTTAATACTAATAGCTGGCTAGTATTTATGAAGTGCTTTAAGCTTTGCAAAGCACTTTACAGATATAAATTCTTTTGGGCCTCACAACAACCCTAAAAGGGAGGTGCTATTATTATTTCTATTTTACAGATGAGGAAACTGAGGCAAATGGAGGTTAAGTGACTTTCCCAGGGTCACACACCTAGAAAATATTTGAGTCTATATTTGAATTTGTCTTCTTGATTTCAGGTCCAGGATTCTATCCACTGTGCCACCTACTTGCCATTAAATTACCTCGTTAAAAAAAGTAGAGTGGTGTATCCTTTTTTGTGATCAGTGTGAAGATTTAAATGGGGAGCAGGAAATAGCTTTTATTTATAACTGATTTCAAGGACATAAAAGTAGGTGGTGGACTGTGTTGAGAACTATGAGCTGCAGGGCATTATTATCCTCAGCTCATTTATATATGCCTTTAAGATAAGGGAAAATTAAAAATTAGAAATCATATAACTATTTCAACGTTTAATTGTGATTAACTAAAATCTGTTACTTTCATAAAGGAAATTTGTTCAGTTGTTACCTTTCAGGTGAAAAGTGAGTAATTGAGTGCCTAGAGTCTCTGATTTAAGTCATTGAAAGGTAAGAGATGGAGACTGAGGTTGAAGAGTGAAGAACTTGTTATGTGAAGATTGAAGGTGATAGAAAAATAGCTTTATTGGAGCTTTTTGTAAAGTTCAGTAAAAGTAGCAATCAGCTGATGAGACAGCGTTGGCCACTAGTTCTTAATTAGCCGAAATAAGATTGGAGCTGTAATTATTGGCCTTTTGCATCACCAAGAACTTAAGAGACATGAAACCTCTTAAAAATGCCTTTTACCCTTTGATGTCCCCTTCTGGTTGGAAAGGGAAAGAGATGAAAGGGGAATGACAGGTGATACAGCTGCTTTGTTGTATAAAAAGAAAGGTTGAGATTTAATTGGTGTTACTGGAATCCTGGTAAGTGGTTGGTTTTACTTGTTCAGAGCATCAATTTTTTTGTTGTTTTCTTCGTTTTGCTGTGAGTTGTATTCAGATTGAACAATGCGGCATCTTGCTGAGCGAAGCCTACTATGATTTGCCTTACTCAGAATCAAATTGAGCTATTTGCTATAAGTAACTGTTCTGATTGGGTAAAATTCTGGTGAATGAACAGCTTAGGTTGAATTGCCTTCTCTAGAGAGTCAGTTTGAGCCTTTTTTCTGTGATCTGTTTGCTACAATTTTATTGTTTAACACAGTATTGTGGTAATTAAATAGCTAGTTGTCCTGGTCTGCAGTTATTAGAGATAGATGGATAAACTTTACCTTTCTTCATCTTTTTTTTTTTTTTTGATCTAGGAATTTTCTTTAACTGAGGACATGCAGATACCAAAGGCAAAGTTTTTCCACAAACACTAAAGCTTAGCCAGTGCTTATCATATTATAAACCCAATGGCATTCTTCTTTTAAGAAAAGCATTTTATCTTTCTTTTTTTTTTTTTAAAGAGGGAAGGATCATAGAATCCTGCTTCTGAGAACAATGTCCAATGTTCACATTTTGACACAAGTGACAAGACCAGGGATGGAATCTTCACCTGCTGCAGTCACTTTGATAGGAAGTTTGGCCACCCATGGGAAGACTCTTTCCTGAGCTCTAGAGGCCTGCTATAGGATCCCGAGCCCTGGGATCTGTCCAGACAGAGGACCTTGACTGCTTCTGGAGGAAGACTCTGCTTTCTGATTCAGACCAAAACATGTCAAGCACCAGGCCTGGGGCAGATAGGCAGCTCTGGGTTTCAAGAGAGAGCCAGTCTGGCTCAGGCTCAGTATGATAACCCCTCCAATGCCAATCATTGGTCACCATTTTGAATGAGTGTCAACTCCTCTGGGGCAACCAGGTTTTTGTCTTCTTTTTTCATTGTGGTCCTCCCCCAGAGAGCATTGACACTATCCACTGCCACCAGAAGGCAAAAGGACCCTGAAGAACTTTGCCTCTTCAGTTCTTTCATCACAATCCCAACAGCATCACTGGCATTTTTCACTCAATTTTGGCCTGGCTCAACTACTTCTCCAAGGGGTCTGCCCTCCTCTATGCTTTCCCATTTGTTCCAGATGCATTTCTGTTGGATTTTGATCTGGTTCAGGAACCTCTCATTTGAGGTTTTGAAATTCTTTAGCCATGTTGAGGCTTTCAGGGCTTGATCATAATGCTCTTTGTTGTAGGTAGACTGCAGAAGAAACTGCACTGCACACTGCAGAAGATCCCCACAAATTTTCACCCAACAGTGAGCATCTGAAATATGCATCATCAGCCAGTCCTGTTTTGCACAGAAATGAACCGCATGGCAAAGAATAAGGCTTTCCTGTGCCCTTTTCTCTATAGAGGATGTATTGGGTAGCAGGGTTGGAAAAGTTTGTATTTTTCAAGTAGTGCAGGAGCTCTAGAGCTGGCTCCTGTACCATCAGTCAGGCTTCATTGAAGGTCTTCATCTGCATTCCAAAACAAGGGGGCAGTCCATGTGGAAAAATAGTCTTCAGCTCCTCCAGAGGAATGCTGTAGTGCTGACACAAGTGCTGCTCCCCATGCTTGGCTGGATCATTCTCCTGAGGTCAAGAAATGGCTCTGGATTTCTCCCCTGGAACCTGGGCATCCGAACTGACAGCAATGCTTTGTGATGCCCTGTTGCAACACATGCAGAAAGCATCTTGGGTCAAACTTATGGCCTTATACCTTTCTCAGCATCATTCCCACATTTCCAGCACTGCTACCTTGCTTCATCTTAAAGAGAACTGATATCCAAAATAGGAAGTATCCCTTTCTAAATATCCTTTTCAGGGTAATTGTAAATTCATAGACCTCATAGCTATTATATTTGAGAATGGAAGAAAAAGAAGATTTGCTCAGTTAGAGAGTGGTGAAGAATAGCAGATAAGGAATCAGCAAAGAAGCAGCTTTGTGTGGCACAGATGCTTTTGAAAAGACCAAATAGCATTAGAGTTGCAGTACAGAGTTGTGAGTTACATCAAATTAAACATATTCATTTAGCACAACTTGTTCGGCCGTTATCCAATTGGTGAACATCCTTTCAGTTTCCCATTCTTTGCAACCAAAAAACCCTGCTATAAATATTTTTTTATATATGGGTTCTTTCCTTTTTTTCTTTAATCTCCTTAGGGTATAGCCCTAGAAGCAATATTACTAAGGTATGCACAGTTTAATAGATTTTAAGGCATAGTTCTAAATTGTTTTCTGAAATGGTTGGATAGATTCACAACTCCACCAACAGTGCATTAGTGGGCCTATTTTCCCACATTCCTTCCAGAATTTGTCACTTTACATTTTTGAAATCATCTTAGCCAATCTGATAGGTGTGAAGTGGTACCTCAGAGTTGTTTTAATTTGATTTTCTCTAATTGTTGGTGATTTAGACCATTTTTATGTGGCTATTGATAACATTGACTTCTTCCTCTGAAAACTGCTTATTCATATCCTTTGATTATTTATCAATTGGAGAATGACTCTTATTCTTATAAATTTAATTGTTTCCTATATCTTTTTAGAAATGAGACCTTTTGTCAGGGAAACTTGCTACAAAGATTTTTTTCCCCATTCCCTACTTTTCTTTTAATTTTAGCTGCATTGCTTTTGTTAGTATGAAACCTTTTAAATTTTACATAATCAAAATTATCCATTTCACCTCTGGTGAATGTCTCTATCTCTTCTGCTTCATAATTTGGGTATGTAACAAGAAGAATAGAATAATAGACAAACATGGAGGACAGAGAGGGGATAGGATATCTCATGAATCTCACTCTTTTCTGAACTGAGAACACACAAAACCAAATATTTTGGCATAGAAATATATTAAGTAAAACAAAGAAATTGGTGAGGACACTGATGGGGTGTAGAGAGGGAGGGCATAGTAGGAGAAGTAGTTAAAGCAAAACAAACTTAAACACAATATATTTTAAAAGATACTAATGTATTACTAATATATTTCTTGCTTATGAAGAAGGAGTAATCCTAAAGTGGAAAGGGATCAAAATGAGAGAAAGAAAGTACAGGCATCATTGATTAGGGTCTGGAGTAGCTGAAGAGAAGAATGATAGTGGAGTAAGATTAGACAATATCTAGTTAGAAATTATTGTGTTAAACATATTCCCTATATTTTACCAATTTATTCATTGAAAAGAGGGAAAATGGAAGCAAAGAGGGTAAATATCTAAGCAGATATGATAGAGGGATAAAATGAGCATGAATATGAATGGGGTGAACTCATCCATAAAATGGCAAGAGTATTAGAATGGATTAGAAAGCAAAATCCACCTCTCTCTCTGTCTCTCTCTCTGTCTCTGTCTCTCTGTCCGTACACACACATACAGACATAGATATATAGATATTGATATAGGTATAGATATAGATATATATGTATACACACATATTTAAGAAGAAACATACTCAAATACGAAGATCACACAGAGTCTAAATGAGGGGCTGGAACAGAATTTTATTATGCCTCAGTTGGATTAAAAATGGAGGAGTGGCAAAAATGATATTAGACAAGGCAATAGTAAAAACAGAAATGGTTAAAAAGATAATTAGGGCAACAACATTACACTTAAAGACACCATTAAAATTAAATGGTATCAATATTAAAATCTGCATTGAATGACATAGCCAGTGAGTATTCAAAGAAAAAAGCTAATTGGAGAGCAGGGAGGAATAGACAATAAAACTAAAATAGTTGGGGCCTCAGTGTGCCCCTTTTAATACCTAGCTAAATCTAACAAAAATATAAACAAGATCGAAGTTAAGGACTTGAATGGAATTTTAGAAAAGTTTTATTCTTAGATCTCTTATTATTATTGAATGGGAATCAAAAGGAATATACATATTTTAAGTATTTAAAAATGACAGTATAGTAGGACAGAAAAACATCATAAATAAAATTATGAAATATTAAGCAAATCTTCTACAGATCATAACATAATAAAGTTATAATCAATAAAGATCCTTTGAAGAAAAGACTCAAACTTAGATGGAGACTTAGATTTATTGGCTCAGATAACAAATCATAGAAACAGATAATTTCTTTTTTTTTCTTTCTCATCATTTTTTATTACTAAAAGCTAAATATACAATAAGAAAAAAAGAAACATATCATGAACCCAAATATTGAAAATTAACTATGAAATAAGAAAAGAAAAAATACCATGTCATGTACTCAGCAGAACATAAGAGAGGATTCAAAATATACAGCAATCTATTTCCATTTCAAGAAAGTCTATATAAGAAATACTATGCATTGTGTTGAGACCTATCCATCTTTGCTTCCTTGGAAGTTTTCTTTTGTTCTCTGCTGTGTACTTTTTATTTTGTTCTTTTCCCCCTCTTTTAAGCATAGGTATATTTATATATAGATATAGACATACTTATATACATATACATACATGCATACATACATACATACATAGACATATAGTTTACCTAACAAATTCTACTCCTGATCTTTGTTTTTATGTTTGTGTGTAGCTCTTATTTCCTATACCTCCTAACTCTTCTACTTTACTTCTATTGTCCCATTCTTATAAATCTAAACAATCTGCTATATACCCCTTTGACCTATTCCCTTGCCCTCCCTTCTAGCAATCCCTCCCTCATCCTCTCCTCCCCATCCCCTTATCATTTTATTTCTTTCCAAATTTAGAAGACTTTTATACTGTTATAGATATATATGTATTGTTCCCTCTTGAACCCATTCCCAAAGAAAGTAGCTCTCCAGAACTAATAACCCTCCTCTCCCATCTAATTCCTTTGTGTTGGTTCTTCCTCTCACACCTCATTTGAATATGATAATTAGCTGTTCCTAAATGGTTTTACTTTTTAAAGTCATATCATATTCAGATCTACCCCAAATCTTTCTTATGAACTACCTAATTACAAATAACAATCTTAGACATATGTTTTACATTTTACATACATAACAGATAAACATTTTGTCCATATTGAGTCCCTTGTAATTAGTCTTTGGTATGTACCTTATATTTCTCTTGGCTCTTATAAATGTAAAATCTTCTCTTAAGTTCAGATTTTTTTTAACAAAGTCCTGAAAGTCTGACAGTTCATTAAGTGTTCATTTTTTCCCCTTTGAGGATTATGATTAACTTTGCTGGGCATGATATTTTCAGCTGGAACCCCAGTTCTTTTGCTCTTCAATATATAGTATTCTAAGATCTGCGGTCTTTTAGTATTGTTGCTATTAAGTCTTACGTGATTCTAATTGTGGCACCACCATATTTAAATTTTTTTTCTTGTTGCTCATAATATTTTATCCTTGAGCTGGGAGTTTCAGAATCTGACTATAATATTCCTGTGGGTTTTCTTCATAGAATTTCTTTCAGGTGGTGATTGGTGCATTTTTTTTTTCAATTTCTACTTTCCCTTCTTGTTCTAATGCTTCAAGACAATTTTTTTAATTGTTTCTTGTATTATTGTATCAAGATTCTTTTTTTGACCATAGCTTTCTGGTAGTCTGATTGTTTTTATGTTTTCTCTTCTCGATCAGTTGTTTTTCTTATGTAATGTTTCACATTCTCTTCTATTTTTCATTCTTTATATTTTGTGCTATTATTTCTTGATCTCTTACAACTTCACTGCCTTCCCCTTGCTCAATTTTGATTTTCAAGGAGTTGTTTTCTCCCTTAAGATTCTGGATCTCCTTTTTTAAGTTGGTTGACTTTCTTTTCATAATCTTCTTATTTTTCTTGGATCACTATTTTTTTTTAGTTTTTACTCAGTCTCTCTCATTTGATTTTTAAAGTCTTTTTAAAGTTCTTCTATAAGTTCTTTTTGGGCAGGTGACCTCTCAATGTTACTATTTGGGGCAGAAGAGGGTTTCTTTGCTTTAATATGCTCCTCTGAGGATGAACCCTGATCTCTATTCTCATCATAACTCTCTATGGTTGGATTCTTTCTCCTTTGCCTGTGTATTTTTTCCCCTTTGTAGTAGCTTAGTTTTTGTAATCACCTCTAGTTTTGTGATATGGGGGATGGTGCCTCTGGCCTCAGATCCTCTTTCAGTTCTTCCCTCTGGCCTGGAACCTAGACATACTTTCATCCTCCTGTAAGTGCCCACAACCAGCTGTGTCCCCACTCCACTGCACTCACAAGGCATGTTTCTTCTCACCTTGGCTGCATCTCTACAGAGCACTGGGTCTGGTGTTCCTTGTCAGCAGAGGTTCTTGATCTTTCCCAGCTCAGATGCCCAACCCCCCTCACTCTCCTGGGGGTAAAAGTTCCTATACTCAGGGCTGTGGCAGCCTCCCAACCCAGCCAACTCCAGGGCTCGCCACTTGTTGTTTAAGTAGATCTAGGACCTAGCCTGGAAGTGTTTACTCTGTACAGGGACCAAGCTTCATCCTGGTATTTTTCTTCAGATCTTCTCTGATCGTCCCAGGAAGACCTCTGTTCTGTCTCTACTCTTATTTATTTTTACCTCTCTATTTTCACCCTGAGACACTATTTCCTCTCTTTTGTGGGGGAAAATCTTAGGAGCTTGGAATTTTCTGATCTACTCTGCCATCCTCCCAGAATCCTCTCTCAAACAGTAGATAATTTCATCAAAGTAAATTACAATAAACCAACACACCAAAACTTGTGAGATGCAGTCAAAGCAGTCTTTAGTGGAAATTTATACCTCTAAACATTTTTACCAGTAAAAGAGCAAATAAAAAGATCGATGAAGTAGAAATGCAACTGAAAAAAGTAAAAATCCACAAATGAGAAAGCCAATTATATACATAAAAGAAATTCTGCAAATCAAAGAAGAGATTAACAAAATTGAAAACAATTAAATTTCAGTTAAATACTCATTAAAGTGATGAAATTAAAAGCTTTAAAGAAGCTTAATAAAATTGACTTAACTAATTTGATTTTTTTTTTAAAAAAGAGAAGGAAACTAAATTGTGTGCTTCAAAAATGAGAACTAACAACTCATAAACAGGAAGTAATGGAAATTATTGGAATTCATTCTGTCTAATTATATGCCAATAAATCCTACTACTTAAATGAGATAAACACTTTAAAGATATAAAACACCAAGATTTATGGAACAAGAAATAGATAACTCAAATAAACCAATTTCAGAGAAGTAAAGTGAACAAGTCACAAGGAGTTTACAAAAGAAATAGAATGATAAGACCAGATGAATTTACAAAAGAATCCCAATTTGCATATATTCTTTGCAAAAATGAGGAAAGATAACATTTCACCAAACTTCCTATAAGAAACAAACATGGTCCTAAAGCCTAAACCAGAGAGGGATGTCAGAGAAAGAAAACTATTAAGCAATGTTTCTAATGAAAATTCATGTTAAAATATTGAATACAATAACAAAGAGGCTGCAGCAATATATTAAAAGGATTGTATATGATGACTAGGTTGGATTTGTATCAAGAAAGTTGGGGTGGTTCAAAAATAGGAAAATAATAAGCATAATAAAAGAGTGTTAGCTTAAAAATAATCAAGAATTACAAGATTATACCAACAGATTTAGGAGAAGGTCCTAGAGAAGATATGCCATTATTTTATTGTTAGAAACACTAGAAATGAAAGGATCTTTCCCTAATATAAGGGGACTTTTATTAATACAATAAACAATATCTATCTCAAACCAAAAGCTATATCCAGTGAAAAAACTTTATAGGTCTTTCAAGTAAGATTAAGAGTAAAGTAAGGATAGCCATTGTCACCACTATTATATGATATAGTTATTGAAATGTTATCTATAGGAATAAGATAATAAAATGAAATTTAGAGAATAATTATAGGAAAAGAGAAAGCAAAATTAATGCTTTTAAGTACCGATATTGTTTACCTAGAAATTGAAAGAAAAATTAATAGAAACAATGAACAACTCCAGTAAAGCTGCAGGGTATAAGACAAAGCCATGAATTTACTTGCCAATAAAACTCGGTGGAGATAGTAAAAGCAATTCCATTCAAAATAACTACAGTGAGAGTAGTAGTGATAGGGAAGCAAAAAAGAAGAAAAGAATAAAAAGGAAAATGCAAAGAATAGATTATAAGGTGGTTTTGAAGGGAAGACAGAAAGAAGGGCATTATTGATATTATGGCGTTAGATTTAATGTATGCTAAAAAAGAAAACTGAATATTTTTTTATCCTTTTTTATCCTTCTTTGTACATTGAAATGTTTATGTTTGTTGATGATAATAAAGTTCAGAATAAAAACTATTTTTTAAGAGAAGAAAAAAATAAGAAAGCAAAGATGCTTTCCAATTGCCTTGAATTCTCCCATCATCCACAGACGGTTGCTTCTCCACTGGTCAGAGTTTGTTAGACTTCTTGATTAACCTAACTAGACTGAAACTTTGCCTCTGGATTGAAAACAAGCAAGAAAACAGAACAAGACCTTGCATTTTATCATAAGGGAAGTGTGAGGATGACCACAAATTTTCTTGTTATTTCTTCAAGAGCTTTTAGGTGATATTACAATCATTTCTAATACTGTTTAAAAGCCTTTTAAAGAAAAGCCTTCTCTCCTAATAATTGACAGGCAAGACAATACCATGGGGGAAAAGGAGGTGGAGAAGGATCAAGGTGTAGATGTGCTCTACTAAAAAGCCTCTAAATTATGTTGTCAAAAAAATTATAGCAACACTATTTTAAAAGATTCACCCCCTCCCAATAAAACCATTTCCTCCAATACTTAGGTCTTCCCTTTTGTTTGTTTTGCACAATCACCCACAAGGTGAAGTCATGTGTTTTGTGTTATTCATTGGCTTGTCTTAGAATTTTACCAGTACTGGGCTGGAGATCCTAGCAGTATGTCTGAAAGTGTTGCCTCTGTTAATCTTTCTAAAACAGAGTTAGAATTATTTTAATCCTTTGCCTATAAGAAGAAACTAAGCCGCCTAGTATAGTCATGGGCTGTTTTGAATGTATTTCCTTTGCCCGGATAGGGTTTGTTTTTGTCTCAGTACTCTCATACCCCAAATCCTGCCTTCCTCATCTCTACTGCTCTGGCAGAGTCCTCTTGTATTGTACCCTTTCCCACCTCCCAGGTTTAATGTGACTATTTTGCGTAATCAGTTATGAAACTCCTGACTTGAGTCCCTAATTAATTAATCACTATAGGCTTTATTGCCAGATCATAAAAGACACGAAATCCAATATAAAAAGCATTTAACTAAAGCATGAAATAACAAAATAAGAAGAAAATGAATCAAGAATTCTTTCTATCTGTACCCAAATGGGAACAATCTCTTCCTTATACCTAAGTGAGCTCTAATCTCAATCCTCCTTAACTCCTCTGATTACAAGGCAGAGGTGGAGGATATAGTGACTTCATAACCTCTGGCCTTATTGGTAAATGCTTAAGGGACACTTCTGCTTGCCTCTTGGAACTTCTTTTCTAGGAGTCTCTTGGGAAAGACTGATGAAAAGCTGATGCTTTAGGGCAGGCTGGAGAATGCAGAAGCCTCTTACTTGGAATCATTGAACATTGAATCACTGGAATCATTGTACACCTGGACATACCACTCCATGTGGTGCTCTTTCGTCTTCATTCTTCATCCAAAAATTCACTTTTGCCTGCACCTAATATCTTTGTGCTGCTTCACTGACTCCATCAGCCTCACTTTTTAAACTTCTTGTACTTAAACCTTACTATCATGGTCTTTACTTGGTGATGTCACCATACCTTAGTTAGGTCACACATTGTGGGAAATAGTTATAGAGTTAGGCCTATTGTATCTACTTTCCAAATGATGAATTCAATTTCTCCTAAGATGAAGACTAAAAGTCATTTGAAATCCACATGTATTTATATAGAACATAGAATGACTAATTCAATTTATACCCTTGTTAGTTATTTCTAAAGATCGCTCAAGGAGTCCATCAAGGGGAATATCTATGAGATGTATCTTCACTATCATCCAACAGGACTATTAACAAAATATTAGGTTATCATGTACTGTTATAGATAAATGAGATCATATCTATGTATATATGCATATATATGTATGTGCATATATATGCATGTATATATATATACGTATACACAAGGGGTTCCTAAAGTCTGGACACATAGGCAAAAATGCATATTTTCAAGAAATGAAATGAATGAAATTTTTATTTAATTGGAATATTAACAAACAACATTTTCATTTCCATCATTTGTGATGCAAAAGTTGATGTGCTTTGCAAGATTCACATGAGCTCGATGCAATAACTCCACATTGCTGTCAATAGCCTGTGTCCAGACTTTAGGAAGACCCTGTGTAATACTCTTTACAAACCTTAAAGTAATACATGATGTCTTCTTGTTCTTTATTTTTATCGCTGCTTTTTCTGAAACGGTTGTATTAACCTTTCTCCCCAAGGGTTTTGAATACATCAGAGGAATATCTATATACATATGCACATATGTACATACATACAGACACATATGTGTGTGTATCTCACTAACAATTAGACTCAAAACTATAGATCAAATGCAGGAGCAATTTATCCTTCTGGTAGTCACGCAGTTCATATTTAAATGAGGGGTCATCAAATAGATAAACCAAACTTTAGGTTCAGAACAGATGTTAGGACAAGTGGTATTCTCACTTCCTGATCACTGATGAACATTATTAGTATATTTGGAGTTTAGAAATATCTGAAGCAAGTGGCCAAGAAATATCTGAAGGTGGTCGGTAGGGAAACCCTACAATGCTGTTGATTGGTTTATAGATACTTTGGCTTGAGGTCTGTTTTGTAGCAGTTAAAGCTGAAAGAGATATTTGAAGAACATGCAAGCTAACATTCTCTTTTTACGGGTGAGAAAACAGGAGCCCAATGATGTTAAAGACACGTTTCTAATCTCACATGGTTAGTAGGTACCAGAGAGAGCGTTTAGAGCTAAGTCTTTTAAACTTCAAATCTAATGCACTTTCTTTTAAAATAATGCCAGCATTACAACTTTTGAAGTACACAGACAAAAGTTAGGTCCAGAGGACAAAACAATAGGTAAGCAGTATAACGAATAGAACACTTGACTTAGATTCAGCAGGACCTGATTTCACATCTTGCCTCAGATATTTACTACCTGTTTGATTCTAGGAAAGTTACTTAGCCTCTCAGCCTCAGTTTCCTCATTTGTAAAATGAGAGAGTTGGACTTGTTGGCCTGGAAGGTCCTTCTTAACTTTTATCTATGATCCTATGAAGTAGGCATTATTATTGAGTTAACATCTATATTACATAATTTATTTTCTTCTCATTTCATCAAATTATTTGAAGCAGTATGGCATAGTGGATTTTTGGTAGACTTGGAGTCAGGAAGACCTGGGTTGAAGTTATGCCTCTACTTCTTGCTGTGTGATTCTGAACAAGTGGGATGATAGCACTTGCGAAACTCCTCATAGGGTTGTGAGTTATGAGTGTACAAAACTATGGGAAATGCTTCGTAAATTTTAACGTATTATGAAATGCCAGGTATTGTTATTAACATGCTCCAAACTTATAGATCCTCTTAGTTTTCAAGCATCAAAATGAAAACCAAGTTTCATTCCATACATTTTTATTTACTTTTTCTATTTATTGAAAGTATTACTAAGTTTACTATAAAAATATTTTGTTTTTTTTCTAGGGATCTTCCTTTATTTCTCTTGATATCATGAAGAAACTAATAGAGCACATAACTTGTCCATTGTTTATCTCTCATTCTTATCATAGGGCCAATCTAATTTCTTTTCAGATCATGCATTAAGTGATATTAAGAATAATAATAAATTAATAATAGAAGTAGTCATAGTCATTGTAGTGAGTGATCACTGTCATTGTCATAGCAATTATATTCAGCATCTGGGGCAGTCCTTTAATTTTTAATACATTATTTTTTTTGCTAAAGTCATTTTCATAAGATCATCCATGTGTGTAATCAGTCCAACACACTTTATTCCTGCAAGCATGTCCCTGTTCCCCCTTGTTAGTTTTAAATGGTGAGCCAAGACTTTTGATGTGGTATCTTCTTTTTTTTTTAATTAATATTTTTTATTTTTTTTTATTTTTGAGTTCCAGTTTTTCTTCCCTCCCCCCAAGAAGGCATGGAATCCCATATAACTTCCATGTATAACTTGGCATTGAATTAATTTACACACTAGTCAAGTTGTGGAGAAGAACAATGACCAATGGAATGACTCATGAGAAAGAAGAAACAGAACCAAAAACAAACAACAACAACAACAACAACAAAACACAACCCAACAACAAATACAAAAGATAGAAAAAAAAGTGGGAAGGAAAAAAGGCGAGTATGAAGTATGCCTCGATTTGCATTCATACTTCATAGTTCTTTCTCTGGATGTAGATGGCCCTCTCCATCATGAGGTCTTTGGAGCTGTCTCTGCATATTGTGTTGCTGAGAAGAGCAAAGTCTGTCAGGGTTAGTCATCACAAAATCCATATATCTGTGGTTGTGTATAATGTTCTCCTGGCTCTGCTCCGCTCACTCAGCATTATGTCGTGTTGCTTCTTCCAGGTTGTTATGAAGTCCGTATCATCCCCATTTCTTATCGCACAATAGTATTCCATTACCTTCATACACCACAGCTTGTTCAGCCATTCCCCAATTGATGGGCATCCCTTTGATTTCCAATTCTTAGCTACCACGAAAAGAGCTGCTATAAATATTTTTGGACATACGG
>CM053622.1:465292322-465317848 GCA_028646595.1 Phalanger gymnotis | reverse complement strand
CCTTCCTTCCTTCCTTCCTTCCTTCCTTCCTTCCTTCCTTCCTTCCTTCCTTCCTTCCTTCCTTCCTTCCTTCCTTCCTTCCTCCTTTCCTTCTTTCTCTACTTCCTTCCTTCTTGTCTCTGTGGTCAGGTAAAACAAGTCCACCCTTCCATATGACAATTATACGAATACTTGAAGACAGCTATCAGGTTAGTAAAAGAAGCCCATATCTTATAAACTGCCACTTGCTAGTTCTGTTCTTATCAGATGAGAAACCTGACACAAGACCTCAATGCTTTTCAAATTGAATTGATATCCTATGTCAGCTGTCTGGTCTTACATAAATACAGCATTTCTAGGTGCACTTAGCAGAAACAGTAATGTTTAAATATAACCCCACTGCTTTACTCATAGAGCTTCCAGTCTAGTAGGAGGATAAGACACGTAGTAAATGAAAATAAAAAATGATGTATAATAAGTGTTTGGACAATCAGAGTAGACTTAGTGGTGGATGTGTTATTTAAATTGAGGTTTAATGACGTCCATGAATTAAATGGATGGAGAAAGAAAGGGAGGACATTTTGGGAATAGGGAAGAATATGAGTAAAGGTGTAATGGCAACAAGACAGCATGCATGTTTGAGGAGATAGAGTAGCACATTTTTTCTGGAGCATAGAACACCAGGCAAGTGGTAATATAACACAAAAACTCTATAGTGTGTAACTTTTGAGTGGCAGTAGGAAGCAACTAAAAAGCAGTTACATGACTGCAACGAATGACACAAGGAATATTATTCTAGCAGTACTTTGGAGGCTGCATTAGAAGGAGGGAAAATAGAGGTCAGGAGGCCTATTAGAATAGTAAGGCATGTGCTAGAGTCAATACTAGGGTACTGGCCTTGGGAATAGAGAGGTGTTGTGAGAGATGGAAGATTAATTTTATAAAATCTGTTTGCAGATGAGACATGCCTGGTAAAAAAACAAAGTGTAGATTAATAAAGCTACTTTACATTTCACTGAACTAAAATCTATTTTCATATCCAATGCTACCATACATGAGCTTTGACTGATGTCAAATGGGAAAGAAATAAATTCTGAAGCAGTATAGCTCATAGAGGCAGAAGAAGAGAATGTTAAGAAGAGTGAATATGTGAGTGGAATTACTTCTGAGACCATGATCCACAAAAAGAAAAGCTCTGTGCAGCAGAGCGAGGATATTAAGTCTCATAGCTCTCTTAAATACTAGCTATTTAAACTAATATCATGGACTTTCTTGGTCTGCATCGACATAAGTACATGTCTTCTTTACCCAGACTATATTATAAACTTTTCGAAAGCAGGGTCATTTATACAATATCTAATAATGTGCTTCATATATAATGGGTACTTATTAATATTTGTTAACTACATGAGTGATGAATGTTGATTGATTTAATATCTGTATCCTGCTGTTTACTTAAGATGATCCTGACCTGCCATTACTACCTATTGACTTTATCTGGTTACACTCTTCTCCCAATTTATTCCAACCTACATTTTTAATATATTTTTATTTATTTCATTAACTATTTTATAATTACATTAAACTATTTTTAACATTCATTTAAAAAAATTGAATTCAAATGCTCTTCTCCCGCTCATACTTCCCCTTTCACACAAGAGGACAAGTAATATATATCAGTTATACACATGAAGTCATGCAAAACATATTTCCATATAAGCCATATTGCAAAAGAACACACACACACACACACACACACACACACACACACACACCAAGAAGAATAAGTAAGTGAAAAAAATTTGCAAGTTGCACTCAGAGTTTATCAGTTCTCCCTCTGGAGGTAGATAGCATTTTTCATCATGGGTCCTTTGGAACTGTATTGGTAATTAAGATGGGCTTGTAGCACTTATTCAATCAAGTGCCCTTAAAGAGTTTGGCCTTTGTTTCCTTGATTAAATTAGGAGTCCTTGCTGACCTCCTTGCCTCAAGGGAAACCCTAGTTTACATAGGTTTGAGTGACATCTTTGTGACATCAGAGGCTTTTAGATCATGTGGGTTTAAGTTGCATTTTTGTGACGCTTTTAGGTCACGTGCGTGAGTTGCATGCGTGACTCACCTTTGACCCTGAGCAAGATATATAAAACCAGAGGTTGAAGTTCTCCATTGAGGCTCTGGCTCCTGGAGGAATGTTGGTGTGGGACTCTGAGCAGCTGCTGTAAGAGCCTTCTGTCAACCCAGATGTTGATGGTTTCTTGGTAACTATGAATTGTATTCAGTCTGTTCATAATGTATGTTTGTAATTTGTTTGCATTTGCTCTGAAGCTCAGGGTGCTGGCTTTTTCCCCTGAACTAAGTGAATGATATTTGTATGTTGGATTGAAATAAGATTGTTAACCCCTTAACATTACTTTCCTTGGTAAAGCAGATCAAAAGAACCTGTGCTGGCAGCATTCTTGTTGTTGGGCTTGTGTTGGTCTTTCACCCCCACAGCAGCTGCTAGTCATTTGTTGCAACAAACTGTCTGGGATTATTGTCTTGATAAGAGTAGCTAAGTCTTTTACAATTGATCATTGTTACAATGTTGCTATTACTGTGTACATTGTTCTCCTAGTTCTCACTTCACTTTGCATCAGTTCGTATTTCTCAAATTTTTTTCCTAAAGCCATCCTGCTTATCATCTTTTATAGCACAATAGTATTCATCACAATAATATACTACAACTTGCTCAGCCATCGCCCAATTGAAGGACATTTTATCAATTTCCAATTCTTTGCCACCACAAAAAGAGCTGCTACAAATATATATTGTACAAATAGGTCCTTTTCTCCTTTCTTTGATATCCTTGGGATAAAAATCTAGTAGTGAAAGTGCTGGGTCAAAGTATATACACAGTTTTATAGCTCTTTGGGTATACTTCCAAATTGTTCTCCAGAATGGTTAGACCACTTCACAATTTCACCAAGAGTACATTAGTGTTTCAATTTTTCCACATCCCTTCCAGCATTTGTCATTTTCCTTTTCTGTCATGTTAGCCAATCTGGTAGGTGTGAGGTGTTATCTCAGAGTTGTTTTAATTCACATTTCTCTAATCAATACTGATTTAGAGCATTTTACATATGTCTATTGATAGTTTTGATTTCTTCTTCTGAAAACTGCCTGTTCATATTCTTTTTTGCCCCATGTCTCCCCTTCTCCACCCCAAGATGGCATACATTCTGATTACCCCTTTCCCCAGTTTGCCTTCCCTTCTATCACCCCCCAACCCCTTCCTCCTTACTTTCTTGTAGGGCAAGATAGATTTCTATACCCCATTGCCTATATATCTTATTTCCCAGTTGCCTGTAAAATAATTTTTGACATTTGTTTTTAAAACTTTGAGTTCCAAATTCTTTTCCTTCTTCCCTCCCCACCCACCCTCATTGAGAAGGCAAGCAGTTCAATATAGGTTATACATGTGTTATGCAAAACACTCCTATAATAGTCATGTTGTGAAAGAATAACTATATTTCCCTCCATCTTATCCCACCCCCATTTATTCTATTCTCTCCTTTGACCCTGTCTCTCCTCAAAAGTGTTTGCTTCAGATTACCCCCTCCTCCAATTTGCCCTCCCTTCTATCATACCCCCCATCTCTTATCCTTTCCCCCCTATTCTCCTGTAGGGTAAGATACCCAATTGAGTGTATATGTTATTCCCTCCTCAAGCCAAATCCAATGAGAGTAAGGTTCACTCATTTTCACCTCCCCCCTCTTCCCTTCCCTTTCAACAGCTTTTTCTTGCTTCTTTTATGTGAAATAATTTACGCCATTCTATCTCTCCCTTTCTCCTCACAATATATTCCTCTCTCAGCCCTTAATTTTATTTTTTATCACTTCATATTCAACTTAGCCTGTGCCCTCTGTCTCTACACACACCCACACCCACCCACCCACCCACCCACACACCCACCCACCCACCCACACACACACACACACACATAAATATTCCCTTCAACTACCCTAATACTGAGAAAGGTCTCATGAATTACAAATATCATTTTTCCAAGTAGGAACATAGATAGTTCAACTTTAATAGTCCCTTATGATTTTTCTTTCCTATTTACCTTTTCATGCTTCTCTTGATTCTTGTATTTGAAAATCAAATTTTCTATTCAGCTCTGGTCGTTTTATTAAGAATGCTTAAAAGTCCTCTATTTCATTGAATATCCATTTTCCCCCTGAAGTATTATACTCAGTTTTGCTGAGTAGGTGATTCTTGGTTTTAATCCTAGCTCCTTTGACCTCTGGAATGTCATATTTCAAGCCCTCCATTACCTTAATGTAGAAGCTGCTAGGTCTTATGTTGTGCTGATTGTGTTTCCACAATAGTTGAATTGCTTCTTTCTGGCTGTTTGCAGTATTTTCTCCTTGACCTGGGAACTCTGGAATTTGCCTACAATATTCCTGGGAGTTTTCCTTTTGGGATCTTTTTGAAGAGGCTATTGGTGGATTCTTTCAATTTCTATTTTACCCTCTGTTTCTAGAATATTAGTTTTTCTTGATAATTTCTTGAAAAATGATGTCTAGACATTTTTTTGATAATGGCTTTCAGATAGTCCAATAATTTTAAAAGTATCTCTCCTGGATCTATTTTTCAGATCAGTGGTTTTTCCAATGAGATATTCTACATTGTCTTCTATTTTTTCATTCTTTTGGATCTGCTTTATAATTTCTTGATTTTCATAAAGTCAATAGCTTCTATTTGCTCCATTCTAATTTTTAAGGAATTATTTTCTTCAGTGAGCTTTTGGACCTCTTTTTTCATTTGGCCAATTCTGCTTTTTAAGGCATTCTTCTTCTCGTTGGCTTTTTGGACCTCTTTCCCCCCCCCCCCCCACTTTTAACCCACAGGATGCTATAAACAATGGTAGTAGATCAGAGTTCTAAAGATCTAAAGTTCTAAAGTAGATCAGAGTTCTAGAAATTGGATATGGGCTTATATGTCCATTGGCAGGGACAGCTGGAGCCTGATACCACTTGATCTGATGTCTTAAGAGGTCATAATTTTTCTTCTCTGGGCTTTAGGATATCAGAGGTTCACAGTATTGTTTCTTACTCAATTATAGGTTACTATAATGTGGACTTTACTGATTCCATCTTTGCTTCAGCTTAGAATTAGCCTCCGCTGAAGCATAGGCCAGTTGCCAGTCTATCATAATTAAGAATGGTAACCTGGGCTGAATGTGGCCTTCTTTTAAAAGGAACTCAATCAATCAAGTTGACATAATCAGTGGCAAAGATTGCTTGTGCCAACATTTGAATGTTTTTAATACTAAACTGCAAGGTAACTATGAAGTGTTTAGGAAAAAAACTCATGTTAAAACAAATCCAGCTCTCCTGACCAGTATGAACATCATTTTGTCAAGTTAGGTAGCTATAATTATTAATTCAAACAATCAAGTTTTTTTCATGTTTAGACACATGGAGCATGTATGTTCATGACAAATTCGAGAAGGAATCCTTCACATCAAGAGCGGTCCTTGCCGGGTTATAAGGCAGATTGGCCTTCTATAGTAGTAAAAACAGGTTTACTGGATTCTTCAGAGGGGATCTGAATTTTCTAATTAACTCAGGATAAAATTGAAAATCCTTTATAAATCACAAGAAGAGAAATCATTGGTTATCTTGTCCAGGACACTACGATAGGAACTCAGATCCTCTCAGTATCCTCAAGGATTTTGTTTTCATTTTTGTTTTGCTTGTGTTTGTTTTTATTAAATAATAGTGTGGTGACATAAAAATCACAAAACTGAAAGAGACCTTAGAGATTATCTAATAGACCTTTTCATTTTTGTCAGAGGAGAAATATCAATGCCAAAGAGCAACTTATCCAAGGCCTCAGAGTTAGTTATTGGCAGAGCATGGATAAACAAACAATTAAAAAATCAATCAAGCAAAAATTGTTTTGCATTCTATTCTATATGATTTGGCAACTTTCAAATTATAAAAGACTTCAAAACTTCTTTATTGAAAAAACTTCCTTAAATATATACCTCCATGGAAAAGGGTGTTTTTTCATCTGTTGTTACCTATACCAATGAAATCACAGGTCTAATGAAAAAAAAAAGATGATCTCATTCTTCGGCATACTAAGTAAAGAGTAGTAGCTATAACAGATGTTATCTTCTATGACTTAGGGTTATAGAGCCTTACTTTCATCATTTGAAACCTTAATTATAAATCAGTGAAATTTTAGAGTTGTTCTTTATGAAGCCACATAATCTAATATTTTCTTGAAATATGTATTCTTGTCTAGTGGTTATCTATCCTCAATCATCTCCAGTGATTTAATAATCATTATTTCAGGACTTCTAGGAGCCAAGATGGTGGAGTATGAAGGAAATCACCTGAACTCTTTTGTATTCACCTCCAAGTAACTGTAGACTAGTACCCACAAATGAATTCTGGAATTCAGAGTCAATAAAAAGATGGGGCAAAATAATTTTCTAGCCCAAGACAATTTGGAAGGTCAGCAGGAAAGGTCTGTATCACTTATATAAAAGGGGAACACATTCCAGGGCAGGCAATGTCCCAGAAAGCCAGTGAGAAGCCCTGAGACTCTGGGCAGCACAAGGTAAACAGACAGATGCCAGCAACAGCTACTTCCATGTGCCTCAGTGCAGCACCAGAAGAACTACCAGACCTCTGCAGCCCTAGAGAAGCATGAAGGTCCCCCATGGGCCTCAAGGCAGCACCAACCTGCAGCCCCTGGCACAAAAATCTTGAGACAGTGAGCCTTTCATCCCAGAAGCAGAGCTCAACTTTAAAAGTAATGAAATAGGCTGGAAAAGATGAGCAAAACAACCACAACAACAAACCAATGTGACCATAGAAAGTTATTATGGTGACTGGAAGATCAAGACACAAACTCCAAAGAGCATAACAATGTTAAAATACTCACATTTAATGCTTCAACGGAAAGTGGAACTTAGTCTGAAGCCAAAAAAACTCCTAGAAGAGCTCAAAGAGGAGTATGCAAATCAAATAAGAGAGATAGATGAAAATTGGGAAAAGAAGTAAGGGTGATACAAGGGAATAATAAAAAAAGTCAACAGCTTTATAAAGGAAGTTCAAGAAATGGTATAACAACAATGCTGCTGGCAACTGTTGTGGGGATGAAAGACTGATAACACCAGCACACAGAAGGGCTGCCAGCACAGGTTCTTTGATCTGCTTTTATAAGGAAAGCAACTTTAAGGGGTTAACAATCTCGCTTTAATTTAACATACATAGATCATTCACTTAGTTCAGGGGGAAGAGTCAGCACCCTGAACTTCATAGAAAATGCAAATAGAAATTACAAGCAGAAATTATATAAACAGAGCAAATAAACATAAATCAACAGATAGGGTTTCTAGCTGTTTGACCAAGACATTACATACATGGTTGCCAGAGAGAGAAGCACTAACAGCTAGGTTTTTCAAAACTGCAGGGCTCCAATGGCTACCCAGAGTCTCATCTGGTCAAATGACACAGCACTCTTCCAGTGAATGAGCCCCAAAACAAAATGCCAACCTCTGATCTTATATACAAGTCTCATGGTCAAAGGGAGTCACAACTATGTGACTCAAACTCATGTGAACTAGGCCTTCCTTTGATGTAAGCAGTTCGTCAAAGATTCCCAATTCAATAAAAGATTCCTTAGTGCTGAGAAGCACTACAAAACAAAGGCAACAAAAAGTTCACTTTGCTTGCCATTACATTTGAAAGGCAAGACTCATCAAAGGTACTTAAGTACCTCAGGATTCCAAAAGAGAAAACAGTAAAAAAGTCCTACCTTAATTACCATAACAAATGGAAAAAGATGTACAAAAGTTTGCTGAAGAAAACAACAGTCTAAAAAGTAGAATTGGCCAAATGAAAAAGGAGGCAAAAAAGCTAACTGAAGAAAATAACTCTTTAAAAGTTAGAATCAGACAAGTGTAAGCTAATGACATTATGAGACATCAAGAGTTAATCAAACAAAATGAAAAGAATGAAAAAATACAAGGAAATGTAAAATACCTTATTGGAAAAACAACGGACCTAGAAAATAGATCCAGGATATGTAACTTAAGAATTATTGGACTACCTGAAAGCCATGATTCAAAAAAGAATCTGGACATCATCCTTCAAGAAAATATTAAAGAAATATGTCCTGACATCTGCTAGAGGGTAACACAGACATTGAAAAAATCCACCAATCCCCTCCAGAAAGAGATCCAAAAATGACAACTCACAGGAACATTATAGCCAAATTCCAGAATTCCCAGGTCACAGGGAAAATTTTGCAAGAAGCCAGAAAGAAATGATTCGAATATCAGAGAGCCACAGTTAGGATTATACAAGACTTAGCAGCTTCAACATTAAAGGATCTGAGGACATAGAATATAATATTTCAGAAAGCAAAGGAGCTAGGACTACAACCAAGGATCACATATCTGGTGAAACTGAGCATAATTCTTCAGGGGGAAAAATAATGACTCCATAAAATAGAAGGCTTTCAAGCTTTCCTGATGAAAAGACCAGAACTGAACAAAAATTTTATTTTTAATTACAAGACTCAAGAAAATCATAAAAAAGGTAAAAAAGAAAGAGAAAACAAAGGAGATTCAATAAGGCTGTTTACATCCCTACATGGGAAGATGATACTTGTAATTCTTAAGAATTGTATCACTATTAGTGTAGTTAGAAGGCATATACATAGACCAAGGGTGCTGGTATCAGGTGACTTCGAAGGGAAGATATAAGAAAATTAAGGGGTGAGAAAGAGGATTACACTGAGAGGAAAAGGAAGGGAGAGGTAGAACGGGGTACATTATCTAACATGAAGGGGTGAGAAAGACCTATTATCATCAAAGGGAAAATGGGACAGCGAGTGTAGGACATCACTTGAAACTGAATTCTTATTAGAGTTAAGAATAACACACAATCAGCTGGGTATAGAAATCTAACTTATCCTACAAGGAAGTAGGAGAGGAGAAGATTAAGTAAAGGGGAGGGACTAACAGAAGGGAGGACAGATTGGGGAGGTGGTGGTCAGAAGCAAAACGCTGGTCAGGAGGGAATGGGTGAAAGGAAAGAGAGTGAAGGATAAATAGAAGGAAAAATAGGGTGGAGGGAGATACATAGCTAGCAACCATAACCGTGAATGTCAATGAGATGAACTCTCCCATCAAATGGAAACAGATAACAGAGTGGATTAAAAACCAGAATCCTACAACACGTTGTTCACAAGAAACACATTTGAAGCAGAGACACACAGAGTAAAGGTAAGGGGCCGGAGCAGAAGCTACTATTCTTCAGCTAAGGGACTGGAGCAGAATCTACTATGCTTCAGCTGAAGTAAAAAAAAAAAAGCAGCAGTAGCAGTCATTATCTCAGACAAAGCAAAAGCAAAAACATCTAATTAAAAGAGATAAAGAAAGAAACAACATCATTCTAAAAGTTACAATGAAGTAACATCAATACTAAATATGTATGTACCACGTGGTGTGGGATCCACATCCTTAAAAAAATAAGTGAAGCAAAATAGACAGCAAAACTATACTAATGGGAGACCTCACCTTTTCCTGCTCAGAACTAAAGAAAGCTAATCTCAAAGTAAACAAGAAAGGATATGAATAGAATTTGAGAAAACCTAGATATGACAGACCTCTGGATAAAATTGAATAGGGATAGAAAAGAAAATACCTTTTTCTCAGTGGTACATGGCACTTACACAAAAACTGACCATGTATTAGCATAAAAACCTCAAAATCAAAGTAGAAAGGTCAAAATATTAAATGCATCCTTTTTGGATCATAATGCAATAAAAGTTAAATTCAGTAAAGGCAATGGAAAGATAGATTAAAAAGTAATTGGAAACTTAATCCTAGGAAATTTAATCCTAAAAATAAGTTGGTCAAAGAAGAAATCATAGAAACAATCAACAATTTCATTAAAGAGAGTGACAAAAAAGAGAAAGCATACCAAAATTTATGGGATACAGCCAAGCCACACTTAGGGCAAAATTTGATTCTCTAAATTCTCATATCAATAAAATAGAGAAAGAGCAGAACAATGATTGGGCATGCCACTGAAAACACTAGAAAAAGAACAAATTAAAACTCTCCAATTAAACACCAAGTTGGAAATCCTGAAAACCAAAGGTAAGACTAATAAAATTGAAAGTAAGAAAACTATTGTGCTAATAAATAAAACTAGGAGCTAGCTTTAGGAAAAAACCAATAAGATAAAGAAATCACTGGTTAATCTGACTAAAAAAAAGAAAGAAGAAAAGCAAGTACTACTACTACTATGTCTGTATCCCAAAGTGGTAACAAAAAGGGGGAAAGGACCTATTTACACAAAAATACTTATAGCAGCTATTTTTGTGGTGTCCAAGAATTGGAAATTGAGGGCATGTGCATCAATGGAGGAATGTCTGAACAAGTTGTGGTATATGAATGTAATGGAATACTATTATGCTGTAAGTAATGGCAAGTAGGCAAATTTTAGGAAAACCTGGAAATGTTCATAGGAACTGATGCAAAGTGATTTGAGCAGAACCAGGAGAATATTGTACAGAGTATTAGCAACATTGTGTGATGATAAACTATGCATGACTTAGCTTTTCCCAGAAATACAATGGTCTAAGACAATTTCAAAGTACTCATGATGGAAAATGCTATCCATAGCCAGAGAAAGAACTGAAGGAGTCTGAATGCAGATCAAAGTATACTATTTTCACTTCATTTTTTCATGGTTCTTTTCTTTGGGTCTTACTTTACTTATCTGTAAAATAAGGTTTTCAATTAGATATTCTCTCAGGCACCACCTCTCTCATGATTTTCTAAGCAACCTTATAACAAAATAATAAAAGTTAACATTATATAGCACTTTAATATTTGCAGATTTAAACATATTATCCCTTTGACTGTCATAAAAATTCTCTGAGGAAACAACAACAAAAGCCAGAAAATTCTAGAAAGCAATTAGAAAGTATCTCCCAAATGTCACTAACTGTACATTCCCTTTGCACTAGTGATACCAATTGTAGATATATACGCACACAGAGAGCAAAGAAAGAAGGAAAACACTCATATGTACAAAGCTGTTTATGGAAACATTTTTTTAGTGTAGCGAAGAACTAGAAACTAAAGAAGTATTTATCAATTAGACAGAGGTTGAAAAATAATAGTATATAAATGCAATGGAATATTATTCTATTTATAGAAACCTGGGAAATCTTGTAAAAGCTAATGCCAACTGAAGTGAGCAGAATGAGGAGAATTTATATAATTATTACAACACGGTAAAGAAAAAACTTTGAAAATACCTAATAATTCTGACCAATTGAAAGAGCAGCCATGATTTTAGAAAACTAATGATGAATTATCCTTTCCGTATCTTGGCAGAGAGATGAAGGACCAGAGGTTCAGAATGAGACATACATTTTTCAGACATGGCCAATATGTGGATTTTTTTTTTGGACAATAATTCTTTGTAACAAGAGAAGACTTTTACTTTTTATGGGAAAGTGACAGTAGGAGAGAGTAATGTGGATGATAATGATGCCAAGAAAAGGAAAGAAAGAAAAGATTATTGCATCAATAAAACATTTAAAAATACATAGAAGAGAGAAGAGAGTTCAGAGACAAGCAAGGCTCAGACAAGCAAGACAGTGTTGTAACTACTGTTTACATTTTATATACACTTAAAATCCCCAATGTTTCATTTAAAAGAGTTACAGTTTCATAATAAATTCTGAGTTATAGACTTATTTGTAAATGGAAATGAATTTTTGTTCATGTTAGTCAATATCAAATAAAAAAAGATTATTAAGTGTTTACTATGTGCCAGGCACAGCACTAAGCACTGGATGTTTGTCAGTTTCATAATAACACAAAATAAATTACAAAAGAAGCTATGAAGCCTGAACAGTCTGAGTGTTTTAAGAAAATTCAATGTGTCTGTTTTGTGTGTGATTTCTATATGAAAAAATAAGGATTGAAAGCTATTTTTGATTACTGGGAGCTTACAACTTAGAGTTTTATATATATATATATACATACATACATATATATATGTATATATATATGAAATTATAAACAGTAAGACACCAAAACATAGAATAATTTTCATTATCAACAGATTTCTGATAAAACCAGAATATTGTGTAAATGCTGTAATTAAGATGTACAAAGATGCACAAAAATTAAGAAATTAAGGTGCGCAAAAGAAATAGTGATCTAGTCCTTGATACAATTCCTAGTGCTCAAAGAAAGCTATGACCACACCTCTGTCCGAGGTTCTGAATATTGGTCCTTACTTCTATCTGATGACAGCTAGAGAGAGAAGCCTTAGTTTTCAATGTTGCAACTGCCCAGGAATATTGATTTGGTCTGTTTTCCTGTTTTGTAGACTATTTCCAAAATATACTTCACACCAAACTTTTGTACTCACAGCCCCCACAGAACCAATCAAGATTTATTTTCCCTTTTCAAGTCATATCACTATAATTTCACTCTTCCCCCTCTCCTTCAGGGACCAGTACTGACAATATTGGGATGTGGCCTCCAGTATGATTTATATCTCTTTTCTGCCCTATTTGTCATTTTACATTTTTCATTTGTTGTCATCTATCTTCATTTATGAGCATTGACTTCATTTGGGGGCAGATTCAAGGTCTTATTAGTGCTGCAGCTTTCCTCTGGCCATTCAAATGATAATTTATCTTGCTCTCCACATCCCTTGATAACACAGAAGCTCTCAGCAAGATTGAAAAGGAGGTGGTTTGTCTTTGTGCCCCTCTCAATAGCCTTTCATCACATTTTTACCTTCCTGCTTCCTGATCTACCTCAATATATTATTCTGTGTTCCATTTCCCCATAGCTATATGCTATAGAGGTGTGGCTGATAGTGTGAGTGGATGAAGAAGTTGAGAGTGTTGCCAGAGTAAGACATGGGTAAAAGGTGCTAATACTGGGAAAAGGATTTAGTATCAACACTCCTGACAGACTTGGTTACTCACAGATGTGCTCATATTGACAGCTTTTAGCCATATCTCCCTTCCTTGTCAAAATCTATTTGGTCAACTTTGAAATCCGGCTGTGGTCTATCACTGGGGAATAAATTCTATATGGTATTAGTTGATAGTGCTGTAAAACTGCCCATATCAGGGGCACTTAAATTTTAATAGTATATACTTGAAGATAAGAGTTAAATCCAAAGGAATAAATGGCTAATATTGAAGTTTTTGTTGTTTTGCAGTTGTTTCAGTCATGTTCAATTCTCTGTGACCCTTCACAAAGATGCTGGAATGATTTGCCATTTCTTTTTTCAACTCAGGTTAAGAACTGAAGCAAAGAGAGTTAAGTGACTTGCCCAGGGTACTACAGCTAGTAAAATATCTGAGATCAGATTTGAATTCAGGAAGATGAGTCTTTCTGATTCCAAGCCCAGTGCTCTATCCACTGTGCCACCTAGCTGTCTAAATAGTGAATTTGGAGCACCACCAATTCATTACTTAGGATATCATGCAATCAGAGTATCATAGAATTTGGAACTAAAGGGAGCTTTAGTGATATTGTCTAATTTCTTCATTTTATGTATGAGGAAACTGAGGTCCAAAGAGGTAAAATGACTTGCCCTAGTCATTTTCAGTAGTAGGCTTTTTGACATCTCTTTAATCATACCATGTAGATGGCAGCCTACTTTGTAAACTCTTTTTTTGAAATTAATTTATTGATTTTCAGTTTTCAACATTCACTTACAAAAGTTTTAAATTTGCATGGAAGAATTATAGTTAATGGGAGAAACCATGAAAAAGAAAAGAAAATGAAAAATAATATACTTCTCTTTACAGTCCTACTCCATAGTTCTTTCTCTGGATGTGGATGGCATTTTCCATCATGAGTCCTTTGGAAAAATTTTAGGTCCTTGCATTGCTGAAAAGGTCTAAATCTATCAAAATCAGTCCTCATACACTGTGGCTGTTACTGTGTACAATGTTCTCCTGGTTCTGCTCACTTCATTCAGTATCAGTTCATATAAATCTTTCCAAGTTATTCTGAAGAACATCTGTTCATCATTTCTTATAGCACAATAGCATTCAATTACATTAATATACCACAACTTGTTATATCAGATTCATGACCTCAAGGATAACAATGAACATGCCTGAATGGTTCAGAATCGTGAAGTGTAAGAAATTCTCTAGATAGAAGGCAGAGGAAGTTCAACATTTATTTAAACACAAGAGAATTCAATCTCAGGATCAGTTACCTATAGTTCCTCCAGTTCCCTATAGTAGCAATAATATTCCAAAGCCATAAGCCCACTTCAATGTAGCAACAAAGAAATTATTACACAATGTTATAACAAGGAGCCAAGTCATCCTGTAGCCTTCCCCCCTGCTAGGGCCTTACTGTAAACAATCACTCAGGAATCCTAACTCTCTGCTCAGCACTCTCCTGCAGCAATGTAGACTCTAAGTTCCTGCTCCTTCTCCTTGGGCTGGATTCCAATTCCTGTAGCTCTCTGCAGATTCTCCTCTTTCATCTCTGAAACTCTCTTGTTCTGCACTCTCTGCTCTGCCACCTGTCCCAAAGCTGCCTGTCCCTCAATGTCTGCTGCCTCAATGTCTTCTTGATGTCTGCTCCTGAATTCTGCCCTCAGTTCTGTTGCTCTGCTTCTCTCAGTTCGGTGCTCTCTTTTTACACAGTCCTAGCTGGCATTTGATTGACTAAAACTCAGTGCACATACCCCTGGCTCTGGTCTTAGCAACTCCCCTTAGGGTCCTGAGGGCTTCATGCCCACATGAGCTTAACTAGCAAAAGGCTGTGGGCCTGGGGCCTCACAACTAGTTAGTGAAAGCCCGAGGCTTATTCAATGGGCAGGAAAATCTTTAACTTACTGTTTGGCCTTATACTTGTTCAGCCATTTCCTAATTGAAATGCATTGCCTCGATTTCTAGTTCTTGGCCACTACAAAAAGAGCTGCCATAAATAATTTTGCACATATGGGTCCTTTTCCCATTTTTATGATTTCTTTCGGATACAGCCCTAGACAGGGTATTGCTGGGACAATATTTTGTAAACTTTTAAGGCTGACTTTGATGATACTATAGGCTGATGCCATAATTAATCATGGATGTTATCCAATGATGTCAGAAAGATTTTTCCCCTTATGATAAGAGAGATTCACATCTTACATTGTTATACACTCCTTGATTTGCATATCACTTCTGCTGTAGAATTCTCTCCTGACTATTGAACATCTATGGGGTTCAGTTTCCTCATCTGTAAAATCAGGAGAAGAGTTGAAGGAAATGGTCTCTAACATCCATTTCAGCTCCAAATCCTATAATCTATGTGTGCATGGAGGAAGGATAGCATTATGACAATTTTCAAAGGAAGTTGCAGAATTTCAAAGGTGACACAGTGATTTAACTATATTGGGTTATAATTATGACTTTATTCAGACCATGGGATCATAAATCAAAGGTTTAGACTTGGAAGGGATCTTAAAGGTCATGAAGTCTGGCCCCTTATGCAGAGGAGGAAAATGAGGCAAAAACAGGTTATCTTTTGCTGGGGGTCATATGTTAGTAAGCTTTTGAAGAAAGGTTAAAAAACAAGCATTTCTGACACCAAGTCCATCGCTCTATCTGGTATGCCACCAGCAGCTGTCTCTTTCACTAGTCTTTTGAGTACAGTCTGTCTAGTTTAGTTAGGAAGACTATATCTGTTCTTTGTAATGTATTTCTATCAATTATTGGAAGTGAGTGATTTTTGCAAGAGCATCATGTTTTCCCTGTGCAATGAAACCTACTCATAACTTATACTTCTGTGCTCTATTCCACTTTTTAAAAGTTTCATTGTGTTTCTTAAATAAACCAACTTTAAGTTATTTTCTTGTCACCAAAGACAGAAAAAATGAGCCAACCCTATTAGCTCAGAAATAAATTGGGTCTTTCATCAGAAACAACAAAGCTAGTTAAACAGAAACCCACAGTAAATCATTTATGATATACCATAGCTTGTGAATAAATAGTAGGACAAATTTCAGAATCTTGGTTAGGGTCAAGGTAAATGAAGAACTCTATGTGAGTACACAGTGAAAGCATTTGTAATCTAGTCCGGTGGTCCTCAATTTTTCCAATTCCATAACAGTTCATGTAACTCCTCTTTTTTTGGATGACATTTTTAATAGCACATTTTCACTCCTAATATCAATTTAAACCAGAACTTAGCAAGAAGATAAAATTAACCAGGCAGTTGGGAAAGGGTGGCTATATCCTGAATATAGCTTAATTTCTTTTTTTTTAAATTAAATTTAATTTATTTAATATATTTTGTTTTCAGCATTGCTTTTCACAAGAGTTTGAATTATGAATTTTCTCTCCATTTCTACCCTTCCCCCACTCCAAGATGGCATATATTCTGGTTGTCCCTTTCCCCAGTCAGCCCTCCTTTCTGTCACCCCATTCCCCTCCAACCCTTTTTCCCTTACTTTATTGTAGGGCAAGATAAATTTCTATGCCCCATTGCCTGTGTATCTTATTTCCTAGTTGCATGCAAAAACTTTTTATTTTGAACATCTGTTTTTAAAACATTGAGTTCCAAATTCTCTCCTCTCTTCCCTCCCTACCCACACTCCCTAAGAAGGCAAGCAATTCAACATAGGCCACATGCGTATCATTATGTAAAACCCTTCCACAATACTCATGTTGTGAAAGACTAACTACATTTTTCTCCTTCCTACCCTATCCCCCTTTATTGAATTTTCTCCCTTGACCCTGTCCCTTTTCGAAAGTGTTTGTTTTTGATGACCTCCTCCCCCTATCTGCCCTCCCTTCTATCGTACCCCCTTTTTATCTTCTTCCTCCTTCTTTCCTGTGGGGTAAGATATCCAATTGAGTGTGTATGTTATTCCCTCCTCAGGTCAAATCCGATGAGAGCAAGACTCCCTCTTCCCTTCCTACAGAACTGCTTTTTCTTGCCACTTTTATGTGAGGTCATTTACCACATTCTATCTCTCCCTTTCTCCCTCTCTCAGTATATTCCTCTCTCATTCCTTAGTTTGATTTTATTTTTTAGATGTCATCCCTTCATATTCAATTCATCCTATGCCCTCTGTCTATAAACACACACACACACACACACACACACACACACACACACACACACACACACACACACACACGTATATTCCCTTCAGCTACCCTAATACCGAGGTCTTATGAATCATACATATCATCTTTCCATGTAGGAATGTAAACAAAACAGTTCAACTTTAGCAAGTCCCTTGTGATTTCTCTTTCTTGTTTACCTTCTCATGCTTCTCTTGATTCTTGTGTTTGAAAGTCAAATTTTCTATTCAGCTCTGGTCTTTTCACAGAGAAAGCTTGAAAGTCCTCTATTTTGTTGAAAGTTCATATTTTGCCTTGGAGCATGATACTCAGTTTTGCTGGGAAGGTGATTCTTGGTTTTAATCCTAGCTCCACTAACCTCTGGAATATCATATTCTAAGCCCTTCAATCCCTTAAAGGAGAAGCTGCTAGATCTTGTGTTATTCTGATTGTGTTTCCACAATACTCAAATTGTTTCTTTCTGGCTGCTTGCAATATTTTCTTCTTGACCTGGGAGCTCTGGAATTTGGTGACAATATTTCTAGGAGCTTTCTTTTTGGGATCTTTTTGAGGAGGCGATCTGTGGATTCTTTCAATTTCCATTTTACCCTCTGGCTATAGAGTATCAGGGCAGTTTTCCTTGATAATTTCTTGAAAGGTGATATCTAGGCTCCTTTTTTTAATCATGGTTTTCAGGTAGTCCAATAATTTTCAAATTATCTATCCTGGATCTATTTTTCAGGTCAATGGTTTTTTTCAATGAGATATTTCACATTGTCTTCCATTTTTTCATTCCTTTGGTTCTGTTTTATAATATCTTGATTTTTCATCAAGTCACTAGCTTCCACTTGCTCCAATCTAATTTTTAAGGTAGTATTTTCTTCAGTGGTCTTTTGGACCTCCTTTTCCATTTGGGTAATTCTGCCTTTCAAGGCATTCTTCTCCTCATTGGCTTTTTGAAGCTCTTTTGCCATTTGAGTTAGTCTATTTTTTAAGGTGTTGTTTTCTTCAGTATTTTTTTGGGTCTCTTTTAGCAAGTTATTGACTTGTTTTTCATGGTTTTTTCACATCCTTCCCATTTTTCTTCCCAATTTTCGTCTACTTCTCTAACTTGCTTTTCCAAATCCTTTTTGAGCTCTTCCATGGCCTGAGACCAGTTCATGTTTTTCTTGGAGGCTTTTGATGTAGGCTCTTTGACTTTCTTGACCTCTTCTGTCTGTATGTTTTGGTCTTCTTTGTCACCAAAGAAAGATTCCAAAGTCTGAGATTGAATCTGAGTCCGGTTTTGCTACCTGGCCATGTTCCCAGCCAACTACCTGACCCTTGAGTTTTTAGTCAGGGTATGACTGCTTGTACAGTAGAGAGTACTTTGTTCCAAGTTTGAGGGGATGCACTGTTGTTTTCAGAGCTATTTCTGTACAGCCAGCTCTGCCACACCAGTGCTCGTCCTCCCCCAAGAACTGCCAACCCAGACCTGACTCAGTTCTTAAGCAGGCTCTGCACTCCTGCTCTGATCCACCACTTAATTCCTCCCACCATGTGGTCCTGGGGCTGGAAGCAACTGCACCTGTAGTTCTGTAGCTGCCCCACCTCTGCTGTGGGGTGGCTGAACAGCCAACTCCTTTCACTCTGTCCTCTGCAGCTTTTTCCACCAACCTTCTCTGTTGTCTTTGATGTTTGTGGGTTGAGAAGTCTGGTAACTTCCACAGCTTACTGATTCAGGGCACTAGGGCCTGTTCTGCTGGGCTCCCAGTCTAGTTGGTCCAGGAGCAGCTCATGCTGGGATCTGCTCCACTCTGCTCCCACTTCCATGCGATAGACCTTACCCAGCGACAATCCAAGCTGTCCTAGGCTGGAGCCCTGTTTCCCTCTGCTATTTTGTGCATTCTGCAGTTCTAGAATTTGTTCAGAGCCATTTTTTATAGGTTTTTGGAGGGACCTGGTGGGGAGCTCACGCAAGTCCCTGCTTTCTAGCTGCCATCTTGGCTCCGCCCACTCATGTAACTTCTTAAAATGACATTTTTCACCTAAGTAAAATTGGAAAAGAGTTCCATGCTTTTGAAAAAAATGGGACAATGATTACTGTGTAATTACTTGAGTAAATCCTGTGATTTACTCAAGGAAGGAAAAATGCTAATGGTGGGGTGGGGAGGGAGGAAAGTGAGATTACTTAACAAACCAAGAACTTTAGAATTAGGAAGAGCCTTATTGATCACATAGATCAACTTCCTATATATGTATATTAAAAATATGCGTATGCCTATATGGCACTGAAGGCCAGAGAAGTGAAGGTCAAGGTTGTATCACTAATTAATAGCATAGCTGAGACTAGTTCTCCTATTCCAGAACTCTTTTGACTTAATCATACTATCTCCTAATTTGGTGAAGGTATAGACAATGTAGAACAAGGTGGAAGGTGAAGTGGTTGGAGACAAGAGAAGAAAAATTTTGATGGCCTTGGGAAAAGATTATGTAATCGAGTTGTCTCCTCACACATTCAAACTGCTGTTTAAACTTCTATAGATCTAGACCTGAAATTGATTTGGGATTTCTAGGTAATACTACAGTTGTCTCAAAAAAACTAAAGAGCCAATGGTTGATTTGTTATATTTTGAAAGTTCTAGCCAGTGGAATTTTTAACATTTAACAACAGTCTTTCCATCAAAGAATTCCTAGCATTGCCTATTTACTATGCATGAGAGAGCTATGTAAATTCAAGGCCCTATTGAGGAAGAACTTCTGAGGCATGTAATATGACTCTGGCTTCTAGTCCTAGAGTCTCTGGTTGGAAATCCACTCCTTTATTTTAAGGGATTGGACCTGAGAACTGACCAATATTTATGGGGAAAGATACTCTTTTAAATATCCAAAAATAATATTCGACTTCTGTATGTAAAGAAATCAATAATGTGAAAAGCCATAAAATAATCACTTAAAGTAAATTGAAGTATTGGGTGGGATGGTTATTCTTTTAAGAAAATTTGCTGTGGCCTGTTGTGTTCGAATAGCCTGTAATTCTTGCTACTGAGGCTGAGGCTAGCAGATCTCTTGAGCTCATGAGTTCTTAGTTGTACACAAGGGTCCATGCAAAGTTTGGCATTAATATAGTTAACCCCTGGGAGGGAGGTGGCACCACAAAGCCTAGGAGAGGCAAACTAACCCCAAAATTGAGCAGTTCAAAGTTCCTATGCTTATTAGAATGGACCCAGGACATGCGTAAAACAAACAGACAAAACTTGGTGTGGGCATATTCTACTTAGCATTGCTAATTGGTTATCCAATAGGGGAGAACCGAATTCAATAGAAATAACAAATGATTAGTTAAATGATGGGACAGACTACATTAATGACATTATTTTGAAACAAATTTTGCCAGACTACCTTATGCTTATATAACAAATATCTACTAACCAATCCAAATGAACTACTTTGAGATTATTACCAAGAGGCTATGTTACATAAAAGGAATAACTTGAGGGTTTTTTTCACAGTGCCCACAGAAATGCAGAGAAACTTAAAGCTAAAGTTTTAGTAACTAGAGCTAGTTAGAGATTAACTCCAACTGAACACAAAGAATCTCTTTAATTAGAGAGCACATCGAAGGGTACATCTATTACAAAAAGGTAGTTATGCCTGTATAACGAACCACCACACATCATTAGAGCCTCATATTTATGTCCAACATTTTCTTTAGTTGTATTTACAATTGTCATTATTATTTACCTCTATTTTTGTCATCCTTATTGTACATCACACATAGTACGAGTTAAGGAAATAGGTTTTGGGGTTGATGATATGAATCCTTTTTTGTGTTGAATTCAGGAATTAGGATGAGAATGGCAAATGGACAACCTTTGTGCTGTTACCATTTATTCTGAAGAAAACTTTCAAAGTGATTTATGCATCAAATATTTGGAGAAGATATGTCAAAGGGCCCAAGGGTCTGCATGGCCCACAATAGTGCCTCCAAAACCAGATTAAAATGTAATTGGGAAATGTTTGGTATAATAAGTAAAAATGCAATGAAAAATAAATAATATTAATATGTGCTTGTAGGGATCTTTAGCTAGGATTTTAGTGGCCCTATTTCTATTTGAGTTTGACGCCATTGATTTAGAGCGGAAAACTTCTGGGCTAAGCAGGAGCATCTGCTTGTAGGAAATGCACTCAGATTTATTACCCCTAGATTGGATTTCATCAAAGCCAAACCAAAGGGGCATAGAAAGGGAGGCACAGTCTCTTAGACTTTTTTAGACTTTCTGACTAATTCCCATTAGACCCATTCTAATTCATGAGAGACTCGTTTATTGTTATTTGATTGAACTTCCTCAAATCTGATGGATGGCTGATGATTACAAAACCCTAGATTTTCTCTCTTAATGCCAAAATAAAACCTAACAGAGCATCTTTTGAACTTGGCCAAGCTATATTTCTGCCTAAAGTCAGGACTATTCCAGACAGCTGGAATTTGTCCTATTCTAAGGGATCTCCAAAGCAAGCTCTGTAGAAAATATTGCTGCTTATCAAATTGGCAAAGAGCATGTATTTCTTAAGAAAGTCTTAAGCCATATTTAATTTTCAGTTCAAGAACAAAGTATTCTAGAGGTCAGGGAAGGAAATAGCTTTTAGTTTTGAGTAATGACTCTCTGTGTTCATAGTTTCCATAATGCCAGGTTTTCCTTAGGACAGCCCCATTGAAGATTTCCTCCTTTTACAAATTAGCTTTAGAAAAAATGAGCTAGAAGGAAATTAATGGACCAAGGACAGTTTACTCCAGGTCATTATTGTTGCTTAAAGTTTGTGCTGAGGAGTAGTCTTAATGTGAAATTTGACCAGGCATTTGAAATCTTCAAATTATACCCATTCAGGAGGTTGTATTGAATTATTTGAGTTTTTATCAGAGAAGGCAAAATGAGCAATGCTTTAAAAAACCGTTTGTGTTTCAGAGTAACTTGGGATGTTAAGTGACTTAAAAACATGGACTACATCTGAGTCATTTTCTCTATATCTGTATTTTGGGCTCATTTGATTGATTTGATTGAGTTGAAGAGAACTAGTTTTTTTCCCTGGATATGGTTCAGCCTCCTCCCCCCTCCAGTGAGGTGCTTTGGAGATGGAAAGTGATAATTTTTGCTTGTATCCTTCAGGAGGAGTAGAAAATAAAAGATAAAATGCATTAGTTTTTTTTTTTACTTGAATTTTATTTATGCTTCCAAAAAGCCCCTCTAATGGTTCTTAGTGATTTCTTAGGCAGATTTTATTGATTTGCTGGTTTATTGGGCTAATCTTTTTGGAAGTGGTCTACTTTGTTCCTTTTCCTTCTCTTGCCTTGCCCTCTCTTATTATTCCTATTTCTTTCTTAAACTCTCTTAATTAATTAACAAATACTTTGTAAGTCAGAAAAAAATAACCTCAAAGCAAATGCTGGCTCTTCTAATTGCATTCTGCAATTGCAATCCTCTATCTCAATACTGTAGATTAGAGGTCCGAAATTAGATTGGCCTCAATCTGTTAGTTGATTTTGAGGCTGTGCCTAGTTGACTTTGAAACAGGTTAGTTATATAAATGTTGACTGAATATGGAGTAAAGTAATGACCAGAGTAGTAGAGAAAGTGAGACTGGGTTCTTATAGGAAGCAAATTTTAAACTGAGTCTTAAATGAAATAATGAACTAGGTTTGTTAGAGACGAGAGAGCATTCCCTGGGCAAGGAAAGGAAATGAACAAAATCACGTAGGAAGGAGCATGCATAGTGTCTGGTACAGAGCCGAGGAAGAGATTAGGCTGGTTTAAAAAGAAAAGTCTCATTGAGAAGAGATCAGAAAGGAGGCTGAGGTTAGACAAGTCACAGGAAGTTAGGAAGCAATGGACTTGATAGAATTTCTTTAATGCCAGGCTGAGGAGTTTATATTTAATTCATTAGATGATAATAAAGAATGACTGTAGGTTTTTTGAGAAGGAAATTAATACAGGGCAGCTAGGTGGCACAGTGAGTAGAGCACTGGCCTTGGAGTCAAGAGGACCTGAGTTCAAATCCAGCCTCAGACACTTGACATACTTACTAGCTGTGCGACCTTGGGCAAGTCACTTAACCCCAATTGCCCAGCCTTGCCCCCTGCAAAAAAGGGGGGAGCGAAGTAATATAGCATTTAAAAAAGATGATTCTGTCACCAGTGTGTGGCATGGACTGATTCTTTGAGTGATGTGGATCACAAAGTCCAAGTAGGAGCCTGTTGCCATAATGCCGGTTGGAGTTAGTAGATTGGAAATGGAGGAAAAGGGAATGTATAGGAAAGGAAGAATTGCCAGGGTTGGAGAATCGATTGGGGATGGGCTAGTGAATGAGAGAGAATAATAAAAATGATTTTAAATTTGTAAGCCAGGGGAATGATGGAGACATTGGAGATTATGGGGAATTTAGGAAGGAGTACATTTAGGAGGGGCAAGAAGTAGGGCATCCTGAGTGTTCTCTTCTCTTTTGGTAATCTCCATTTTAGGTTCTACCTAGTTCTAATCTGTGGTCCTAAAAACTATGTGTATTTGACACCCTCTATAGTCTACCTTGGTTTGACCCTAGCCTAATTTCCATTTGATTTTGTTTACTTATCCTTAACTTTATGTTTCCAATTCCATCCAGGTGACTTCACCCTTTAATGATAGCTTAATTTTCTCGACATGGTGGGATATCCAATTGTAAATGTTCAGTAGAAAACTAGAAGCACATGCCTAGAGGTACAAAAGGTCACAGATGGTTATGTAGACTTGGGGACCATTCAAATAGAAGTGATAGCTGAAACCATAAAAAAGAATGAATTATTTAAGAGGATGTAAGAGAACCAAAGCAAAGGGATAAAGATTGAGTCTTGGGGGATACCCATAATTAAAAGGAAGAAAAGAAACAAATCAAAGAGAGTAAAAAGAAGTAGTTGGAGAAAAGAAAAACAAGAGAGCACTGTAATGAAAAACAAAATTTTAAACATCTGTTTTTCTTTATATCACAGGCATCTCCTTTTGGTGATTTTACCCATTGACATTGTTGGAGTCAAGCCTCTTCTCTTGGTTCAGCTATTTCTTTCTTCATTAGTTCACACAAGTTTTCTCATGATTGTTTGATTGAGTCATCTGAATTCTTTATAATTGTCATTTTTACTGAACAATAACTTTCAATTACATTTGTATATACTATTTTTTCTTCAGTTTACCAATTGATAGGTTGTATTGGTAATTAAAGTGGGACTTTTTTTTACTGTTTTCCCTTTTGGAGCACTGAAGTAATCAAATGTCTTTGTTTCTTCGATTAAATCTGAGAGTCTTTGATGATCTGCTTAAGAAACAAGAAAGCCTAGTTCAAATAGGTTTGAGTCGCATGGTTGTGATGCCTGAAGTGTCACATGGTTTTGAGTCACATGATTGTCGTGCTCTTTGACCACAGGCTATATAAACTCAGAAGTTAGCATTTCGTTTGCGGCTCTCACTTACTGGAAGAGTGATATTTTTTGCACATATTGGAGCTTTCCCTCCTGTCTTTGCCTCCTTTGGGGTAGATGCCCAATAGTGGGATTCTGGGTTAAAGAGCATGGACAACTTGCTCACTTTTCTTGATTAATTCCAAATTGAAATCCAGATAAATAGGATCACCTCACAGCCCCACCAATGGTGCATCAGTGTGCCTTTCTGCTCACTGGCATGCCAATATAGGATCGTATGACTAGAGATTTAGAGCTGGAAGGGACCTTATAAGCCATTAAATTCAACATTTTTTTATAGACGATGAGACTGAGGCATAGAGAGGCTAAGTGTCTTGCCCAGGGTCACACAGCTAGTGAGTGTCGTTTGAAGAGACATTATTTGAAGCTGAATCTTATTTAGCTTCAAGTCCAAGGCTATATCCATAACTTCACTGTCCCATCCCTTTTCATATTTGTCAATTTTCATTGATTGAGGTGAAACTTCAGAGTTGTTTAAATTTACATTTCTCTAGGTATTAGTGATTTGGAATATGTTTTCATTTGGTCTTATATACTTTGAAAATCTCGTTGTGCAAACTGTTATCTTTTGCACCCTTTGCACACACATTGAGAAGTGGCTCTCAGTATTATAAAATGTGTCAACAACATATATATTGTGGATATCAGATTTTTATTAATATTTTGTTAAAATTTTTGCCATCCTACCTTTTTTTTCTAATTTTGTCTTTATTGGTTTTATTTGCACACAAGATTTTTAATGTTACTTGCTCAAAATTGGGTATTTTATCTTTTATCAACTGTTCTATACTTTATTGGTAAAAATTCTCTCCCCAGACATTTCTGTGGAATGTACTCTATCTTATTCTCTCTGTCTCTCTCTCTCCTTCTCTCTCTCTCTCTCTCTCTCTCTCTCTCTCTCTCTCTCTCTCTCTCTCTCTCTCTC
>CM053622.1:465247910-465284747 GCA_028646595.1 Phalanger gymnotis | reverse complement strand
ATGGGAAGGGAACAGGGGAGAGAGGAAGGGAAAGGGGGATGGGAAGGGAATGGGGCGACAGAGGGGAGGGCTGACTGGGGAACAGGGCAACCAGAATGTACGCCATCTTGGAGTGGGGGGGGAGGAAATGGGGAGAAAATTTGTAATTCAAACGCCTGTGAAAATCAATGCTGAAAACCAAACATGTCAAAAATAAATTAAAAAAATAATAATAAAAAAGAAATTAAAAAAAAAAAAGGTGTGGGCAATTATGCCTATAGTGTTCTCCCAACTATTGGGAAAACAGAGCTTGATGGGATCTTGGTGGGCAGATTTTTTGGGGGCCACTGGGGAAAAGATACTAGAGTTATTTAATAAGGAGGGTAGAGACTTTGGCATATATGCAAACTCACCAGTTACCTGAGCAAGGTAAGGTAGAGGTGGGGGTGACATCATTCCTTCCCTGCTCCCCCGCCCCATCCCTTTACCATGTTCCCAAAGTCAAAATTCACTCCAGGGGCAAAGACATACCTAGAGTTGCCTACAAAGTTATGGGGATCCACCATAAGGTATATGCACAAACCACTTCTGCTGAGGTGTAGTTTCACTTTACTCTCATTTTCAACTCAGTCATGTTATTTTCTGACATTATTTGATCATTTCTCATAATAAGCTCCTAGTACTATTCATCATATCTTGTTCTCTCACTAATATTCTATTCCTGTTAATTGTTCCATATTCTGACTTCACACAGCCGGAGGCTGGTTTCCTAGTGTGTGTGGTGGGGGGTGGGGTGGGGGAGATGGGGGGACGGGGTGGGGGGGTGGAGGGAGGGGAGGGAGTCTGCTCCATAGCTGTGCAGTAACAGGAGAAGGTTTTGAATCCCTTTCATAGCCTGGGGGTGAGTTAATTAATAATCAGAGTCTACACATTCTCTCACTTGGGCATACAGCCAGACCTGCTTTGTATTCTATTCCCTCTTCTAGACAACTTTCCTATTTTCAGAACAGCAAAAAGATTCAATGGGAATGATTATTGAACATAACCACTCCTAAATTGAATTTGATTCATCAAGCATTTATTAAGTACCTACTACATGCCAAGTACTCGAATTACAAAGACAAAAATGGAACAGTTTTTGCCATTGTAGCAGTATATATGAAATAAATATGGAGTAAATACAAAGTAATTTTGGGGGTGGATGGATGGGGAAAGTACTAACAATTGGGAAGGATTAGGAAAGGCCTCTTGTAGGAAGTGGCACATGAGCTAGGGCTTGTTGGAATCTTGGGCTTCTCTAAGGTAGAGATGAAAGAGAAAAAAATGATAGGCCTGGGGGAGAGCCTGTGCAAAGGTGTAATGGTAATCAGGATAGGACTTTTTTTGTTTCTCCTTTAGAATGCTAAGGTAATCAAATGCCTTCGATGAGGCTTGCCTTTCAAATGTAATGGCAAGCAAAGTGGACTTTTTGTTGTTTTTTGTTTCTTTGATTGAATCAAGAGTCTTTGACCCACTTAAGAAACAAGAGAGCCTAATTCACTTAGGTTTGAGTCCCATGGTTGTGACACCTGAAGAAGTGTCACATGGTTTTGAGTCCCATGGTTGTGTTGCCCTTTGACCTTGAAGAAGTATATATAAAGTCACAGGTTAGCATTTTGCCTTTGGGGACACAATCGTTGAAAGAGTATTGGATTATGAGACTCTGGGTAAGCTGTTGAAGCAGCCGCCTCCCTGCCCCAGCTTCGAAAACCCAGATGTTGGTGCTTCTCTCTGGTAACTATGTATTGCTATGAATAGACTGATTTGTGTTTATTTGCTTTGTTTATATAATGTATGCTTGTAATTTCTGTTTGCATTCTTTCTGAAGTTCAGGGTACTGGCTTCTCCCCCTGAACTAAGTGAATGGTATATGTATGTTTGATTAAAGTGAGACTGTTAACCCCTTAAAGTTGCTTTCCTTAGAAAAGCAGATCAAAGAACTTGTGCTAGCAGCCCTCCTGGGTGCTGGTATTGTTGGTCTTTCACCTCCACAATGGCTGCTAGCAACATTGTTGTTACAAAAGGCACAGTGGAAACATCATGGGTGGGGGGCAGCAAGTAGTCCAGTTTGAGTAGAATGCAGAGTGTGTGATAGAGAGTAATTAATATATGAGTCTTCTGTAAAGACAGGTTGGATCCAGATAAGGAAGGGCTTTAGATGCCAGATGATGGAATTTGCATTTGGTCCTAGACATAACAGGGTAGCACTAAAAATTCTTGGACAGGGGCGTGGCATGGTCATACCCTATGCTTTAGGAATATCATTTGCCAGTTTTGTGGAGGGTGGATTGGAGAGGAGAAAGCTCGTAGGCAGGGAGGACAGTTAGGTTATTGTAAGAGAGTAAACTGGTATGGTTGTGCTGTGAAGGAAAAAAGGGGACAGATTAAAGTTGCTATGAAAATACTATAGAATTGATAAGATAGGACAACTTCTTGGATGGGGTGGGGTGAGAGAGGGTGAAGAGTGAATGCAAATTAGAGTGACTGAAAGGATGGATGATGACGCCCTTTGAAATAAGGAAGTTAGGAACATGGTGGGATTTGGGCAGGAAGACAATGAGCTTTGTTTTGGACATGTTGTTTGAAATGCCTATATATCCAATTGGCACGTGGCAATAAGTTCAGGAGAGAGATGAGGGTTAAGTAGATTTGGGAGTTTCCATGACTGCAAGAGCACAGAAGGAATGTAAGAAGAAGAGGTGTAACATGAGAGCTAGCTTTAATGTTAATAGTGGAGTTCCAGAGGGCAGAAGGCCACAGATTTAGAGCTAGAAAGGCACCTTAGAAGCTGTTGAATCTGACCCCATTTTCGGATGAGGAAACTGAGATGAGGAAGGAGAGGATGAGTGGTTTGCCCAGGGTCACTCAGGTTGCTAACATCAGGCCTAGTAATCTATAGATTCTGCAGCAGCAGGATGGAATAGAGACACAGGAAGGAGTTGTACTGAATTGGGTGGGAATAAAGGAAGGAAAGAGTGGTAGAAGGGCTAGGGTGTGTTTCTCTAGGTAGCCTTGGATTCTTGAACCACACTGAGGAGGAGGAGGAAGAGAAGGAGGAGGAAGAGGAGGAGAAAGAAGAGTAGGAGAAAGAATAGGAGAAGGAGGAGGAGGAGGAGAAAGAGGAGGAGGAGGGGAAGCTACACACTCTTCTTAAGCAAAAGAAGCTATGCCCCAAATCTTCGGATGTTGGTTTGATTGTCTCTCCAGGGTAAGACTGAAGAGGAATAGCACCAAGTGTCTGAACCTAGGGCTGGATGGTCAGTCATTTGATAGTAATAAGGAAGCAGATTCCCTCTCCCTCCACCTAGCAGAGCCAGTGTCCTAGTTCCAATATTTATTGATGTTGATTGGATTATCTCCTCCCCAGGGAGGAGAGGGAGGAGCTTCAATATTGAATAAGTGGAGGTAGGAGTAAGGAATTTTCCCTCCTCCAGCTCTTTTATTCTTTTCATCTCAGTCTTAGACTTTAATGATGTTTTCTGTATTCTTCCCACAGTTTCTTATATGATCATCCCTCTACAGCTTGCCTAATATGGTGAATCATCACCAATCAGGAGTGAGTCATATGGTTAATAATGTCTCCAGTGGATGAATACCTTGGTTTTTTATTTTATAATACCAGTCCAAGGCTTGCCTTTCAGGCTATATTTCCTTCAGCTCGCATCACTTGGGTTTTCTGTTCTTCTGAATTCTATATACTTATCAATCTTTTTTTTTAAACTTTTCATCTTGATGCCTTGCTATTCTTGACTCCCTTACTGGTTTCAAAAGCCAGAAGCAAGCTAGGAATAAGTTTGTGTATTTCAAAATCATGTTGGGAGACAATAAGACTCCAAGACTGTGGGACCTGAGATAATGGAACAGCTGATAATTTCATGATGGATTTATTTGAATAAGAATTCTTTGTTGGAGTTAGAATATAATAGAACTGCTCAAGATCCGCAACCCCGCCCCCCCCATATAATAAGGAAGTTGCATATTCTCCAGAGTCCTTTCAAGTCATGAGAATTTCGCTCAAAAACGCTAGATATAAGTTAAATGCCATTTTACCATAGTGCTTCAACTAAAATGTGTCTTATGGATCGTAACTTAGGCTCAAGCTTTTCAAAGCAGATTCGTTTTGAAAAACTTCAGCAAATGAGAAGAAATTCTGTAACTGGTGTCTCCATCTTTATGCATTATGGATAAATCCAAAAGAGGTACTTAAACCTTTTATAAGTGAATATTATACAAACAAGTACAGTTTATGCAAACTAATATTTCTTTGAGAAAGCTATTGCTTTTGAAAAAAAGTTTCATTCACTCATTCATAGAACATCTCGATGGTTGTGCAAAGCCCCCGGACTTGGTGTCAGAAAACGTGGTTCAATCTCTGCCACTTACTACCTGTGTGACCTTGGACAAATGGCTTTCTTTACCTTCAGTTTTACCATTGGTAAAATGAAGGAGCTGATATACATTGGGGGTATCGAACTCAAATAAAAATGAAGCCACTAATCCATACATAATCTATATGTAGGCATCCCTGTACTTACATATTGACTTAGTTTTTAAATATACTGTCATCTATGTTTTGTTGTATTTTCATTTTTATTAATTATTTCCCAACTGCATTTTAATGGGGTTGGTTGCACTGGGGCTGGGTGTTTGACACTCTAGTCTACATGACTTCTAAGGTCCCTTCCAATTCCCAACTTTACATCTATGATCCTTTTGTGGTCAAAGAACTGTGCTAGTACTAATGGTCACAGAAAATTTAGATTGGCCAGGGTTCTTGCTCTGAAACACCAAATAGTCTAGTAGAGGGATGAGATAATAATAATGCCCAATATTAAATGATAATTAAGTTCTATAAATAGGTATTAATTTTCTTGCCCAGTTGTACTCCTTGAACTTCCCCATCATGCCCCTAGGAACTGCATCAACCTTGGTACTCATGAGTACCCTCTGCTCCTTTGATTGAGAGGCAGAGTGAAGAGCTCCTTCCAAAACCTCCATTCAAGAGCATATCCAGGCTAGCCAGCTCCTCATTTTCCACTAGGTGCTTCTTTTGGGTTTCTCCATCAAGCTTGTGAGCTAGGTACCTTCTCTGAGTCTCAGGCCACTTTTAAGTTTCCCTTTGTGTGTTGTGTTTTCCATCAGATTATTAGTCTCTTGAGGACAGGGACTATCTTTTTCATATTTATATCTTCAGTGCTAAGTACAATGCCTGGCACATAGTAGGTACTTAATGTGTATTAAGGTACTGTGTTAGGCCAAAGGGTGGGTCATCTTTATGTATGTCTCACCCCTAAGGCTTACACCTGGGTTTCAGATCAATTGCTCTGGGGAAGGGAGGTAATTCAAGCTGTATTAGGTCTATATGGCATTCTGGAAAACAAGAAAAGATAAATATCTGACAGGTAAAGTCAGGACCTATGTTGAGCCAATGCATGGAGAGGATGATGGAATATTGAGTTTAGTAAATAGTTGATGGTTTAGTTTGGAAGAATTTTAGAATCTGTAAAAGCAATCAGTGTAAAATAAGGCTGAAAAAGTGGGTTGCAGCCAGATTATGAAGGGCCTTGAATGCCATGCTAAAGGGTTTATATTTTATCAGAGAAGCTATGGGGAGCCACTGAAGATTTTGGGGGAAGGGGAGTAGCACAATCAAACTCTGATATAGGAAAATTATTTTTGGTAGATGTGTGGAGTATTCATTCTTCCACAAAAATCTTATTCTGTTCCCTTATCAGGGCATGGAAGTGATCCTCAGTTCTTAAAGGTTATGTTATCAGAACCTAAATTCTGGAGGATTCTACCATGCTGGAAAGGCTTCAAGTACAGCCTTGGAAACAGATTATGTCTGCTTTCTGAGGACCTTTCTAAGTACAGATAGTGTAAAGCAACATAAAGGACTGGTTCCAGTAAATGTTATGCCACCATTAAATAGTTAACAAAGCTTTGTTGCAACTGACAGAAAGACAATGGGGCAGATGTTGGGGAATACTATGGATGTGAGGCCCGTGTTGTTCCACAGGCATATAGGTAACGCAGGTGGTGACTCGTGTGCAGAGGGATGTGTACTTTGATTGAGGGCCCAGAGTCTTTCACAGCTCAAACTATAGAAAGCTCAGAGAAAGAGCTGATTGCATTGTCACCAGTGGGATGGAGGCAATGGTATGATTTAGACCAACAGGCTGAGGATATTTTCTGAATTCCCTGATAAAGAATGAGAAGGAAGAAACTAAGAAGCTTATTTCTACTGAGCTACAGGACACAGAATGATGAAATAAGATAAAGATTGTACCACAGCAGACAAACAGATGAGGGCAGCACCAGACTCGCAATTGGTTAAGCCTTAGATACATGTGTATGGACTCTCCTGGGATCTGATGCTGAACTAATCAACCTGGTTTTTCCTGGCTTTCAGATAGGTTCATCATCAGTAGGCTGGATGCTTGGGAATGAATTACTTGTCTATGGAAACCCATGAAATAAAAGAAAATTCAAATTGACCTTTGGTCCTGGGCAGCCTCCTTTTTTTTTTTTTTTTTTGCTTCTGCAATGATGGTGACAGAGTGGAGGAAAATGGAGGTAGAGGGTGCTAAGAATCCCCAGTTTTTAGGCCATGTGTAAACATTATCTTGGTCCTTGGTACCTTAAATGTGAGATCCTTGTCCAGAGACTGAAAAATATACAGCCTACTCAAGAAAGTGAATAGGATCACATATCAATTTTGACATTCTTGCTATAAATGAAACCAGAAGATAAAAACAAATTACAGTTAAATGAAAGAATGGCTCACAGAATCTTACTTGGAGAGGAAAATAGAGGAGTTGGTAGAGTTTATAGTGTTTCCAAAAGCGATAAGAGATATAATTTCATGGGTCATTTGCTCATTTTGTAGTGTAGTGGTCATGATAAGTTTTTGCAAAAATATCACTATGAAAATAATTGCAGCTTGTGCATCAGCTTCAATTGCAAAGGTTGAAGAGGTAGAAAAGTTCTAGAAAGAATTCAACAATATACTCTAAATTAAATTAATATGTATTCTGATGCTAATTGAGCCAATGCAGAGGTGGACACAGTGGAAGACAAGGAAGCATATGATAGTAAATATGGCTCAGGTGTTAAAAATGAGAGAGTTGGGGTGGAGCCAAGATGGTGGCGTAAAAGCAGGGACTTATTTGAGCTCTCCCCCCAAACTCCTCCTGTAAAAATACCTGCAAAATGACTAAATAAATTCTACAGCAGTAGAACCCACAAAATGACAGAATGAAATAAATTTCCAGGCCAAGACAACCTGGAAGGTCTACAGGAAAGGTCTGTTACATGGGGCTGGGAGAGGAGCACAGTCCAGCTTGGTCCACACTGGGCTGGAGCAGGCCTCAGGGGACTGAATTGCTGGCAGTCTCAGCGAGTTCCAGACTTCTCAACCCCAAAAGACAACTTCTCCATGCCAAAGACAATTTAGAAGGTGAGTGGGAAGAGTCTGTTAGACTTGTGTGAGTGAGGAGTGTGGTCTGGCCCTAGCCCTGGGATGGCTGTTATGGTAACAGAGGCAATGGCTACTTCCAGAGCTCTCTGTCCATAGACAGTAGGGGTGGGGATCAAATTGCTTATCAGAAGGGGCATGCAGGGATCTCTTTGCTGGCACTGAGGCAGTATTCTCTTGCTTTGCCTGAGCTTGGATCTAGATCACAGTCCTGGGTGGTGGTCCTGGGGTGAGGAGGAGTTCTGGCATAGTGGAGCTCATAGCAGCTATGGAGAGGGAATCCTTCTCATAGTTTCAAAGCAGAAACGAATGCTTGCAGTCACTCACAGACCAGAGCACAGGCCAGGAGAGGAGTAAACACCTCTCTTTGGATCATAGCACCTTGAAGGGCTGAAAATTTACAGGTCCCTAGAAGTATCTCTGAAAACAGCTGCAAAAAACCCTTGAAGCTTGGAACAGTACACCACCCTCTCCTCCCACTGGAAACAGAGTCCTACCTTGACAAAGAGCTCAAAAGTCAAGTAATTAGCTGGGAAAACGAGCAAACAGCATAAAAGAAACCTCAGACTATAGAATCTTACTTTGGTGGCAAGGAAGATCAAAACATACAGCCAGAAGAAGTCAACAAAGTTAAAGCTCCTACATCCAAAGCCTCCAAGAAAAATATGAATTGGTCTCAGGCCATGGAAGAGCTCAAAAAGGATTTTGAAAATCAAGTAAGAGAAGTAGAAGAAAAATTGGGGAGAGATATGAGAGTGATGCAAGAAAATAATGAAAAATGAGTCAACAACTTGCTAATGGAGACCCCAAAAATGCTGAAGAAAAAACACCTTAAAATAGACTAACCCAAATGGCAAGAGAGGTCCAAAAAGCCAATGAGGAGAAGAATGTCTTAAAAAGCAGAATTGGCCAAATGTAAAAGGAGGTTCAAAAGCTCATTGAAGAAAGTAATTCCTTAAAAATTAGAATGGAGCAAAAGGAAGCTAATGACTTCATGAGAAATCAAAGAATTATAAAACAAAACCAAAAGAATGAAAAACAGAAGAAAATGTGAAATATCTCACTGGAAAAACAACTGACCTGAAAAATAGATCCAGGAGAGAGAACTTAAAAATTATTGGACTACCTGAAAGCTATGATCAAAAAAGAGTCTAGAATCATCTTTCAAGAAATTATCAAAGAAAACTGCCCTGATATTCTAGAACTAGAAGGTAAAATAAAAATTGAAAGAATCCACCAATCACCTCTTGTGTTGTTAAGCAAAATTGTCTCCTTAGCCTGGCTTTTGTTTACTTTGAGTGAAAGTACTTTCAGCTGTTAAGTGCTAAGCCCCAGGCCCAAAGCCCTATAGGGTGTGAAGCCTGTGTGGGTGTAGATTAAGAGGGGCCAACTCGGGAACCAATGGTCTCTGGTCGTTGAGGCGGGGCTTGAGAATGCTAGAAGCTCGGCTGCGAGGAAAAGGTGAGCCAAGAGACAACTACAGCGGAAGCGGAAGCTGTGGAAGCAGGAAGCTGTGGAAGTAGGAAGCTGCTGAGGCAGGAAGCTGTGGAGGCAGGAAGCTGTGGAAGCAGGAAGCTGCGGAAGCAGAGCTGACCCGTGTGTAGACCCGGGAGTGCGAGCAAGGACTTGAGGCCCGTAAAAATGATTTGGCTAAATACTATCTTGTTTTTCTGTGGCCTCCTGTTTACTCTTGTGAGGTGGGCTTTCTGGGCCTGGAGTCTTTTTGTCAAGATGTCGGAATGGGGAGGCTGGTTCATGGATCTGCTGCGGTGGGGCCTAAATAAATTTTTTGTTGTTTTCTACTTAGAGAATCTCTCATACCTTGAGATTTCGAACCATTCAAACATATACATGATTATATTTGAGATTATAAATTCGGCCTTCCTACTACACCTCTTAAAAAAGATCCCAAAAGGAAAACTCCTGGGAATATTGTAGCCAAATTCCAGAGTTCCCAGATTAAGGAGAAAATATTGCAAGCAGCCAGAAAGAAACAATTCCAGTATTGTGGAAACACAATCAGGATAACACAAAATCTAGCAGCTTCTACATTAAGGGATGGAAGGGCTTGGAATATGGCATTCTGGAGATGAAAGGAGCTAGGATTAAAACCGAGACTCACCTACCCAGCAAAACTGAGTATCATGCTCCAAGGCAAACTATGAACTTTCAATAAAATAGAGGACTTTCAAGCATACTTGATGAAAAGACCAGAGCTGAATAGAAAATTTGACTCTCAAATACAAGAATCAAGAGAAGTATGAAAAGGTAAACAGGAAAGAGAAATCATAAGGGACTTGTTAAAGTTGAACTGTTTACATTCCTACATGGAAAGGTGATATTTGTAACTCATGAGACCTTTTTCAGTACTAGGGTAGTTAAAGGGAATATATATGTATATGTACATTATATATATGTATATGTATATGTATAATATGTGTATGTGTATGTATATGTATATGTCTGCATATGTATATGTATATGTATACGTATATGTATATGTATACGTAGATATACATGTATATGTACATATGTATGCATATATACCTATATACATATATATTGGTAGAGGGCACAGGGCGAGTTGAATATGAAGGGATGCTAATTAAAAATAAAATTAAATTAAGGGGTGAGAGAGGAATATATTGGGAGGAGAAAGGGAGAGATAGAATGGGGCACTGTATCTCACATAAAAGAGGCAAGAAAAAGCTTTTACAATGGAGGGGTAAAGGGGGTAGGTGGGAGGGAATGAGTGAGCCTTCCTCTCATCAGATTTGGCCTAAGGAGGGAATAACATACATACTCAATTGGGCATGGAAATCTATCTTACCCTAAAAGAAGTAGAGGTGAAGAGGATAAGGGAGGATGATAGAAAGGAGGGCAAATGGGAGGAGTGGGTAATTAGATGCAAACACGTTTGAGGAGGGAAAGGATCAAAGGAGAGAATAGAATAAATGGGGGGGATAGGATGGAGGGAAATATAGTGGGTCTTTCACAACATGACTGTTATGGAAGTGTTTTGCATGACTACACATGTATAACCTATACAGAATTGCTTGCCTTCTCAAAGAGAGTGGGTGGGGAGGGAGGAAGGGAAAGAATTTAGAACTCAAAGTTTTAAAAACAAATGTTAAAATAGTTTTTTATATGCAACTGGGAAATAAGACATACAGGCAATGGAGTATAGAAATCTATCTTGCCCTACAAGAAAACAGAGTAGAAAGGGATATAGAAGGGGTGTGTGACAGAAGGGATGGCAGAATGGGGGAAAGGGTAATCAGAATGCATGCTGTTTTTGGGTGGGGGAGGGGAGAGATAAGGAGAAAATTGGAACTCAAAATCTTGTGGAAGTGAATGTTGAAAACTAAAAATAAATAAATTAATTAATAGAAAAAATAAGAGAGTCGAAGACTTAAAGACTATATAGAAGTCTTACAGTGATACATCATGAATCCTCTCTTTTAGAAGAGGAATAGGAGGCCCTGGACATGCCAATATAAATGCCCAATTACAATACTAAAAATGAAGTTGATAATAATTCAACAACTGGGCAACATTTCATTACTAATGTGGGAGGCATTTCTGAATCAACTGTCTGTGTATAGTAAGACCATTGATTTGTTATGTCAAAGGTTAAAAATGATATAAAAGTTGAGGAAAAAAGATGTAGCATTCAATAAAAAAAAACCTGCAGTCGGATCTATTTAAACAAGCAATCAATCTGAAAATGGATGGTGAAATGAACATGGGACAAAGATTGTTACCATTTCCTACAGAAGTTTTACTGATATGAATCGATTGTTATAATGAGATCAGAAGAGCTTAGAAACTACTTGTATAAGGATTGATATCCTGCCAAAAGTAAAGTGATATGGCAGCCAGAGGCAACACAGGTTTACAATACAGATTCATTTGTAAAATCTTTCCAAGAAGGAAGATAAAACAGTGAGAAGCAGGAAATCTGATTTAAAGAAAGCTTCATGAGATATACACCTACGCAAAATCATGGGAAGGATATGTAAAGATGAACTTAGAAGTAAATGATAGGCAGAGGAAAATATTTGTAAGTATTTTTATGATAAATTCCTCTCATCAAGGACATTGGAGCTCCCACATTCAGACTTCCACATTATGGTTATTGACCGTATAAGGAAGTATAAATGGCATAGAAGAAAACAAAGATAAACAAACCACCTGGACGAGACCAAGCATTCACAGAAATTGGTGCTACAGCCTTTCCCGGGACTACTTACTGATAGTACTTTCCCTCTGAAATTTCTTCCAATATATTTTGAATATCTCTTGTTTGAAATAGTTGCTTGCGTGTTGTTTCCCCCAACAGATTGTGAGCTCTTTGAGAGAAGGGATGTTTTTGCCTTTGTTTGTATTTCTGGTGCTTAATACAGCACCTTATACTAATAGTAAGAGCTTAATAAATGCGTGGTGACCTGCTGATTTGACACAGTTCTGGGAGCATTAAGAGATAGATACTAAAGACGTGGGGAAAATTTTTTGGACTTTGTTATTACCAAGAAAAGGCGACAAAGAACATCTATAACTATGTGGCACAGTGGATAGAGTGCTAGGCCTAGAGTCAAGAAGACCTGAGTTCAAATCCTGCCTCAGACACTAACTAGCTATATGACCCTAAGGAAGTCATTTAAACTCTATTTGCTTTAGTTTCTTCATCTACAAAAAGAGCATAATAATAGCTTCTACTTTCCAGGGTTGTAGCTCAGAGGAGGTAATAATTGTAAAGCTCTTAGCACAGTCTCTGGCATACAGTAAGGACTATATAAGTGTTAGCTGTTATCCTTATCATTGTTACAACTACCCACATACATACTTTCCTATCTATAAATTCTTTATAAGAATAATTTATACATTCATTGAGGGTCTTCTTGAAGAGGATGTTAGAAGAGTACAGGCTACTTAAAAGATCCATAGTCATTCCATTTAAAATAACTGCAGACAATATAAAATACTGGGGAGTCTATCTGCTAAGATACACATGGGAAGTCTATGAACACAATCACAAAACAATCTTCACACAAATAAAGGCAGATCTCAAGAATTGGAGGAATATGGATTGCTCATGGGTATCCTGAGTCAATATAATAAAAATGATGATAGCTTCTAAGTTAATTAACTTATTTAATGCTATACTAACCAAACTACCAATGAATTTATAGAGCCAGAAAAAGAAACAAAAGTCATCTAGAGGAACAAAAGATCAGCAAAAAGAAGGGAGGGACTTAAAAATGTGAAGGAAAATGGCCTTGCAGTACCAATAACTCAAATTATATTACACAGCTTTAATCATAAAAACCATTTGGTACTAGATAAGAAATGAAAGGTCGATCAATGGAATAGACCAAGTACACAATATGTAGAAGCAAGTGAACACACTAGCCTAGTGTTTGATAAACCCAAAGATCCCAGCTATCGGGAAAAGAACCCACTATTTGACGAAAACCATTTAGAAAGCTGGAAAGTGGTCTGGCAGACATGGGCATTGACCAACGTCTTATGCTGTGCACAAAGATAAGCTCTCAATGGTCTGTGATTTAGATAATCAGTGATAATCATAAGCAAATTAGTAGACCCTGGAAGGAACTACCTGTCAGATCTATGGACAGAGGAAGAGTCCATGACCAAACAAAAGACAGAGATTCACAGGAGATAAAATGGGTAATTTTGATCACATAAAATTAAAAAAATTTTTATACAAACAAAACCAATGCAGCCAAATTTAGAGGAAAATGAGGAAACTGAGAAAAATTTATTTTAGTAAACTTTCTCAAATGCAAGTCTTATTTCTCAAATATGTAGAAACTTGAGCCAAATGTATATATTCCCAATTTGCTAAATGGTCAAAGAATAGGAACAAGCATTTTTCAGAAGAGGAAATCCAAGCTTTTAATAGACATATGAAAAAGGGGTCTTGATCACTAGTATTTAGAGAAATGAAAATGAAAATAACTCTGAGGTACTACCTCATTCATACCCATGACATTGGCTAAGATAACAGACAAGGAAAATGACAAATGTTGGTGGGAATGTGGGGAAGTAGATAAACCAATGCATTGTTGGTAGAGTTGTGGACTTGTCCAACCAATGTGAAGAACAATTTGGAAGTATGCCAAAAGGGCTATAAAACTTTGCATACCCTTTGACCAAGCAATACTGCTACTTGGTCTATTCCCCAAGAAGATCAAAGAAAAAAGAAAAGGATCCATATACACATAAAATATTTATAACAGCTCTTTTTGCGTGGCAAAGAACTGAAAACTAAGGAGATATCTATTAGTTGGTAAATGAATGAATAAGTTATGACATAAAAATGTGATGGAATATCATTGTACTATAAGAAATGATGAGGGGAATGGTTCCAAAAAACCTGGTAGGATTTACATGAAGTGATGAAAAGTGAAATAAGTAGAACCAGGAGAACAATGTACATGATAACAGCAATATTGTAATGATGATCAACTGTGATAACCGATCAATCAATGATCCATCACAACTACAAAGGACTCATGATGAAAAATGCTACCCACATGTGGGGAGAGAGCTGACAGACTCAGAGCACAAACTGAAGCATTTTCCCCCTTTTTTTGTTTTTTTGTCAGAACATAGTTAATGCAGAAATATGTTTTTTGTGATTTCATGCATATAATCGATATTATATTTATTGCCATCTGAATGGGTGGGAGAGGAGGGTAAAAGGAGGGACAGAAATTGTAATTGAAAATAAAAATAAAACAATAATTTAAAAAAGAATCATAGTCTCATCTTTATCATCACACAATTGACTAAAAGATATAGCAAATAAGGCTCCCACTGTGCTTATTTTTTGTTGGGGTTTTAAAAACATTTGATTAAGTAGGGTAAAACATTTCCTTAAAGTTTCTTCTCCAGTGCAGTATCTTCTATTCATCTGTCAAAATCATACAAGATTCCTTGAAAGATGCAACAACATATTTTGTTAATTACCTTCTTATTATTAGTATCAATCAAGTCATAAAACAGGGTGCTAAATACTAATTAAGGGTATTTCCTATCATTATGCAGGAAGTTTGACATTAAGTCCAAATCAAAAAGGGAGTTCCTATGGAGGATGAGACTCTCCAGATACTCCTATTTTTAGATGATATCATACAGACTATTCTGAATCTTTGAACATTGCAGAAATGAATAAATTATATATATTTACTATATTATTATAATACATATTTAATAAATCAAATGTAATTTATAATATAATATAGTACATATATTTAATATATAAATATATATTTACTCAAAAGAATTTGGCTAAATTCTCCATATAGGGAATACTGAGTGGATAAAGAATATCTGTTGTCCAGACTACAGCAATTTTATGAGTAGCCCACACACCTTGACCTTGAGTACCTGTATCTTGGATAGACATTTGGCATATGAGCTGGGTGTAGAACTGAATAAGAGGAGAAGAACAGCCTGGGATATCATGTAATTCTTTTAATGGCTTAATGCTTCTCCTTGAAATAAAGTTCCATTTAAAAAAAATCAATATTCTTCCATCGGTGTTTTATAGCTTTGAGCCATGGAATATTGTAGTCTCTAAAGAATTGGTGTTGAGGATCAGCCAAAGGTAATGGAGAGACCTTATAAACTAGGAATTGTGTGGATAATAAAGGATGTCATCAAAGAAATGTGCGCCTTCAAAAGATGATGGGATGATCACAGAGAGAGTGAAGGATAATAGATGAACAATTGGCATGTTTCGTCACTATTGACACAATGTCAAGAGAATGAGAGGAAGGCCTCCACTATGTTGAGGAGGCCATTTTGGAAAACTGTATGGGAAGACATGGACAGGCGTTACACTAGGTGTGCAGGCATGAATGGTTCTCATATACATTGTTGGAGGAAATATCCACAATGATGATATCCATTAGAGTATTGTTTTTTAAGATGTAAATGTTTTATTGATGCTTAAAAATGCCCATCAGTAACATTTTCCAGTGACTCCATGTTTTCATAGAAACCCCTCCCATGTAACAAAGTTTAATTAAGCAAAATAAAGCAACAACTGGCCATTTCTTAAAATGGATTCTTCATTCCCCATCTCTAGTCAACTGCCCCAGGGAAGAGTACAGTAGTACTAGCTCTCGATTTATCCTTCTATCATCGCATTCAGGACTTTATTCCTTTCCCAATCAATCAATTAATCAATCAATCAATATTTTGTGCCAGGCACTGTGCTAAGAACTAGGGATGCAAAAAGGGGCAAAAGATAGTCCATGCTCTTGAGAAGTTTTTACTCTAATGAGGTAGACAACAAGCAAACAAATATATACGAATAAACTATGTGCAGGCTAAATTGGAATTAATTAGCAGAGTAAAGACTTCCTGTAGAAGATGGGATTTTAATTCAGACTTAAAAGAAGCCAGAAAAGTCAGAAATGGAATGGAGGGGTGATAGTGGTCCAGGCAGACCACTTGGAGAGAAAATACTTGGAGTTGAGACAGACTTGTTTGTGGAACACCAGGAGGCCAGTGTCACTAGATCAAAAAGTACATAGCAGGGAGTAAGGAATAAGAAAACTGAAAAGGAGCTAGGTTATAAAGGGCTTTGAATGCCAAGCAGAACATTTTGTATTTGATCTTGGAGGTGATAGGGAGCCATTGAAGTTTAGTGAGTGGGGATAGGGGGTGGTGTGTGTGACACAGTCAGACCTCCACTTTAGGAAAATCACTTTGGTGGCTTAATCGAGGGTGGATTAGAGTGGAGGGAGACTTGAGACAGGCAGACCTACCAGCAGGCTATTGCAATAGTCCAGGAGTGAGGTGATGAGGGTAGTGACAATAGGGTAGTTTTAGGGTAGTGACAATGTCAGAGGACAGAAGGGAGTTTATGGACGAAATGTCGCAAAGGGTAGTATTGATAGGCCTTAGCAACAGATTACACATGGGGTAATGGTAACAGATAGTGAGGAGTCAAGGATGACTCCTAGGTTGTGAGTCTGAGGGAGGGGAGGATGGTGTTGCCTTGTACAGTAACAGTGAAAAAAGAATAGGGGAGAGTTTAGGGGGAAAGATAATGAGTTCTGTTTTAGACATGTTTAGTTTAGTTATTTAAGACATCCTGTTTGAGATATCTGAAAGGTAGTTGGAGATGTGAGGTTGGATGTTGGCAGAGAGGCTGGGGCAGAATAGATTTGAGAATCTTTAGCATTGATAGTAATTAAATCCATGGGAGCTGATAAGATCACCAAGTGAAGTAGAATGGAGGGAGAAGAGGACCCAGGATGGAACCTTGAGGGACACCAATGGTTAGAGTGTGATGCAGTCTAACATGACATGAGTCCTTTTTAGTTTATATCACATAGCTGCCTTCATTTCTCACCAGATTACACTCTGGAATTCTTTACCATACCCACAGAAGCCTCTTCATCTTGGAAGATTACTTCAGACCTGGAATGCACACCTCTGAAGTACCCCATGCCCTTGTGTCTCTTCCCTCAACTTGATGGTTTCCCCAGAACTCATTTGGGGAGTGTCCAGACCAGCCATTTCTTCATTTCTCACCATTGCTCTGGCATCAGCCACCCCTCCCTTCCCATTAAAATATAAGCTCCTTGAGAGCAGGGACTATTTCTTTTTGTTGGTATTTCTATTTCCATAGTACAGTACCTGCATACACTGTTTAATAACTGATTTGCTGACTTACTCACACTAAGCATTTTGCTCACTGTGGCTCCCAAATCTTTTTGAGATGAACTGACACCTAGTTTGTTACCTTCATCAAGCCACTTATCTCTGTCACACATCTGAAGTTGACTTTGCTTTTTTGCCTATGTCCCTATTAATTTTTTTTGTTTGGCTTAACTTTTATTATTCTCTTTAAACATAGAGAGGTAGTTGTTCCATGGATTAAAATCTAATCAAGGGATTTGAAGTAACTCAGAGTATGTTTTCAAGTCAGCCTCCATGTGGAGTTCTACAAGAACATTTTAAAGTAGCCAGATGTTCCCCTCCCCACCCCCACCTCAAGTGGCATTTGACTCCTTTGTGTACTATTGCTTCCTATGTTCTAATGTAGAGGATGAAAATATTTAAAATAGTATTTGATACAATTATCTTGGCTCTACCCCCACTATGGACACAGTTCATTCTCTATTCTTTCACCTCTGTGGTCAAGTGATTAAGACAAACAAAATAAAGATCTCTGAAGTTCTACTATACATTAAATTAAAGTGAAAGATAGACAATTTCACTCTCCTATTCCCACTAATCTAGCTACCTACACCTTTTTTTCTGCTTACTCTTCTGTGAGGAGAAATTCTTCACTCACTCCTATGGCTCATAGAACTTGGGGGGAGTCATACCGTTCATCAGTCATAAAGGAAGATGTTGGGACAGAGAATGGGAAAAGCAATGAATCTCACCTAGTCTGATTGCTCACAGTTTGCAGCTGGCTCTGGGAAATAGCTGATTGTGGTTTGGTGTCTTCTCACCTTGGGGAGAACAAGGACCCAGATGAATTAAATTTGTATTGTGTGAAATCAGCTTGAGTTTGTGACAGCCTGATTTCTTCACTTTAGCTTTCCCTGATTTTTAATAGAGTTCTCTGAAGCAATACCACTAGAAAACTTGGCTGCTCCCATATAACATCTGGTGTTACACAGTACTTTGTTGCATGCTTTCTCCCTCGTTTCTCCTAATGTGGCCAATCATCACCAGTGGGTTGAGTTTTAGGTAATGTCTCCAGTGATTAGAATCTTAATTAGACTTATTATTTAAATCTCATTATTGAAATCTCTTCCAAGGTATGGATGTTTTTGTATTTTGTGGTATCTCTTGTGGTTATGAACATTATAACTACAGAAGTAGCCTGGGTGTAAGCCTTGATTCTGGCATTCGATGGTGTTTGTCTTACAAAGGCTGGGTAAATGAAATGGCAAAAGCATAATAAAAAGTTAGCAAGCTTAGGTCTGTTGCCTGGTAAGTACCTCGATGGTTATAACTCTGATTGGCAGTAAAGAGTAGCTTCTTTTAGCAAGGCCTCAAAGGAGGATGCATCCTGAAAAGAACACAACGGCATCGCATTTCTTTTTAAAATTCTGCTGCTAAACACCGTGCTCCCCTGCCTCCTCGCTATTTTTGTCCATTGGCAATTTCTCCTTGAAATGTTATCATCGAATTCTCCCCTCGGCTTTACTCAGCCATGTGTTCAACTGCTAAATGCCGTTTCAGCTAATACTACCATTTAACATTCAGCTAAGATGCCATGCAAGCTGGAGAGACTGGGGGGAAATGAATCTGGCCCATAATTTCGAAGCAAACATGCCTCAGCTGTGAATACTAAGATATGATTTCATAGGGTGGATTTTCAGTGAAGTCAGCAGCATTAGAGTAGGTATGGAGGGAATGGGATGGCATGCTTGTGCTACCCCCAGAGTCAGCATCACAAAAACTCAAGGCCTTTGGCCTGGAAACTTGGTTTTGGGTTTCTGATTCTTCTGTCTCTGAACCATAACCTGTCAAACCTTGCCTTGGCCCTTTCTACATTTTTTACTGCCCTTCTGCTCAACATGTTGAGAAAATTATAGTTACATATTTTTCAAGTTACATCTAATGCATAAAGCATCAACTTGATGCTACTAAGCTGGAGAGACATTGAATACAGACTCAGGAATGGACGTTGTGGCTATCCATCACTAACTCAGCTAAGACCAAAGAGACTCAACACAAAAAGGGAGGCCACCAGGCGATGGCTTTTTTCTATTCATATTAACTCATAACACTCGTTTATTTGGGAGCAGAAGTGTCTATACTTTGATGAAATCACATATTTCCAAAGTATTGACACACGTTTGATGCAGCTTGGCCTAGCAAGGGAAAAAGCACAGGAATAGCAGTCACAAGACCCGTGTTCAAGTTCTGGGAGGGTGGAACAGTGGAAAGAATGATGAATTTGGAGTCCGAAGACCCAAATTAAAATACCTTCTCTGGCACCTCTGTGGCTCTGGAAAACTAACACGCCCCAGGGTCTCAGTCTTCTTATCTGTTAGATAGGTTAACATAGACTAGATATCCGCTGGAGTCCCTTCTAGCTCTCAGTTTATGATACTGATTATTATATTTAGTAATGTGATAATGGACAAGCCACTGAACTTTTCAAATGCCTTAGTTTCTTCTTGTGTAGAATAGCTTTTAAAAAAGCATTTACATTTATATTTATATAGTGCTTATTATGTACCAGACACTGTACCAAGAGCTTTACAATTATCGTCTCATTCGATCCTCATAATAGTTCTGGGAAGTAGATGCTGTTATTATCCCCATTTTATAGATGGGGAAACTGAGGCCAACAGAGGGTAAGTGACTTGCCCAGGGTCATGCAATTAGTATATGTCTAAAGCTGAATTTGCACTAAGGGCTTCCTAACTCTGGGCCTGGTATTTTATCCTCTGTGCCAAAGTATTAGCGGGATAATATTTTCAGTATTATCTACCCTATAGGACTTTTGAAACTATAATGCAAAGTTTATTAACCTGGGTTCAAGGGATGTTTAAAGATATTTTGATAATTGTCTTTCAACGTAATTGGTTTCCTTTGTAATCTTATTTTTTATGCATAAAAACATCATTCTGAGAGTATGTGTGTAGGCTTCGCTCCACTGCCAAAGGAGTTCATGATTATAAAAAGAAAAGTCAAGAACAGCTGCTGTAAAGCATTATATCCCCTAATGTCACCTTTGGTAATTATCTTCATTAAAGTCAAACTCTGAGAGATCTCATTGTGGTGTGCAAATGCCAGAGATTTCTTTAAGTCCATGCTACTGGAAGGCAAGCTCTAGCAGGTCTTATCAAGCTGGAAAGGCAGAGTATGGGCTTAGTGATGTTTATTATGTGAAGACTAGCCAAGTTTTCTTAACTATTTTTTTTCGATTAGCAAGCATTTATTTTCTCTTTCTCCTATCTCTCATCCCTACCACTCAGAAAGGAAAAGAAGAAAAAAACAAAACACTTGTAACAACTAGGTATAGCCAAACAAATTCCCACATTGGCTATGTCTAAAAATGTATGTTTCACTCTGCACCCTGAGTCCCTCACCTCTCAGTTAGTCAACAAACATTTAAAATATCTACTAAGTGTCAGACACTGTGCTAAGTGCTAGGAATACAAAGAAGGGTAAAAATCCTTGTTCTTAAGGAGCTCACAGTCTAACAAGGAAGAGAACAATACAAATGACTATGTACAAAAAACTATATACATAAAAATTGGAAATAAACAGAGGAAACATGCTAAAATTAAAAAAAAAAGATTGGGAAAGGCTTCAAGTAGAAGGTAGGATTTTAGCTGGAACTTGATGGAAGCCATGGAAGCCATTAGGCAGACAGGGGAGGGAGAACACTCTGGACGTGAGGGACAGTCAGTGAAAGTGGCCGGAGTCAGGAGATAGAGTGTCTTGTTCGAGGAACAGCAAAGAGCTTGGTGTCACTGGATCCTAGAGTATGTAGGAGTGGGGTGGTGGGAGTGTAAGAAAACTGCAAGAGGGGACAGGTTACAAAGGACTTTGCATGACAGAGGATTTTATATTTGATCCTGGAGGTGATAGGGAGTTACTGGAGTTTATTGAGTAGGAAACTGACATGTTGGAAGATCACTTTGATAGCTCAATAGAGGATGAAATATGGTAGGGAGAGACTTGAGGCAAGGAAACCTGCTCTCAGTGCTATTGCAATAATCCAGGAATAAGGTGATAAGGATCTGCTTTAGGGTCGTAGCAGTGTCAGGGCAGAGAAGAGGCATATAGAAGAGATGTTGGCCATTGATTGGATATAATGAATAAGAGAGAGTATTAAGTCAAGCATGACACCTGGCTTGTAAGCCTGAGTGACTAGGAGGATGGTGGCACTCTCAGCAGTAATAGGGAAGGTAGGAAGAGGGGAAGGATTTTGAGGGAAACATAATGAGTTCAATTTTGGGGTTTATCTACAGGAATCCTGTTTGAAATGTCTAACAGGCAGTTGTAGATGTGAGAGTGGAGGTCAACAGCAAGGCTAGGGCCAGCTAAGTGGGCTTGAGAATCATCAGCACGGAGATGATCATTGAATCTACAGGAGCCGATGGAATTACCAAGTGAAATACTATAGAGTGAGAAGGGAAGAGAACCTAAGATAGAGTCTTGGTGCACCCATGGTGAGCCGTATGACCTGGATGAAGAACCACCAAAGGAGACTGAGAATCAATGGCCAGATCAGTAAGAGAACTAAGAGAACCGTATCCAAAAAACCCTAAAAAGCAGTATCAAGGAGAAGAGGGTGATAAGCAATGTCAAAGGTGTCAGAGAAGGCAAGAAGGATGAAGACCGAGAAAAAGGCAAAAAAAAGGATTTGGCAAATAAGAACATTGGTGACGTTGGAGAAAGCGGTTTTAGGTGAATGATCAGGTCAGAAGCCAGACTAGAGATTTAAGAAAGTGAGAGGGGAGGAAGTGAAGGCATTGATTGGAGACAGCCTTTCTGAGACTAGCCATAAAAGGTACCCCCGTGGGGCAGTACTAGTGGGGATGGATGTATCAGATGAATGTTTTTAATGATACAGGAGGCATAGACACGTTTGAGGGCATCAGAGGAGCAGCCAGTAGCCAAGGAGATATGGGAGATAAGTGGGAGCGAAGATACATGGTGAGTGGAGGAAAGTTTCTGGAGAAGATGGGATGGAATAGAATCACATGTGCATGTAGCAGGGTTTGTATTGTCAAGGAGAGTGGTGACATCATTGTGTGAGACAGGAGTAAAGGAGGACATAGCAGCAGAAGACATCTACACAATGAGGAGGGGGTGGGGAGAGTAAGTTCTTACTGAATGGCCTCAATTTTTCCAGCAAAATATGAAGGAAAGTTCTTAGGTGAGATGTGGGGGTAGGGGGAGGAATCGGGGGCTTGAGGAGGGATGAGCAAGTTTGAGGGGCTGCTGTGGTGAGAGTGATAGTGAGTTAGGGAGGGAGGTGCTTGCTGACTTGCAGCAGTGAGGTGTCGGTTGGGGTTATACAACACAAATTTGTAGTGGATCCAGTTTCATGATTTTCTCCAGTTCTGTTCAGTAGCATGTGTGTAAGCGCAAAGGCAGCAGACAATAGGAGTGATCCAAGGCTTAGCCTTTGTGGGGCAAATGTGGCAATACTAAGGGAGTGAGGGAGTCAAGTAAAGAGGACAGCATAGAGCTGAATTGGCTCACCAAGGGGTCAGGATGAGAAAGAAGACTATAGCTAGTGTAGAGGTGATGGGTCTGGGAATAACCTGAAGGGCTGGAGGATTGGATGTTATACTGTATATGAAGACAAGGTTTGAGGTGGCAAGAAAAAGAGAGATATTGAACGACAATAGATTATGGCCAAATAAGGGAATTTCAATGAACGTGGAAATGGTGCATTTGTGGGTGATGGCAAGGTCAAGAGTGTGACCATCTTTGTGTGTGGCTGAGGTGGGGTGGAGGCAAAGGTCACAGTTAATGAGTAAATTGAAGAATTGTAAGGTTAGAGTGTTTGAAGGAGTATCAATGTGTATGTTGAAGTCCCCTAGTATGAGGGCAGGAGTTGAGGAAAAGAGAAGATTGTGAGCCAAGCACTAATGTCACTCAAGAAAGAAGGGGAGTTGTCTGAAGATTGGTTGGATAATAGCTATCAGGATTTTGTCTACGTGGTTTATGTGGATCAAACAAACCTCAAAGAAGAAGAGGTTACTGGGTGATGGTGGTAGGGGGATCCTGGAAGTGGCAATGGGGAACAAGGAGTATTCTAACTCCCTCCCTCACCCAGTGAGCTGGGGAGGGGGAATGAGAGAAAATGCAGCTAGGACTTGAAAGAGAGGCCAGGGAGGCTGTGTAATCTGGAGGAAGCCAGGTCTTGGTGAGAGCCAGAAGACAGAAGGTCATTACATTGTAAGTGCCTTGAGGTCAGGGACTATCTTTTGCCTCTTTTTTATCCCCACTACTTAGCTCACTGCCTGGCACATAGTAGGTGCTTAATAAATTTTTATTGATTGATGGGAAGTGTGGGAAAGGAATAGATTTAAGATGCAAGCAGCCATCTGTCAGGATGTGGGTAGCATGCTTGATTGTCAAAGGCCATCAACTTTGCAGGGACTCGTCAGAAGCTGGCTACTGGGTGAGGGATTCTCAGGCACAGCAACTCTTGAAAACCATGTACTAAGTTAGAGAGAAGTTGTGATCTGTGTTGGCAGAGGGAGTGCCTACCTGGACAAAATTATAGACCCTTGAAGTATGAAAGTCTAAGTCATATTTTTTATTGGTATTGGAAACAGATTGTGTACGGAGGATGGGTAATTATCTGGATTATCCATGCCTCATTAGTCTGGAAACTGCTGTGAAATTTGGGTGGACAGACACTATCACCACTGCCCTCGTCTCTGGGTAAATTTGCTATATGTTGGCACTTAGGAGAACTATTTTTGGAATCGTGCTTCTTCCTGAATTTTCACTTGAACTCTGAGATCACTTTGAAAGTTCCTTTCTTCTCCTGTTGAAGGAAGCCCTGTGCTCTGAAAAGGACAACCTGTTATTGCTAACAGATGGTTAGGAAGTTTGGTGGCAGAAAATGTGAAAATTACCTGCTGTTTACCAGCCTGCATTCATGAAGTGTTAAGTATTGAAAATACTGTAACTAATTAAGTGGGAAACGTGTGACAACAAACTCCAATTGTTAACATTCACTTCTTGGGAGCTGATATCTCACTGTTCTTATTGCTCTGTTTTCCTATCTTTAGCTAACAAAATTAAGTATGTGACTACTTATCATTTTAGAGGATGTCTCTGTCTGTTGGTGCTAATGACAAAGGTCAAGAGTGGAGTTGTTGTGGAGCTTCTCTATATTACTTTTGTCTGATTGCAAGGTTGAAAGAAGGGGAAGTCCAGAGTTATAAAGGTAGCCCTTAGATAGTGCTTTAAGTTTGCAATGTGATTTACCTATATTATCTAATTTGGTCTTTAAAGCAGCTGCAATGTAGGTGCTATTATTACACCCATTTTAGAGATGAGGAAACTGAAGCAGAGGTAGGTTAAGTGACTTACCCAGGGTCACATATCTAGTAAACCAGATTTGAATTCCAAGTTCCTGATTCTAAGTCCAGCTCTCTATTCATCGTAGTATGATAATGCCAGATATGTTCTTTGGCATATCCTTCCTACTTTCTTCTAAAGATGGGAGAACAAAAAGTTCACGGTAATCTGGGGTGATTCAAAGGAGAAGCATATTGGATGCTATATATATTGGATGCTAAGCAATCTTAGGAGAAATGGCCAACTAGAGCCTTGGTTAAGGAGAAGCATATTCACAAAGGATTTAGTCCCATGGTGAGCCAAGTAAATGAGAGCCTCTCAAAGGCCACGTCTACACTACCTTCACCCATTGAAAGGTGTATGTATTGTATACTATATTGAAGAAGTATCCAAGTTTCTCGAACATAAGATCATAGCCTTGTGATTTTATTTCTCAGTCAAATGTAATTCAGTGCTCTCAAGAAACTCCATTAGAGAAGACATGGCCTACAAGTAATATGTTCAGTTGTGTGAAATAACTGTTCTCAGGAAAATGGGCTTCTTAGGAGATGAGTTCATCTTTCAGGGAACTGAATGGTAGGTAGCCTTGTCTTCTGAAATAATACATTTTGCCTCCTCATTTTCATATATTTTTGAATGGTATCCCTTTAAAAGAGGTTTCACATTTCTGAGGAGGGAGGCCAGTCATCATCAGCAGCTTGCTTTTTGGAAAGATTGCTCAAAGAGCCACCCTTTCTCAGACTTCCAAAGCTTTTGCCTCTCAAGGGCTCATCTTGATTACTTGAGGGTTATAACTCTCTACTTTCCCTCTGCTAGCAACTTCTGAATAGAGCTATGAAATAAAAGGGGGAAAAAGCAACCATCAAATTCTGCCCCATCATGTTTCTACATGCATCTTGAACAACAAATTACAATTCTGATCAAAGAGAGAGAAATGTTGTTAATTCAATTCAACAAACATTTATTGTGCCAGGCACAGGAGATGCAAAAACAAAATGATACATTCCCTCACGGAGTTTACATACATTCCATCTGCTACAAAGAAACAAGAGGCTACAATGTGAAAAAAAATGATCAGTGCTTCCAAAGTGACTGAGAGACCATCCCCTGTTTTGTCATGGGTCACTAGTGAAATCTGAAATGGTTTGTAACCACCTATGATTTCAACTGCATTTCATTAAGCAATTCCCTAAATTAGTCTATAGCATGTACGGCTTCTGAACAGTAAAATATGAAGCTCAGGTACATTTAAGTGATGCCACAGTTACTTTTGCTTTTTCAATTTTTGAAGAGCATGGCATCTTCCTGGAGCTATTAAAAATGCCAAATACATAGTTTCCTTAGCAGGAGCGAATTTATCTTGAAAATACTCACGCAAACGACTCACTTTGTTTATTCAGTGTTTAGACTAAAAAATTGTACCCTTTTTGATGAGTGCCTCAGGGTGCAGGCACCAAGTTTGTAAATTCAATTGAACATATGAAATTGTAAAAGCAACCCAGAGTGTCACAAAATCTTGTTTTGAATTCAACAAACATCTACAAAGTCCCTACCACGTTTAAGGCAGGGACTGTCTTTTGCCTCTTTTTGTATACCCAGCACTTAGTATGGTACCTAGCATATAGGAAGTGCTTAATAAACGTTGATAGATTGATTGTCCTAGGTACTGTGTTACTCTTTTATAAGACTCTGCGATCCATTGATGTGGTTCCTACTTCTAAAAATGCTTTTCATAGTGAGGCATCTAAGTGGCACAGTGGACAGAGACTGGGCCTGGAGTCAGGAAGCCCTGAATTAATATCACTTCTTAGATATACAATAGTGTGGCTCTGGGCAAGTCACTTTACATGTGTTTGCCTCAGTTTCCTCAACTGTGAAATGGGATAATAATAGTACCTACCTCCAAGAGTTGTTGGGAGGATCAAATAAGATATTATTTGTAAAATGCTTAGCGTACTACCTGGCACATAGTAGGTGCTGTATAAATGCTAGCTCTCCTCCTCCTCTTCTTCTTCCTTCTCCTCCTCCTCTTCCTCCTCCTTTTTCTTCCTCTTCCTCCTCTTCCTCCTTCTTCTGGCTATCTTGAAAGACTCTTGGTCATCTCCTCTTCTAAGTCCTGCTCAGGCTGGGGGAGAGGTTGTCCCAGCATGCTATTCTTCTAGATATCTTTAACATTACCTGAATACCAACGGCACACTGACTACATAAATGGCTCACCACTTTTTCTGGTCATTAATATCTTTTACAATATTCTTTATGTATATAACAGGGAAGCTAAATGTCTATATTTTTCTGATGACCTCATTTTGTGCTTTAGGTCTGCCTTGCCCATAAAGTTGAAAAGCTAGTTGGGATAGATGAAGAAAGTGTCCAACAAAAAATGTACAGCTATAACAGCAGAAGGAAGGGCCATAGTCAAGGTCAGAGAAAAGGACAAAAAGAAGAGGCAAGATAGTCAGTCAATAAACACTAAGCACCTACTACATGCCAGGCACTGTGCTGAACACTGGGTAAAGTAAAAGACAGTCCTGGCTCTCATAGAGCTTACAATCGAATGGAGGAGACAACATATAATTACATACAAACATGCTATATACAGGATAAATTGTGAATGAAATGGCTGAAAGTTTCTCATTTAAGGGGAAAAGATACCTAATGTTTTAGTCCCTATAGAGCTTAAGCTTTGTTACCTTATATCATAAAGGTTTGAAGCTGCCGCTGCCCCTGCCCCTACTTAAATCTGCATACACATGAAGGCTCTCTGAAGAGAAAAAGCCATATAGTCAGACATACCCACATCCTGCATGCACACACGATTACAAGTTTGCAAACCATTATCTCTATCTCTTTTAGCCAAATAAGGAATAACTGAAAATACGTATTCAGGTCGGATATGAGGGTCCTTCCTTGTTCCTAGAATGTGAGGCCATTCATCTCCACCAGTAGAGATGGAGGTCCAGGCTTAAAGGAAGGGGGCTTTTCTCTGAATTGTTTTCACTCAAGTTCTTCTTGGAATTGTTTGTACAAGGGTATATAACTGCCTGCCTGCTTTCTGCTACGGGCCTCCCTACACCAGTGCGCCCTGGAGTAGGTGATGCCCAACTCTCACGTGAGACTTGCCAATAAAGCCTCCGTCTGATCTTGAGAGACCTCTGATTCTTATTTCAGTGAGGGGTTAGTGTCCCACAACTGGAAATAGTTAACAGAGGAAAGGCAGTAGAATTAAAGGGGAGTGGAATGGGGAGAGCTTATCTCTCTTTGGCCTACTCTTGTGTGAGACCCTGCTTAATGAGAATGAGCTAATCATGAGAAGCAGGAATGGGAAGTTTCTGACTAGAGACATTGAATGTAAAAGTGTTGGGTATCAGGAATTCCTATTTGCACCAGATCTTGAATCCATGCCCCATAGTGTAAGAGGTTCCAGGGCAAGGGTTCCTGAATCTTCATTTAATGATTGGCCTCCTGAATGAATGAGTTAAGCATAAGTTGCATCAGCTGCCCTTTGACCACTCACCAGAGAGGCTTTGAGAACTAATTAAACTTAATTGTGCATTCCCTGTAGAACTATCAGGTTCAGGGAAGCCCCTGTGACTTTTGTGGTAAGAAATGGGCAGCCAATAAAGCTTTTTTTTCCCTTCAGGAAGCAATGTGATCAGACAAGTACATTTGGCAGATTTGCCTGGCATTTGTGCAAAGATGGGTTAGAGAGGCATGGCAGTGGAGGGAGGGTGATGAAGGAGAGTGAGGAGGCTATTACAATAGTCTATCAGGGATGGGGAATCTGCAGTCTCAAGGCCACATGTGGCCCTCTAGGTCCTCAACTGTGGCCCTTTAACTGAATCCAAACTTCACAGAACAAATCTCCCTTAATAAAAGGATTTGTTCTGAAAAACTTGGACTCAGTCAAAAGGTCACACTCAAGGACCTAGAAGACCTGAGGCTGCAGGTTTCCCACCCTTTGTCTAGGCGAATAGTAACAAGGGCCAGGAGTATAATAATGATAGTGGAAATGGACAGGAAGGGAGAGACATAAAAAATATTTCAGAGGCAGACTCAATAGGTCTTAGTAAGTGATTGACATGGGGAAGGAGGAAGAGGAATGAGTCAAAGATAACCCAAAGGTTTGAAATATATGACCAATCAATTGACAGGTATACATAAAGAACCTACTATGTGCTAGATGCTGTACAAAAATGAAACAGTCCCTGTTCTCAGATGGCTTTCAGTTTAACTGTGGGAGACAACATATATAGGAACATACAAAATGGATATTAGATAATTTTTGTGGGGTAACACTAGTAGCTGGGGGACTAGGAAAGACTTCATACACAGGTTGACACTTGAGATGAGCTTTGAAGGAAACTAGGGATTTGAAGAGGCAGAGGCGAGTAGGAATACTGACAAGTTATATGTATATTGAATTTATGTGAAGCGAACCACTGGAAATGCATTTGGAAAAGGTGCTACATTCAGAAATATTGTGTTGAAGCCTTTGTTCCTTTCTGGGCATTGCTCCTGACTGAATTTTTCTTCATCATTTACTAGCAGCTTTCTTCATCCTGGAAACTGCCTTTGCCTTTGCAACTTTTTCAGGCTGGAAGGTACTTTTGCCTCTGTAGCCCCTTCCTCTGATCTCTCATTTCCTCCTGTGACCTTCATTTTAAGCAAGAATCCCAGTCTGACAATATTTCATTGTCTCTGGGTCCCATCTTGACTCCACACCATCCCCTCATCTGAGTACCTCTTTACTCTTCTAAGTTTCCTTTTATGCATCATATTCCCCTACTGGATGTAAGATGCATAAGGACAGAGCCTGTCTTTTTTTTCTTTTTTATCTTTTTGGGGACTTCTATTTGCATCTCCAGCACTTAGCGCAAGGCCTGACATGTGGTAAATGCTTAAAAATGTTTGTTGACCCGACTGGGATTTTGTAAAAGATGACTCACCACCTAATTTGTCTTTGTAAATATAGATTTTCATGTATTGAGGTTGCTTGAAATGAGGCATACATTTAATCACACTTCAGGTCAGGTTGGGTGAGAGTGTTGATAGCTTCATCTATATTCATGTTAACTAACAAAAGAGGAAAAAATATCCCTTTTCTAGAGCTCTGGGAAAAATTTTAGATTATAGAGAATCCTTGGATTGGGAATTTGTATGTCAAATAATGCAGCTGAAAATGAACGTTTCCTAGGTCTTGTCTATTGCCTGAGGACAGTTGGCCAGATTCTCTAAATTTTGTTCATTCTCTGGGGAAAACAGATTTTTTGTATTTCTGTTTGGTATAATACTTTATACTTTACAAAGTACTTCCATAGCTCCTATATCTGATAATGTTAGGAGAGTGAGTAGAGACAGCATTACTTCTGTCTTAGCTGGATTGGAATTCAGCTAGTTCATTTTCAACAGGGCCCTTTACAAAGTTGGACATTGGGTCTTGTGAGACATTGAAGAATCAGATGGCAGGGTGATATGAACCTTAAAAAGAAGGTTTTCAGTTTCCTTTTACTTTCTCTATTATTCTCATTTTAAGACTTCTCTAGGGACCAGGGACTTCACAATGAAGTAAAAACAGTCTGAAAACAGAAATAATATATTAGAACACATGGGATCATATCTTTGTTATTTATGAAAGTTGTATGTTTTGGTTTTGGTTGAAATTGATTGAATGTGTGTGCATGTGCATATGCACATGTGTGTGCACGTGTGTGTGTGTGTGTGTGTTTTAGGAGCCGACCGGTATGAGGGGAAAAAGGGATTGCTAGGAAGGGAGAAGAACTGAGTTTTTTTGTTTTCCAATTTAGGATTTTAGCATAGCTGTTCTCATAACATCCTAAATTTTGAAAAAAAAATTGGGTTTTGGGGAATTGAAATTTTCTATGCTTCTGCATAGTCCTAAAGTGATTTTCCCCCCTAAAGTTCTAAGATATTTCTATTTGGATTTCCAAACTCCATTTTTTACTTCAGTGTAGAAAATTGATCATCTGGATTTTTATTTTGTGTAGTGCATATTTATACTTTGCAAAGAGTGTTCACATTTACTATATCATTTGATACTATAGGGTGGGTGAATGGAGATAGTTAACAAGGCAGCGATGGTAGTCTGATTGCTAGGAGTGTCACATTGTCCATGTTCTTCATCAAATTTATTAAAGGATCTTTTCTCTTGAAAACTCCACTGCTGAATTCCTCCAGCAAATTGGTTAAAGGCCAATACTCCTTTTTTGTTTCTTAGCTTCAAATCTTTTAAGTCAGTTGATAATAACATGCTTGCTAGGCTGAACCCTAGTGAATAAACAGGTAATTTTTCTTGAGGTGCTTAATAAATTTTGACATTTATTGAATTGAGAAGAGAGGTTATTTAATGCAGACTACCAAACATATGGATCTTTGGGGGAATTTCTCACTCAGCACAATCCAAATCTATCAAAATTACTCCTATAAATGGAGAATATATTACAGTAACCCTAAAGACTGAAAACACAACCATTCCTGCAAATTAGAGTAGCTGACTTGGTTCATTTGGGTCTATCCTGACATACCAGGCCATGAAGTGTCCATAGCTCCAAATCAAGGTTGGATGGGGAATGGGGTGGGGGTAGGGTAGAGGAAGAAAGGCAGCAGAAGCAAAGTCATTACAAAGGTGTGGTGAAAGGAATGGTGTCTAGTGTATAAGGGACAGCAAATAGGTCAGCTCTATAAAACTGCTGTGTGTGTACAGTGGTGGAATGCGTAAGAAGGATGGAAAGGTGTGTTGGGCTCAGTTTGTGAAGACCTTTTAAAATCAAACAGAGGAGTTTGTATTTGTTCTCAGAGGCAACAGGGAGCCACTGCAGTTTACATTTACTGAGCAGTGGAGTGACCTGGTCAGATTTCTGCTTCAAGAAAATAATTTTGTCAGCCATGTGAAGAATGGAAGAGAATATAGAAACCTAACTCAGAGACCAACTAAGAGGTTATTCTTGTGATTCAGGTGAGATATTATGAGGGCCTATACGAGGGTGGTGGCTGTGTGAGTGGAGAGAAGAGAGATGTGAGAGATGTAGACATAGAAAAGCAAGATTTGGCAGCTGTGTGTTAGATTAATGATAATAAGAAAAATAAAAACATTTATATAGTGCCATGTGCCAGGCACTGTGCTAAGCGCTTTACAAAAGTAACAATCCTGTGAGGTGATTTAACAGAGTGGAAACTGAGGCAAACAGGCATTGAGTGACTTGCTTGGGGTCATGTAACTAGTAAGTATCTGAGGTCACATTTGAACTCAGGTCTTCCTGACTCCAGGCCCAATACTCTATCTACTGTACCACCTAGAATCGGAATGAGAAACCGAGGATGATATTGAGGATGTGAAATTGGGTAACTGGAAGAATGGTGGTTTCCTGGATGTGACCAAAGTATTTCAAAAGAGGGGTACCCTTGAAGAGAAAGACAATGAGTTTAGTTTTGGGCATGTTGAATTTGCAATGTCTAAGGCACATCCTGTTTAAGGTGAAAGACTGGAGAAAGAAATAAGAACAAAGGAAGGGAGGGAGAAAAAAGAGAAAGAAAAGGAAAGGAAAGAAAAAAGAAAAAGAAAGATTAAAATCCATAGGATCCTCAGATGGATGCTCCTCAGAAGGGTTGATCTTGGCCTAGTGGTCTGATTCCACTTCAATCAGGATGCAAGCTCTTTAGCACTGTATAAATGCTATCATATCATGATAGAATGTTGTGATAAAACTTTGAAATGCACAAAGAAATGATGTCCCTTTGTAGTTACGAAAAATCCATCAAGTGAAAAGGGAGGTGGAAAACTTTTGCAAAGGAAGATTTTTTTTTGGCAGAGTAGCACCCATACATTCTTGTTCATATGCTTAATGTATTTTTATTTAATATTTTCAGTTTTCAACATTTTGAGTTACAAATTTTCTCCCCATTTCTACCCTTCCCCCCACCCCAAAATGGTATATATTCTGATTGCCCCTTTCCCCAGTCTGCCTTCCCTTCTATTGCCCCACTCCCTCTCCCACCCCTTTCCCCTTACTTTCTTGTAGGGTAAGATAGATTTCTATGCCCCGTTGCTTGTATATCTTATGTCCCAGTTGCATGTAAAAAAACAACTTTTTTTGAACATTTGTTTTTAGAACTTTGAGTTCCAAGTTTTCTCCCTTCTTCCCTCCCCACCCACCATCCTTGGGAAAGCAAGCAATTCAACATAGGCCACACATGTATCATTATGCAAAATACTTCCATAATAGTCATGTTGGGAAAGACTAACTATATTTCCCTTCATCCAATCCTGTCTGCCTTTATTCAGTTTTCTCCCTTGACCCTGTATCTTTTCAAAAGTGTTTGCTTTTGACTACATCCTCCTCCAATCTGCTCTCCCTTCTATCATCCCCGCCTCTTATCCCTTTCCCGCCTACTTTCCTGTAAGGTAAGATACCTAGTTGAGTGTGTTATTCCCTCCTTAAGTCAAATCCAATGACAACAAGATTCACACATTCCCTTTCACCTGCCCCCTCTTCCCTTCCCACAGAACTGCTTTTTCTTTCCACTTTTATGTGAAATAATTTACCCCATTCTATCTCTCTCTTTCTCCCTCTCTCAATATATTCCTCTCTCATCTCTTAATTTTATTTTATTTTTAGATATCATCCACTTCATATTCAACTCAGCCTGTGCCTTCTGTCTATACATATGTATATTTCCTTCAACTACCCTAATAATGAGAAAAGTCTCATGAGTTACAAATATCATCTTTCCGTGTAGGAATGTGAACAAAACAGTTCAACTTTAGTAAGTCCCTTGTGATTTCTTTTTCTTGTTTACCTTTTCATGCTTCTCTTGATTCTTGTGTTTGAAAGTCAGATTTTCTATTCGGCTCTGGTCTTTTAATTGAGAATGCTTGAAAGTCCTCTATTTTATTGAAAATCCATATTTTGCCTTGGAGCATGATACTCAGTTTTGCTGGGTAGGTGATTCTTGGTTTTAATCCTAGCTCCTTTGACCTCTGGAATATCATATACCAAGCCCATTGATCCTTTAATGTAGAAGCTGCTAGATCTTGTGTTATCCTGATTGTGTTTCTATAATACTTGAATTGTTTCTTTCTGGCTGCTTACAATATTTTCTCGTTGACCTGGGAACTCTGGAATTTGGCTACAATATTTCTAGGAGATTTCTTTTTGGGATCTTTTTCAAGAGGCAATTGGTGGATTCTTTCAATTTCTATTTTAGCCTCTGGGTCTAGAATATCAGGGCAGTTTTCCTTGATAATTTCTTGAAAGATGGTATGTAGGCTCTTTTTTTTGATCATGGCTTTCAGGTAAACCAATAATTTTTAAATTATCTCTCTTGGATCTATTCTCCAGGTCAGTTGTTTTTCCAATGAGATATTTCACATTGTCTTCCATTTTTTCATTCTTTTGGTTCTGTTTTATAATATCTTGATTTCTCATAAAGCCACTAGCTTCCACTTGCTCTAGTCTAATTTTTAAGGTAGTATTTTCTTCAGTGGTCTTTTGGATCTCCTTTTCCATTTGGCTAATTCTGCCTTTCAAGGCATTCTTTTCCTCATTGGCTTTTTGGAGCTCTTTTGCCATTTGGGTTAGTCTATTTTTTAAGGTGTTATTTTCTTCAGTATTTTTTTGGGTCTCCTTTAGCAAGTCATTGACTTGTTTTTCATGATTTTCTTCCATCACTCTCATTTCTCTTCCCAATTTTTCCTCTACTTCTCTTACTTGACTTTCCAGATCATTTTTGAGCTCTTCCATGGCCTGAGACCAATTCATATTTTTCTTGGAGGCCTTTGATGTAGGATCTTTGACTTTGACTTCTTCTGGCTTTATGTTTTGATCTTCTTTGTCACCAAAAAAAGATTCTATAGTCTGAGTCTGAGTCCTTTTATGCTGCTTGTTCTTCTCAGCTAGTTATTTGACTTTTGAGCTTTTGGTCAAGGTATGACTGCCTTCACAGTGGAGAATGCTTTGTCCCAAGCTTTGCAGGTTTTGCGCTGCTGTTTTCAGAGCTACATCCATTCTGAGGTGGTATGATACTCCTCTCCTGGACTGTGTTGTGGTCTGTGAGTTCAAGCACTCCTTTCTGCCATGTAACTAACCAGGAGGACTCCCTCTCCACAATCCCTGCAAGCTCTGCCATACCGGCGCTCCTCTTCCCCCAAAGACTGCCATCCAGGACCTCATCCCAGATCCAAGCAGGACAAAGCAAGAGTATCCTGCCTCAGTGCCAGCAAAGTGCTCCCTACACTCCAGCTCTGATCAGTTGCTTGATTCTTCCCACTGGGTGGGCCAGGGTCCAGAGGCAGCCATAGATGGAGCTCTGGAAGCAGCCACTGGAGCTTCCTGCTGCTGCAACCATGCCACCTCTGACACTCCCAGGGCTGGGGCTGGACCATGCGCTTCTCTCACCCAGATCTAGCAGTTTTCCCACTGACCTGCTCCATTGTCATTGGTGTTCGTGGGTAGAGAAGTCTGGTAACTGTCACAGCCCAGTGATTCAGGGCCCTAAGGCCTGCTCCACCCAGTGGTCTACTAGGGCCTGGTCTCTTCAGGCATGGACCCAGCTGGGCTGTGCTCCACTCTCATCATGGTGGAATAGACCCTTCCCAGTGACCATCAAGGCCATCTTGAGCTGGAGATTTGTTTTCCTCCGTTATTTTGTGGGTTATGTAGCTCTAGAATTTGTTTATTGTCATTTTTACAGGTATTTGGAGGGGTTTGGGGGAGAGCTTAAGCAAGTACCTGTTTTCAAGCTGCCATCTTGGCTCTGCCCCCTGCTTAGTCTATTAAACATCTTCTCTAATCTTTTTACACTTCCATGAATTACTTTGAATTTCTCTTTTGTACTTCAAATTGGATGCACATTCTTGAAAGATGCCTTTGCAGGGTAAAGATTGCTTCATGAGTAGAGCAGACCAGCATTGCTGTGATACCTGCTGCCTGGAAACTGTGTAGGGGTGTGTGTGTGTGTGTGTGTGTGTGTGTATGTGTGTGAAATCCGAAGCCATTTTTGCAATTAGACTTTTCCTGTTATATACATGGAATACAAAGCACTCAGAAAAGAGTTGCTGTTTGTTTTTAGGGAACCTATTTAGATAGTGATTTAAGTTCATGTCATTTCTCTTCCCCAAACCTTAAGATCAATTTCTATTCTCACAAATAACTTTATCAATGCAAGTTGCTACCCCTTCTTTTTGGATGCCCAGGATCTGGGTAGGATCATAGCCTTTATGGCATGGCTTTAGAGCTGGAAGGGACCTTATGATTCAATCCCCTCATTTTACAGATGAATAAACGGAAGCACAGAGGGGGTGTTACTTGCCTGAATTAACATACATAGTAAGTGGTATGTATGGAACTTGAACATAGGTGTACTGACTCCAAAATCTTCCCACACAATGAATCCATTTGTAACTAAGAAGAGTTCACTTCTGTAGAACTATTTGGCAATGGTAGTGCATACTATTTGATTGAATTCAAATCAACAAACATTTAAGTGACTACTCTGTGCAAAACCTCATTCTACGTACTGAAGGCTAATCAAAGTTCCTACCCTCACTGGCTTTACAGTTTAGTCTAATAGAATTACAGAATTTCAGAGCTGGAAGCAACCTCAGAAGTCATGCATTCCAACTTCTTGCTCAAAGAGGAATTTTCCCCTCCCCAGTTTACCAGACAGGTGGTCATCTAGCTCTGTTTGAAGATCTCTAAGATGTGGAACCTATTACAGCAGGGTTCTCACATCCTTTATTACAGACATTTGTTTTTACAAATGTGACTTAAGATAACTTCAGCTTTTTTGGAGAATGTTGTATCATACTGTTGACCTGCATTAAGGTTGCGGCCCCACTAAGTCCCTTAGACATTTTTGCATGTTCCCTTCAGCGAACCTAATACTGAGGTCTCATGAATCATACACATCATCTTTCCATGTAGGAATGTAAACAAAACACTTCAACTTTAGGAAGTCCCTTGTGATTTCTCTTTCTTGTTTACCTTCTCATACTTCTCTTGATTCTTGTGTTTGAAAGTCAAATTTTCTATTCAGCTCTGGTCTTTTCACAGAGAAAGCTTGAAAGTCCTCTATTTTATTGAAAATTTTGCCTTGGAGCATGATATTCAGTTTTGCTGGGTAGGTGATTCTTGGTTTTAATCCTAGCTCCATTGACCTCCAGAATATTGTATTCCAAGCCCTTCGATCCCTTAATGGAGAAGCTGCTAGATCTTGTGTTATTCTGATTGTGTTTCCACAATACTCAAATTGTT
>CM053622.1:465180815-465247410 GCA_028646595.1 Phalanger gymnotis | reverse complement strand
TTCTCCTCATTGGCTTTTTGGAGCTCTTTTGCCATTTGAGTTAGTCTATTTTTTAAGGTGTTGTTTTCTTCAGTATATTTTTCAGTATTTTTTTGGGTCTCCTTTAGCAAGTCATTGACTTGTTTTTCATGGTTTTCTCTCATCCTTCTCATTTCTCTTCCCAATTTTTCCTCTACTTCTCTAACTTGCTTTTCCAAATTCTTTTTGAGCTCTTCCATGGCCTGAGACCAGTTCATGTTTTTCTTGGAGGCTTTTGATATAGGATCTTTGACTTTGTTGACTTCTTCTGGCTGTATGTTTTGGTCTTCTTTGTCACCAAAGAAGGATTCTAAAGTCTGAGTCTGAATCTGAGAGCATTTTCACTGCCTGACTGTGTTCCCAGCCAAATTAATTGACCCTTGAATTTTCTGTCAGGGTATGACTACTTGTAGGGTAAAAAGTACTTTGTTCCAGGCTTGAGGGGATGCACTGCTGTTTTCAGAGCTATTTCTATACAGCCAGCTCTGCCACACCAGCACTCCTCCTTTCCCAAGAACCCCCAACCAGGACCTGACTGGTATCTTAAGCAGGCTGTGCACTCCTGCTCTGATCTGCCACTTAATTCCTCCTAACAGGTGGGCCTGCGGCCAGAAGTAACTCCAGATGTAGTTCTGTAGCTGCACCACCCCCTGCTGCCCCTGGAGTGGTGGCTGAACTGCGAACTCTGTCCCCTGCAGCTTTTCCCACTAACCTCTGTTGTCTTTGGTGTTTGTAGGTTGAGAAGTGTGGTAACTGTCACAGCTCACTGATTCATGGTACTAGGGCCTGTTCCACCCCGCTCCTGGTCCGGTTGGTCCTGCCACCACCCATGCTGTGCTCTGCTCCCGTCCGCTCCCAGCCCTGTGCGTGATACACCTCATCCAGAGACCATCCAGGCTGTCCTGGGCTGGAGCCCTGCTTCCTTCTGCTATTTTGTGGGTTCTGCATTTCTAGAATTTGTTCAGAGCCATTTTTATAGGTTTTTGGAGGGACCTGACGGGGAGCTCACACAGATCCCTGATTTCCAGCTGCCATCACAACAGGTCTAAGTCCATTATTCCAAATATTACTTATCCTTCCTAGTTTCATGCCATCCACAAACTTAAAATTATGACATCCATCCATTCACCCAAGCTATTATCAAAAGTGTAGAATATAATAAGTTCAAAGACACATCCTTGTGGCACTCCACTAGAGACATTTGGCGTAATCCATTAACTTGTTTAAGATCCATTTGACCTGGTCTACATGTTTCCATTCTGTCAGGTCAAAAAGAGAAGCATTATCAAATGCCCTGCTAAAATCCAGCTATGCTGCTATTATAGAAACCTTGTCAAAAAAGTAAACGAGATTTAGCATGACCTGTTATTCTGGCAGTCAGCAAACACCACTTTCCTTTGTACATGCAAGAGAACCATTGCTTTAATAATATGTTTCAGAATTTGTACCAAGAATTGCAGTTAAAATTACTAGCATATGGTTTGAAGATTCTATCCTCTTGTCAATTATTTTAAAAAATTAAAATCATGGCAACATTTGCCCTATTGCAGTCCTGTGAAGCCTGAGTCTGCGATTTTGCCAGTTCTTTCAGTACCTTGGATTGTAGTTCAACAGATTCTGATGACTTGGACTGGTTTAGGGAGACAGCTAAGTTTCTGTTACCATCTCCAAACCTAGTCAATGATAACACATGATAATACATGATAAGCACATTAGAGAGGGAAAAAATAGTCAACTGAGCTCCGTGGGTCCGTGGGTATATCAATTGTGAAGGGGGATGTGATCAGGTAAAGGTTTAATGGAAGAGGTAGCATTTTTGTTGCATTTTAAGGAATGAGTAGGAACTTTGTATGAATGGACATTCCATTAGCAAAGGCAATGGAGTGAGGAAACAATATGTTCAAGGGACTAAGAAAACAATATGTTCAAGGGATTGAGAATAGTTCAATTTGACCAGAGATACTATGCATGGAAAGGAATAATATAAGATTGGATTGGAAAGGTAAAGTGGTACCAGATTGAAGAGGGCCTTGTCTGCTACAAAACGATTCAGTAAACATTTATCAAGTGCCTACTATGTATGCACCAGGCACTATGCTAAGCACTGGAGATACAAAAAGAGACAAAAGATAGTACCTGACCTCAACAGAGTCCTTTACTTGGGATCCATGGATCCCATGGATATCAAATTGGTAACTGCATTTCAATATAATTGGTTTCCTTTGTAATTTCATGTCTTTTATACACTATTTTTTTGAGAAAGCATCCATGGACTCCACCAGACTGTCAAAAAGGTCCATGACACAAAAAGTTTAAGAATCCCTGCCATTAAAGGATTCTGAGATTTATTCTGGTATCTATGAATCCCATGACACTACATTATATTTTAACCATCTATTCCATATATATACATATATATATATATATATTTTAAAAGCCTCACCGATTCCTGTCTTTTCTGCAAGCTAATTGACCTACATTTTAAAAAGACTACACTTAGAAAGTTTTCCTTCAGTATTTCAGGAAGTAAGTTTTTGGTTTTAGGGGAAAAATAATCTGGTTGGCAGCACTTCTTACATTTTCTCTTAAGGATCTGTGAAGATGTTCTGGGAAGGAGGACTATTGTATAACTGTCAGTCAACTAGATTCTTTTTCTTGATAACTTCCAGAGTAGCAGTGGCAGTGGCTTTTAAAGCATCTTTTACACTCAGGTCATCAGTCAGATAAGGTACGACTTACCTTTGATCCATTTATCTATTTCATGGTCATCAAATTGTTAAGGATGCTTCTAGGCATTTAAAATAAATGCTTCTTAGACCGAAGAGCTGAGGAGAGCTGGAATCATACTTTGGGATAGCCAAAGACTGACTGAGTTTAGAGAGTATCTTGGGGTTAATCTTGCTACCCACTGGATGTCACTGTTGCTGCACCAAAATGTAAAGTAATCTAGCATTTTTCTGTCCCCCCAAAGGCATGCAGAAACTTAATTTGGAGATCACAGTGATAATGCTGGGAGAAGAAACTGAGAAGTCCAATAGATAGACCTACAGGCAGGCAATTAAAATATTTAGTCCACATCATTGTCTGTTCTCATAATTGCAAAACTCAATAACATGTATTCATGTTGAGGTTAGAGACCTATCAGGTTTTTCTCAAAGCCGTATGTCCTATTACTGAGATACTGTTCTTGGTTCAGAAGCGGGGCAGATGTTTGTACATCTGCTTCTCTTCTTACCATTGAGGTTTCAGAGGAGACAATGATCATTCACTTTAGATAAGGAACATGGAAATGAAATATGAACGTGGCAAGTACTGGATAGAACAAAACAGATTTTATTTGTGAGATTTTTTAAGCTCTTATTCATGAATATTTGAACTATGAAGGCTTACCATACATTGAGAGCACCCAGTCATTTCCACACTTCTTTTCTTCTGAGTAAATACTGTTCCCTCCACCTCCATCTTCAACATTTTATTGAGTGTTATGCAGTGTGTAAATGCCACCCCAAAGAATCCCAAGTATTGCCTTAATTGTTTGAATTAATCTCCAGTTGATTCATGAGGAATTGGAAGAACTTATCTGCATATCACTGTGGTGATAGAAAGTTTGGATTTGAAATCCTCAATTCAGTACTTAAAATTGGTGAGTTTTCTGTCTGTGAGGAACACTTTGCCTTTTTGGTCCATTGCTTGACATGAACTCTACCCTGCTGTATTTAGGTGATTCAGGGAAGATTTTAATAGCTTTAATTAGGCAGTGTTCATTTATTGACTGTCTGCTATGTGTACAGCACTGGACCCCATGCTAGAGGAATCAGAAGAAAGATAAGATGTAGTCTGGGTTTTAAGGGGTAAACACTTGACACACGGACAAAACAGGAGGGTGACACGGCCATACGAACATTGTCTTTGTCTCTTCATCCTGTGGATCTCCATTTCTGGGACATAGAGACATGGGGGAGCATGTTCCAACTCAGACAGAAATAGCACATGGGACAAGAGCGATAGGGATGTGGCCAGCTCTACTTATATTCCCAAATAGGACATCTCTTCTATCTATGTTCCTTTCCTTTTGATTTTTTGTTTGATCATCTGAATTACTAGCATTTAAAGTGTCTCTAGCTCTTTAATAAATGTTTGCAAAGTGCTTGGTATCATGTTATGTCATTTGATCCTGACTAATGCCTATCAAGAAGGTGCTATTATTCGTACTATTTCAATTGAAAACGAGGCTGAGAATAGTTAAGTGACTTGCCCAGGGCCACACAGATGGTAAGTAGCCGAGGCAGAATTTCGACTCAGGCAAAGCATCAAGGTAGGAGTGGAAATGTTTGGGGTACCCCCTGAATGTCCAGGAAACTGGTAACAAATTGCTTAGATAGAAGCCTATGCTTATTGCCATAAAAACAGATCCTTTTAGCACTATTTAGGGGATAGGAACTGGATTTGTCTTTTCATTGGGCAGTGAGAGATTAAGTGACTTGTCCACAGTCACACAACGAGTATTTTTCAGAGGCTGGAATTGAACCAAGGTCTTCCTGGCTCTGAGGCTGCTCTCTACCCAGAGGCCATCATGTCTCCTGGCTGTGTTTGACAGAGAATGATCACAGAAGTGAGGCAGTCTAAGAATTACTGAAATCTTTTAAATGACAGCTGGAAAAGGCAGACTGACATATTTTGGGGAATGGTTCCGAATTTGTTAGGGTAATGGGAAAAGTAAACAAAACTTATCAAGGGCTCCTCCCTCTCCAGATGTCTGAACTCCACTGGGAGGCTACTTGATGTTGCAACAAGGCATTTGGGGAAAACATGTTAGATCAGGAGAGGTCTGGAGCTATTTGGTGTTTGTTTTTACCCTTGATTATGTGTTTTCTAACTTAGGGCAAGTTCCAATGAGCCTTTACTAGGGCAATAGCACAGATTTCATTGAGAGCAGTCGCTCACTTTACATCTTTTTTTTTCATTAAAAAACCCTAAAAGTTGTATTTGTAATGAGAAGATTGACACCCTGTGTTTTCTGTAGGACCTTCCCTTGATAAGATGACTTTGGTTGGCTTACCAGATGGATGGGGTAACTCTGATTTATGGCTGCCCACACCCTACTGCTTTGTTTATCATCAATGACACAGCAGACCTTTTCCTCAGTCCTGGAACTGAATAAAGCAATAACCTCACCATAAGGGTGGCTAGAATTGGAAGATGATAAATATTTATCACCAAATCTCCTTTTCCTAGCAACCACAAATGATGAAGGGAATTAATGTCACCCAGAGCCTCGTGTGTCTAATTTTTTGAGATTCGTTGCCAGGAAAATAAAAGCTCCCCCCGCCCTTCCCTTTCTTCATTAATCAAGCAGATTGATTGCTATGAGTTCCAGAAATCTCAATATGGTTTTCTAGTAGAGGTAGAAACAAGTACTGAGTCTGAAGCATATTCTCTCTGAGTCTTGGGGATGTTGGCGAGAGTCTACCTGAAAAAATGACCAGCTCTCCCTCGGTTGTTAAATCTCCGGTGTGAGCATTTACACCTCAGAACTGGGCAAAGGCCATAAATCTGAGCATTATTTATTATTTTGTTGATTGTCTAGATTTGAGAAAGTGATGAAGAAAATACTGATAATACATTTTTTATTCTATTTTATTATTTCTATCATTAGCACTTAACAATTATATCCTAGGCGCTTATCTAAGAAAGATTTAAGAACCATGATTCCAGAGGACCAGAGATGATAAAAGACACTTACCTTCTGACAGTGAGTCAATGAACTCAAGAATGAGATGTGTTTTTTAACATGGCCAGTGTGGAGATTTGTTTTGCTTGACTATGCATATTTGTTAAAAAGGGGCTTTTTTCTTTCTCTCAATATTATTTTTCACTCTGCCATCTTGGCTCCGCCCCCCTTAATTTTTTTTTGGAGGGGAAGTAGTTTTGGTGGAAGTAGGGAGTTAGCAATAAAGTTACAAAATGAAAAAAAGTAGGATGAAAGTGTCATTGACACATCTTTAAAATGCACAGAAAGGAACAGGAGTAAGGTTAATAGGAAACAGACAAAGCAGAATAACGGAAAATAATTCGTTGAAGTGTATAGTTTGAGAGTTAGAAGCAATCCAAATGTAGTACAGATTTAGAGCTGTGTATGCAATCCCCTTTTCCTGCTCTTCTTCGCATATGGAAATGCTCATCTTATTTGGTGTTCGATCACATCAAAATAAAATGAAGATAATAAAAGATATAGTAGGCCCTTTATAAATGTCGAATTGAATTATGTCTTATAAAGAATGTGTAGGTTTAGTGATGAACCATCTCCATATAAATACAAGTATTTGCCCTAAGAGGGAAGGCATTATGAAGCAGTTTGAGATGTTAGGTATGTTCAGAATGATTCTTGGAATGTTTGACCTAATTATTAAATTTATGTATTTGGATTATGGCTGTGTTAGTCAATGTTAGCAGAAGGAATGCTAAATATGGAGGGCAGGGCACTCGACCTCTGGTCTATCATAAACTGGCTGTATGAGTTAGAACAAATCTCAGCCTCTGGGGCACTCAATTTCCTCATTGTCAAATGAGGAAGGTTGGATCAGATGATCTCTTCTAACACAAATACTCTGATTTTTATAATTTATTATTTTTTCCTTCTTGGATTCTCCCTCTCCTCTAGTGACCTCAGAAACATCTTTGGCATTAGGAGTTCTATAATTTCATTTGTGTTCATTTCTCAAATTTTTTCTTTTTCTACCTACCATTCATCTATTCTTTTAAAAAGTCCTCTAAGATACTTTCCACTTCCTCCTCTTCCTCCTCCTCCTTCTCCCCCTTCCTCGTCCTCCTCCTCCTCTTCTTCTTCATCTTCTTCATCATCTTCTTCTTCATCTTCTTTTTCTCCTTCTTCTCCTTCTCCTTCTCTTCCTCCTCCTCCTCGTCGTCATTCTCCTCCTCCTCCTTCTCTTCTTCTTCTTCTCCTTTTCCTCTTCCTCCTTCTCTTCCTCCTCCTCCTTCTCCTCCTCCTTCCCCTCTTCTTCTTCTTCTCTTTCTTCTTCTTCTTCTTCTCCTCTTCATCCTCCTCTTCTTCCTCTTCTTCTTTTCCTCCTCCTCCTCTTCTTCTTCTCTTCCTCCTCCTCCTCCTCATCCTTCTTCTTCCTTTTTATAATTATCCATATGTTCGATACGGTCCTGCCCAACTGGATACATGGGTAATGGTTATATGCCTTCTCTAATAGTGACCTGGCATGGATTTGCTTTTTTAAAAAATTTAACTCTATTATTAGATTATTGGATAGTGAGTATCTCGGAATTCTTTAGACTAAACACTGGTGCAAGGGAACACTCCAGTCTTCCTGGATAGAGAGATGTAGAAGTGAGTACTTCTGTGTAGTGGCAGGAAGTATATAGTACTATTAGCAAAAGATAAAGGAAGCAAGGGTGTGGCGATGTATGTGTGACACAAAGTAGGTTTTAAGGTTCTATCCTTGCCCCAGAATGGAACTTTAATCACTCTTTTCCTTGGAGTTTCTTTTAGATTTCTCAGTAGTTAAGGTAATATCAGTGGAAATTTTGCCCAACCTTGGGTACACTGTGAATGTACCCAATTCACTGTACTCGGTGTGGGGGAATTTAAGAGTTATTGGTCCAGATTCTATGTGGTGACTAAGTTAATTTCTACATTGCCAATAGGCAAATAGGAGATGCATTAACTTGGTAAGGACATAGCAGCACCATTTAGTGCCCTGGAGATATAATTTACTAAATCGTGCATTAGGAGGTTGAACAAGCTAATGTACTTCTCAAGGTGTCTGCCTGATATTCAGGGAGCAACTAATTCCCCATATTATCACCTCCAACATATCGTAAAAACACTGGTGTGAACGCCATTATCAACATTTATCTCTTAGAGCTTCTCTTTATCCATTGTTAGATTATTAAAGTGTATCTTCATCAACTTCCAAATGGGTAGTTCTTTCAAATAGAAGGCATGTTTTTCTCAGGGGGTTGACAGGTTGCCTGGATGCCTTCTGTATTTCCCTGAAGACATCCAATTTTAAATTCCCACTAGGGAAAAATACCTTTGCATGTGGATGCCATGCAAGACCAGGTAAAAACCCATTCCCTAACAATGGCCAGAGGCAGCATGATGCAATGGCTAGAAAGCCAGCCTCAAAGTTAGGACAGTAAGTTCATTACCAATCAGACACATGAGTAAATAACTGTTTGTTGATCAGTGATTAATTGAGTGATTGACGTTGGCTGTGTGCCCCTGGGCAAGTCATTCATCCTCTCAGTGCTCCAGAAAAGTTTCTAGGCCTATAAATTGCCCAGTAGCAGCTGGTTTGCATTTGCAGAGGGAATTTCCTCACTAGGCTGCTCACTGATCAGTGAAATTACAGGCCTAGGCAAAAAAATTGATATGTTTTTCAAGGATGTTTCTTTAAAAATAAGGCACAGCTTTACCTCCTCATTAAAAAAAAAGCTTTGGGGAATTTCTTTAGCTTTTCTACCACTCCTGGCAAATATAACTGTGCTCTATGCCAGCATTTTGTGCAGTACTTGAATTTTCAAGTTTCATTTTCTAATCAGGGGACTCATTTACCTCTCGATGCCTAGCCCAGGAGTAATGGAGCTTAGAGAACCTTTAGATAGGACACTCTGCTTTTTTTGCTCCTTTTTTTCTGGAAAGGACAAGGAAAAGGACACAGGAGAATCATCTCTCCTTACCCAAAGAGAAACAGAAATTAATGACCAGTCTGTCCTGCCTCCAAATGCAGCAGCTCTATCATTCACAAGTATCATAGGATTTCCAATCATATGGGTGCCTAATTACAAAGCTGTATCACCTCAAGAGACTGTGCCTTCAGTGAATTCTGTGCAGTCACCCCCCAGTGCCTTACCAGCAGATCAATGGTAATGACAAGCATGCCAGTGGAAGCTTGCTTTAAAATTCCCATCATAAAACCCTTCTGAGGACTATGCAAAATGCCTAGCTGTGTGCACTATGGTTTTAAAATGATAAAATCAATATGTTTGGAAAGATTTACATTTTCATCAGGGGAAGTGAATGTTGAAGCTTCAGGTGTCCGGGGATTAATCCCAAATAGCAGTGAATTTGCAGAAATGATTTATGGATTTTTGAGAGACATTTTTATCTAAAAAGCCCTAAGAATACTGCTTTGGAAAGAAAACCAAACTGATGGTTTGCATTAATTAGTGACTGTCTAACTTTTATATCTACAACTATCTATCTATCTATCTATCTATCTATCTATCTATCTATCTATCTATCTATCTATCCATCTACCTATCCATCTACCTACCTACCTTTTTACTGATAGGCACGGGAACAATGTTTTCCTTGGTATAGGGTACTTCCAGGTAGGGAGACTGCCTCTTCTAAGGCAAGTCTGCACCTTCTCTGTGAGTTAATAGTCTTTGAGAATTGCCTAGAGCACTGAAAGGTTAAGAGTCTTGTCCAGGGTCGAGTAGCCAGTATTTGTCAGTCAGAATTTGAACCAAGGTCTTTCTGGTTTTGAGGCTGGCTCTAGATAGACTGTGACATGCTGCCTTTAAAAAAATTTTTTTAAGTAACAAAAAAACTATTTTGTTCTTCTGCCCCACTCCCAACAACAATGATAAAAACCAAAACAAAATCCTTTTAACAAATGTGCATAGTAAAATAAAAATTTCCTCATCCGCCATGTCTAAAAATATGCCCCATTCTATACACATTCTATATACACTTTCATATCAAGAGATTGGTAACATGCTTCATCTCTGTATACTGGAATGCTGGCTCATCAGTGTGTTGGTTGGGGTTATTAGTTCTTCCAAAGTTGTTGGTCATTACATTTTTGATATTGTATAAGTTGTTCTCTCTTTTCGTTATTGTATGTGTTCTTCTGGTTCTGCATCAGTCCATAAAAGTCTTTTCCAGTTTCTCTGAAACTGTCCCTTCCATAATTTTCTTAGACTGCTGTTTATTTAGGCATTCCCCAGCCAATGGGTACTTCCATAGTTTCTAGTTCTTTGTCATTAAAAGCTGCTTTAAATGTTTTTCTATATTTGAGTCATTTTTATAAGTTCCATGTCTTTGATACATAGATCTAGTCATGGTATTACTGAGTCATAAGGGAGGCTTTATTAACCTTTGGGGTATAGTTCCAAATTGCTTTCCAGAATGGCTGGACCAATCCACGGCTCCACCAATAGTGCATTAATATCCCTGTTTTCTTACGGTCTCAATAATATTTCTTACTCTTCTTTTGTGTCACCCTGATCAATCTGATGGGTATAAAGTAAAAGCCTCAGAGCTGCTTTAGTTTGTATTTATCTAATTATAGGGGTTTGGAATATTTTTTTTCATATTGCTATAATAGTTTGGATTTCTTCCTTAGAAAACTGTCTGCTTGAGTGAAGGGAGCAGAACCAGGAGATCATTATACACAATTACAGACACATGGTATCTGTGATGACTAACTTTGATAGACGTGGCTCTTCTCAAGAATGCAAGGTTCTAAGACAGCTCCAAAAGACTCATGATGGAAAAGGCTATCCACATCCAGAGAAAGAATTACGTAGTCTGAATGCAGATTGAGGCAAACCATTTGCTCTCTTTTTTTCCCCCTCTTTTTTGGTTTCATTTCTCCTTTCTCCTGATTCATTCCACTGGTTTAATTCTTCTTTACAGCTGGACTATTATGTAAATAATATGGTATATGTAGAATAAGGTATATGTAGAACCTACATTGGATTGTCATCTTGGATGGGGAGTGGGGAGGAGAGGGAGGGAGAGAAAATTTGGAACCCTAAAACTCGTGGAACTAAGCGTTGTCCACTAAAAATAAAAAAAAAATAAATTTGTAAAAAAAAGAAAACTGTCTGCTCATAACTTTTGTCCATTTATCAATTGGGAGATGGCTCTGATTCTTACAGATTTGAATCACTTCCTTATATCTCTTAGCTAAGATGTTCCTGGGAGTTTCCGTTTGGGGGTTTCTTTCAGGAGATGAACAGTAGATTCTTCCTCTTTCCACTAATTTTAGCTGTATTGGTTTTATTTGTGCAAAAACTTTTAGATATACTCAAATTGTCCATTTTGAAAAATTGTCTGTGATCCTCTCTATCCTTTATTTGGTCATGAGTGCTTCCTCTATCTACAGATCTAAAAGGTTATTTCTTTTTTGCTTTCCTAGTTTTTTTTTTTTTGATGATATCACCCATTATGTTTAAGTAGAGTTTCTATTCAAAGCTTATCTTGTTATATGATACGAAATGTTGGGCTGTGTGAAATTTTTGCCAGCATTTTTGTCAAATAGTGAGTTCTTACTCTAGCAACTAGGGTCTTTGTTGTTTAGTGAACACTGTACTATGCCGTTATTTTGCTTCTGTATGTTGTGTACCTAATCTGTCATTAATCAGTAGCAAATTGTTTGGGCGATGACTGTTTCATGGCATAGTTTGGGATCTGGTACTTGCCATTCCCACTTATTTTCATTTTCCCTCGAGATCTTGACCTTTTGGTTATATGGCTTTTTTTTAAAGAACTGCAAAAATGGAAGGCTAAGTTTTTCTAAAAAAAAAAATTAGGTATGTCCTTAGGCTACTCTTGGCTTTTGGTTGAAAGGTATAGGCTGGGCAGAGTAGCCTCATTGGGTTGAAAGCGTTTTGAGATGTTTTGTCTTGAACTATGGTTCTCCCATTAAACCTAATAAGGGCCAAATATCTTTCATTGATCTATAACATTTCCTTGCTAGGAAGCCATAGTAAATGAGAATTGTCCCCAGAGACTGACTCACCGGTGCTTCTCTTGTTCTCCACACCATTTCTTACAGCTTGATAAAAACTTGGATTTTGATTGTGAGCCACCTAGAAAATCCACAGGTGGCTTTTTTGGATTTTGTTGTTCAATTGTCTTTATTTCCTAAATCCTTTCCTCTGTGATTGTTCAAAATGACCAAATTTTTAACTCTTTGGAAAGTTTAGTCAGCTTTCATTTATCCAAGATAATTTAGGGGAGCAGAGATATAGTAACGAGTTTCACGATACATTTCTGTTTGGCTTCTGTGTATTATTACTGCTACTAACATATTGGAAACATACTTTTAAAATTTTCTAAATATGTTCACATGGTACACACAAGGATATGCTTTAGTCTTCCAGAATAAGGCAATTGTGAAATTTTCAAGATAAGTATTTATACCTCAGAAATCACAATCACTACAAATCAGGGCTTGATTTATTGTTTTGTGGATTGCCTCGACTTAAAGAAGTTGAGAACGCAGATAAAATTTAAAAATTTAAAAGTGGTATACATGCAATCCTCCCCCACCAGCCAGTTGTTAAACAATTACCGGGGCACCCTATATTGGTCTATACATTTTGCTTGAGGTTTGCAGGAGTGCAGTAGAAGGCCCAGGGAATTGAGTTGTCTAAGAGGCTAATAAGGCTGGAGGCCTTATGACTATGGGTTTATTATGTCCTTGTCCTTATCCTTGTCCTTCTCCTCTTCCTCCTCCATCATTTATGTAGCACTCTAAAGTTTGTGAAGTGTTCCAAATCCTTAATCTCCTTTGAACCTCACAATACTCTTACACACAAAGACAGACAGACAGACACACACATACCCATTTACCTCCTCAGATTTCCTTCATCATTAGGAGCTTAGGAAATGTTCCTAAGGAACATTCCTATTAGGAATTCCTACATGAAAGGTGGGCCTGTTTAAAAATAGAGTTGGGAGATGGAATGTCATGCGCAGGACATAGCTACTAAACTAGTTTGACTAGCATGGGTAGTTGTACAAAAGGGAGAGATATAGATTAAGATTGGAGAGAAACATTTCTGTGAATAGAAGATGAAAAAGTATGAGAATAAAAGGTCTAGGATGAAGGGAATTTAGTTGATGGTAGAGTGGTTTATAGAAAAGGCAATACGAAAGAAGGCAGTGGAAGAAAGGGACTTTGGAGAGGTAAATTTGGGCTGCTGTAACAACAATGTTGTTTGTTGCTAATGTGGCTGTGTAAGATCAATAACACAAAAAGGGCTGATAACATGGGTTCTTTGATCTGCTTTTCTAAGGAAAGCAACTTTAAGGGGTTAATGATCTTACTTTAATTAAACATACATATACCATTCCCTTAGTTCAGTGGGAAAAGCCAGCACCCTGAACTTCAGAGAAAACACAAACAGAAATTAGAAGCATACATTATATAAACAGAGCAAATAACACAAACTAGTCTATCCATAGCAATACATAGTTACCAGAGAAGCACCAACATCTGGGTTTTCAGAGCCGGGGGTGGGGTGCTGCTTCAATGGCTTGCCCAGAGTCGCGTCAGCAACACTCTTCCAATGAGTGTGCACCCCGAAGTCAAACACTAACCTTCCATATATGCTGTTCAGGACTCTGAGGATCTTTGTAGATAGTGAATCTTAATCACATGGATCAAAGAATCCACCATCTACAGGCCTGGGAAAGTATCACTTAATTGAGGAGTCCTCTCCCTCTAGGATTTCGGAAGGATGAAGGGCAGCATTGATGGAAGTCATGGGGAGTTAGGCCTGAGAGACTGGATTGGTAAATACATGGAGATCACATAGTCAACAAGCATGTTATGTGCTTGGTCCCTGATCCACAAGGGCCAGATTGAGCTCAAAAGTGGAACCAATCTGTAGCTTAATTCCATTCCTTTTCATCTGTTGAGTGTAGAGATGGATGAGTTGGGAGAGGCAGGCAGGTAGCATAATGAATGCTGATTCTTGGGACCAGACTTATAGTTGACTTTCAGGGAGGAGGTTGCTGCAGAGTAGGCAAGAATCAGTAGAGGGTGGCAGCTTTTTCAATACAAAATGTAGACATTTAAATGGCATTAGGCATATGTACCTCATCAAATACCCCTCATGCCTGCAAAATTGGACCATGTAACATCTTTGGCATATCTGAGTATATAGGTGTCATCTTTTATACTAGGAGGTAGCAGAGAGGAGAGAATTTTGGTCTAAACTTATGGTAAGGAGGATGTATAAATCTGGGGAAAAGGGATGGCTCTAGAGCTTTGCACTCTCCATGTGGAAGTCAAAGAGAATCAGAAGGGAGACTCTCATTTGTCCTCCTCTTCTTTTCTCTCCTTTCTCTTTGTACAGCTTCCTTTCTCTCTGGTCCCTTCTCTTATCTTCTTTTGGTAGTATGGAGGAAAGAACCCTGGGTTTGATATCAAAGGACCTGTGTTTGAATTCTGGCTTTCCTACTTACTGTTTGCAGGGACTTTTGAAAACATTTCTAAGTCTCAGTTTCCTTATTTATAAAATAAGGGATTGTTTTAGAATATCTTTAAGGTCCTATCTAGCTCTCGCTATGTTATCCTATCTCTTCCTCCTCCAGATGGATGTAAGGGCGAGGAATGTTACCTGAGACGGGAAATTGAAATCTTTATTTCAAGGTACAGCTGAAAATAAATGCTTCCATGGAGTCTTTCCTGATCTTTCCAGCTTAAAACATGTCACCCTCCTCAAACTGCTTGAAGCAGCAATTCTCAATCTTTTTGAGTATAAAGATCCCCTTTTAATGGCAAAAGGACTGTTTACAGGCCCCCTCTTGATTTTATTAGATAGAACATTGTTTAAGACAATACCCAATGTCTCCTTAAAAGTTATTCTTGAATTCATGAACACTTTAAGTGAACTTATATTTTACTAATGACAATATGTTAGACAGGAGACATGGGAGATACTGGAGGTATCTAGCAGGTTCGCTCTTGATCTGGGCAGATAGGAAGCTAGGAATGGAGTCATAATAAGGGGTTAGATAAGCCTACTTTGTTCTAGTCTATTCTTCTCAAAAGGTTGCTGATAATGGTAGCACCAACTCCTACAGCATCCCATAATCACTCTTCTCCCAGGGGTGGGAGAGAATGTAGTAGGAGCTAACAACTTCTCCTGGTCCCTTAAGCCTCAATGGGGACCAGTTGAGGCAAGCACACATGTACATTGCCCTTGTGCATTCCTATTTCCCAGTTACTGACCAATGCCCACTTGATTTATAGGGCAACAGACAAAGAAAGCATTTTGCCAACATTAAGCTCACAGGTTAACTTTAGCAATATCATCATGACTTAATACAGTGAAAGCGTAGTAAATCAATGCTGTGTCATTCCTATATCTCACTGCACAGTCGCATTAGAAATTGTTTATAACTATGATCCTGGGAACTATTATCTAAAAAGGAATAACAAAATCCTCCTTATTTACACAATATTATCTATATATATTTGAAAAAGTAATAATACCTATTTGTATGAAACGTTTATTTAGTTTTAAAAAAGTAATTATGCTGAATCATGCTTCATATTTTACTAGAACAAAAATGCTTGGTAAACATGTAATTTGAAGACTCCTTACAAAAAACTAAACAGTCCGTAAATTGAGAACCACTGTCCTAGCGGGCTCTTTTTCTGGATCTTTATTTTGCCCCTATCATATTCTCTACCTTGCTATACTTATCTCTATATGGGTCATGCTTCTCACCTTCCCCCAAATTCTCTTGAATTAGACTGTAGGCTCTTTGGGCAGGAAGTCTATCTTAGTATCTTATTTCATCTTTATATCCTCAAGCCTTGACTGCAGCCACAAATAAGAGAGAGAAATTGGAGCTTTGTCCCAGCTGCCAACATTTAGAAGGTGTTAACAGTACTTATATTCCTTTTGGCAGGTGGGAACACCTATTAAGACCTATTAAGTAAGAATAATTAAAATAGGAGCCTACTAGACAACCCACACTCTCGCTTCCACTCCATACCCCTGTATGTAGGTGAGTTTCTCCCTGGCCTGGGCCCTGTACTGCTTGCTCCTCTAAAGGAAGCTTCCCTGTGTTCCAGACTCTCTGCTCAAGTGGTGCTGGGTCTCAGAGTCTTTCTCTCCATGAAGCCTTGTGTCCCAAGGTCCAAGGTCTCTCTGTCCCAACATTTTTTTTCTTAAAAAGTTCATTTGATAAGATATACAGGGGTATAGAAATCTATCTTACCCTACAGGAAAATAGAAGGAAAGGGGATAAAAGAAGGGGTAGGGGGGGCGATAGAAGGGAGGGCAGACTGGGGGAAAGGATAATCAGAATGCATGCCATCTTGGGGTGGGGGTAGGGGAAAGATGGAGAGAAAATTTGTAACTCAAAATCTTGTGGAGGTGAATGCTGAAAACTAAAAATAAATTAATAAAAAAGGTGAGTTTGAGGATGACTTTTATAGTGCTTATGCCAGCAGCCAGATTGACTAGTTATAGGTCTGCCCCTGGGACATTGCCTTGCACATAGCAGGTTTTAAAAAGTGTTTGTGGAATTGAATTTGATATGTGTTTGCATTGTGCTTATTCTTCCCTCTTCCATGTCCCTTGTACATTAGGGGAAATGACGATTACACTACATCATCCTCGTCACCATCGATTTTATTTATTTAGTGCGTTAAGGTCTGCAAAGTGCTGTATGTCTTATGTGAGTCTTAAAACAACCCTGACAGATAGGTGTTTGGGTATTTATACTTTTGCATTTCTTTTGCTACTTTCTAGCATCTTTCTGACCCCATACAGAGAGTTGACTAAATTGGGAGAAAAAAGAATATTCTCGATGTTATGCTAAAATCTGCCAGATAATTGGAGAGACGGTCTAGCTGGTTTTTCTGGCCTTGAATGAACTCTCAGCAGTTCTAGTTTCCAGGCTTTCTTGAATTCTAGCATCTGTTTCATGTTTCACAGTTAATTGGAAGTTACCACTCACTGGAAAAGGGAGAAAGTGGTTGCCAGATAGACAGGCTTGTTCTGCACAGTAGGTACTGTCATCTTCCTAGAACCTAAATGCTTGTGCCAAACCTGGCAGGTGTTAATACCACCTGAGCAGCACAGAAGGAAAAAGGAGGTCTCCTGATGGCTGAAAATTTGTGTGTGTGTGTGTGTGTTTTAATACATAAGGGGTACCTCCTGGTTCCTTTATGAAAATTTTCCTTAGAAGCCTAGGCTTTAGGCTGTCATCCCAGCCTAGTGCAACTCTCCTTGCTTGTTAATCATGTTTTCCAGTCATAGCTTGCATCCAGGTGATAAGAAGGGTTTTTCAGCTTGTTCAGGATGTGAGGATCCAACACCCCAAGTTGCAGAAACTGAAGAAGGTGAACTGGCTGACCTGGCTTGTAAGCAAAGTTCTGTCAGCTTCCATATTTCAATTTGTTAAGTGAATGTCCTATCCTTTCCTTTCCATTTCCATAGTAGAGGAACTTTTCTTCTCTTGTTCCAGAGAACAGAACTAAAATGGGTTTTATATTGTCATTTCATATAGCTTAATGAGTTGAATGTAGTTGTTTAGTGGCTCTGATTTTAGTTAGCTTATATATAAAAGTAGGAGAATGGACTGAGATGATCACTAAAATCCTTCCTAGGCACACATTTTAAAAAAATTCTATATCGCCCTGTGAATATTTTCAATATTGGAAGACTGACCATGTTGGTCATTCAGTCAACTAACACCTACTATGTTCCAGGCACTATGGGAAGCACTAGAGATATAAAGAAAGGCAAAAGATCAAAGGGGGTATGGTCTAATGGTGGAGACAACATGCAAACTATATATATATATACATGCATACATACATATGTGTGTGTACATATACATGATAAATTTGTGTATATATGTGTAGTCTAAGATGTGCCAAGACTAGGAGGACTGGGAAAGGCTTACTTCAATCTGTGAGATGTTAGCTTCAACTTAAAGGAAGCCAGGGAAGTTGGGAAGCAGAGATGAGGGGGGAGAACATTCCAGGCTAGGGGAACAGCCAATGTCTAGAAATAGAATATTATATTCAAGGAACAATAAAGAGGCTGGATTGCAGAGTACATGGAGGGGAATAAGGTATATGAAGACCGGAAAGGTGGAAAGGGACCTGGTTTGGAAGGGATTTAAAAATTAAACAGGATTTTATAGTTGATCCTGGAGCTAATAAGGAGCCAGTGGGATTTATTGAATGGGGGGAGTGCCATGGTCACATTTTTGTGTTAGAATGATCATTTGACAGCTGAGCCGTGGATGAAATGGAATGGGGAGAGACTTGAGGCAAGGGGACCAAAGAGCTATTGAAACAGTCCAGGTGTGAGGTGATGGAGGCCTGACTGAACCAGGGTAGTTTAAGTGGCAGAGGAAAGCAGGGGTCATATAGGAGGTGTTATGAAGGTAGAAACCACAGGACTTGACAAGTCAAGGGTGACCTAGCTTGTGAGCCTGGGTGACTCGAGAATGGTGGTACTCTCCCCAGTAAAAGTGAAGTTAGGAAAATGGGAGGCTCAGATCCATGTTATTTAAGGGAATGTGGTTCAAATATAATCAAACCCATTCATAAAGCACCTTGACAATAAAAAAAACCACCTCATTAACTTGTAAACTATGTACTTAGGACTTTTGTTAATTCAGACATGGACTAGGCTGGTTTGTCTTTTTTTTTTCCTATCACGACATGTAAATGAACACATTATTTCCAAACCTTTTAGTAATATCCATTTTGTCTTCTCCTACCCTCTACTTCCCTTGCTCACATATGTACTAGTTTATGTCAGTCATCTTAAACAAGCTGTTCTGGGCAGCCTTTTTTCTGGGCTAGTAACATATTTTATGGGTATAGAGTTGGAAGGGACCTCAAAGGTCATTTAGAAGATGAGAAATTTGAGGTCAGAAAAGTTGTGATTTGCCTAACATCATAGAACAATTAAATCAGAGAGTGGGGAATTGAACCCAGCTCCCCTGGCTCAAAACCCAGGATTCTTTTATACTATATTAGTGTGATCATAGTGATCCAATCCAAAACTTGGGTGTCACTGACATCTGAATTTCTGCATGTGATAAGACCACTGCATAGACCAAGCCTCTATGTGTTGAACCCATTTATTGCTTATAACATATAGAAACCATTTAGGTCACCAACATTTTGGGAGAATCTCTTCCTAAGTAGGAGAAATTTGTATCTTGGATATGGCTTTGTAATCCTTTTCTCCTTGCATTTCAAGAGTTAAATTGCCTACTATGCAAAATTTATTTTGCTTGGCCCTGCAAGGGCAAAGGCAAAACTGAAACAGTCTTGGTGTTCAAGGAGTCTATAGTCTGCTCTCTGGGTCTCTGGGTCTCTCTTCTCTCTCCTCTCTCCCCCCCTCTCTCTCCTTTCCTCCCTCCCTCTCCCTCTCCCTCCCTCCCTCTCTCTCTCTCTCTCTCCCTCTCTCTCTCTCTCTCTCTCTCTCTCTCTCTCTCTCTCTCTCTCTCTCATGCAACATGCACACAGATAAGTAAATAGAAAGTAATATCAAAAGGGAGAGAGTGTTAACTGGGAATATTGGGAAAGATCTGATATGGGAGGTGATACCTGGCTGTGTCTTAGGATCCCAAGAGGAGGAGGGAGTGCATTCCAGATAGAGGAAACCACCTGTGCAAATTCATGTAGGTGGGATTATGGGAGCAGAAAGAGGAAATGTAATCAGTTGCCACTGGCAGCATCTATTCATCCATTACTGAAGGGTGAAGTGTTGGAGGGAGTTGTTAGACCCCCTGTTTCCCCTCATCTACTCACTCCATGAATTTTCACTGGCTGTTATCCATCCCTGGAATGCTCTCCCTCTTCATCTTAGCCTCCTGGCTTCCCTGATTTCTTTCACATCTCAGCTAATGTCCCACCTTTGGCCAAAAGCTTTCACTAGATCTCCCTTTGAAGATTACCCTCAGTTTATCCTCTATATTTCTTCTCTTTACATAAATTTAAAAAAAATTGCCTCTTCCATTAAAACTGTGAACTCCTTGAGAGCAGACTATTTTCATCTTTCTTTGTAATCCCAGTGCTTTGCACAGTACTTAGCAGATAGTAGGCATTTAATAAACGCTAATGACTATCTGACTTCTGGCCCCTGGATCTGGTAGAGGTGTGGAAGGTGGTGGGAACATAAATAGTTTGGCCGCCGATCGTTGGATGGTTTTCGACTTAGTGTCGAGTATCATTACCTTAAATGACATCCTAATTTATATAACATAGATTAGTCTGAATAGATGGCTTTTTGATTATTTTCTTCAATATTGTAATTCTTACAGGACTGTCAGAATTGAAGCTGGACTGTATGGGGCAAAAACAAGTTTTAGGAAAGAAAAGAATCAGGAGCAACTCTTCTTAAAGTGATAATATAAAGAAGAGATATTGTTTGCCGTCCTGAAAAAAGAGACACACTCACAATTGCGAGATGAGTGTATGGCAGGGCATGGTAAAATTGCAACCACAGTGCAGTATTTTACAGCTAGGATGCCTTCTTCTCCCAATGCAGGCTGATAAAATACAAATGCCATTTAGGCATTGGATTTACAGTTACTTTAGCGTATGCCCTGAAAACACACATCATCAGGGAATGGTATAGTTCACGGAGAAAACAAGTTAGCACTGAGAAGTTCAATTACTCTCCTAAAATATCAATAATGTAGCTGTAAGAAAGCACAAACAACAGGCCCTTTCCTATATTGGATGTATTCTCAAGACATCTATAAAGTCTTGCTACAAACAGCTAGAAAGTAATAGCTATAAATGGAGCTCAGTGGGAAGACAGTAATAGGGACTCCTCTGCCCTCATCACCAGTTCGGCAATTTTGCTGATACCCCATCACCTCTTGGCATGGACTTCTCCATTGTTATTCTTGTATTTTCTTTTCTTTTTATTACTACTCTTTTATTGGGCATAGACAACAGTTATTTTTTGAGAATCCTAGATCTTTTTCATAGGTTTTGGTTTCTCCGCTTTTCTGGTTCCTTCAATGATGTGTACTAAGTGAATTGTATAATCCCTTGTCTGACTACAGAGTTATTTTCAAGCATCTGTAACTATATCAGTTGATTGGTGTGTGTGTTTATGTGTGTGTGTGTGTGTGTGTGTGTGTGTATTTATAGTTTTCATCACAGAGGAACAGAATCACAGAGTTTAAAAGTTGGAAGGAACCTCAGTAGCTACATAATCCAACCCATACATGAAAGAATCCTCATTACTATATATCTAACTGCTGGTTTTCTACCTCTGCTTGATTCCCTCCAAGGAAGGAGATCTCAGGCCCTATTGAGACAGTCCATCCCACTCTTAGCTCAAGTTGGCAGGAAGTTTTTCTCTCCTAACAACCAATCCTACATTTGCATCTTTCCAGATCATTCATTGCTTTTTCTTCTGACCTCCATGGCCCAAGAGAACAAATCTATTCCTTCCTTCACACAGCAGCTCTTTCAATAGCTGAACACCACTACTCTCATGTGCTCCTTGAGTCTTCTCTTCTCCAAGCTAAACATGCCCACTTCCTTCAGTCAATCTTCCTACATCATAAACTGAAGGCCTGTGCCAGCCCTCGAATCAGGAGGACTTGAGTTCAAATGTGACCTCAGATACTTCCTAGCTGTGTGACCCTGGGCAAGTCACTTAACCCCAATTGCCTTCAAAAGCAAAAAAAAATTAAATAAAAACACACTGAAGGCATTTCACTATAGTGCTAATCTTCCTCCATATACTCTTCAACTTGCTAATGTCCAGTCTAAGTTATTTAATGAATGGATTTTTCAGTTGTTGAAATTCTTTGAAGGCATTTGGTTTCTTTGCCAGGGAAATTTATTGTGAAATCGGAGAGTAGTAAGAACACAGGGGTCTTAAATACCTGTGGAATTAGATAGTTCACTTCAGGCTCTTTGAAAGAGAACATGGTTTCTGAAAAACTTTAAATCTCTCTTTGGTTATTAAATGTGGTTGATACCTACAGCTAAGAGAAATAGATTTATAACATGAAAAAGTGGCTACTTTTATATCTGAAAATGGATAAAACAGTGAAAGGCGGGATAAGCCTTTCTTGCATTTGGTATTTGATGACATTAGACTCTGAAATTTAATAGAAAGCCCGAAGCCAATGGGAACATTTTATTTTAATGGTAACTCCATTCTATACTATACCTAATGGAAATATTAATGTATTAAATTGTAATGTATGTCAATCAACTGTAGTGCAGTTTGTGGCTATACGTCTCCCTTCAGAAGCTTAAGGCTTATATGACACCCTGGGTACAAGGATGTTTAAAAAGAGAGAATGAGCTGAATTTGAGAAGGATTGAGGCAAAGGTACTTCACTAAGGCAGACTGTGTTTTTCTTCTCTGGTTGTTTAGACAAGACTGAAAGCTTCAGTTCTATGCCTTAAAGGGGAAAATTCCCTCTCCTCATATTCATTTGTATAAAAGAGAGCCAAGATGCATAACTAATTGAATGGATCTGATGACTCTGGTACCACTCCTCTCCCATCCCCATCTCCCACTTGTGAGAGTAAGGAATAGAGACGAGGTCTCCTAATGAAGCATCTTTTCCAGATTTATTCTGCCTGGTGCTTTCTTGTGTGCTTAAGTAGTGTTACCTTCTGGAGAGACAGAGATCAGCCCAAGTACCATGTGTTTTTGAGTCATACCACCTAACTGGACACTGAACCTCTGGGAGGTTTTGCCATGAGTGGGGAAAGTTTCATGGTGAATGCCTTAGTAGATCTTTACTGGAGCAGTTGGGAGGGGGAACTGAACTGCTAAGTTTGAGGCTTGCTTACTGCAAGTGGGGTGGCTGCCTGGTCTGGGGAGAATTCATGAATAAGGTACCATTCTCAGGGCTCTGATTCTGATTTTATTAATTTCCAATATTACAATTAAAGTCATATGTGATCTTGTCTTATTAAATTATCTCAATTGAAGCACCAGCTGAGGGGCATAATTTGCTCAAATAGGTGGGGGTGTTGGAAGCCAAGAAACAGATTGAATAAACCTGTAGACTAAAAGAAAGACTCTTTCCACAAGGGAAAGAGTCAGAGAGGTGAATCATGAGGCTGCAGTAGAGTCCCAAAGCAACCCTGGGACCTGTTTTTGATATCTCAGAGTTCTCTTTGGCGAGTCAGGTAACAAATAGGGTGAGGACTTGCTTACAAGGTAGACCCTGCTCCCTGCTCCTGTCAAGCACCCTCCACAATGCCTCTCTGCCCCATACCTTTTCTTTCCCTACTTCTAGTTTTAGACAATTGTCAGCTTTTGAGTAGGTTTCTATTTTATATGCTCAGTACTGTGGTTGGCAACAGAAGTATGAAATAAGATCCTATCCCACAAGGAACTTTAAATTTAATTGGGGAGACAAAAATTAGGAAGAGTAATCAATTAAGGGCCAACCCTGGAGGTACTGATTAGAGGTACAAGGAATTGCTAGAGAATGCCTCATAGAGATAGGTCTCAAGACTGGGAAGAATTTGGATAGAGAGAAGGAAAAACGAGGACATTCTAGGTGGACATGACATAACATGAGCAAAGACAGCAGAAATGGGAATGAATCTATTTCATTATGAGGCCCTGGAGGTCAGAGATTGTCTTTTGCCTTTCTTGGTAACCCCAGTGCTTAACACAGTGCCTGGCACAGAGCAGGCACCTAATGAATGCTGGATGAATGAGCATAGTATATGTAGGAGATGAGGTAGAATGGAAGCAGATTATTAAAAGTCTTGAAAATGAGACAGAGAGGTTTAGACTTGAGGTCACAGTCAAGAGAGAACAATAGGTTTTTGAATAGACAAATTATAGAATAAAAGCAGTATTTTAGGAGGATTCATCTGTCAGTTGTATGAAAAACACATTAGAGAAACTGATGTTAGGGAGTCCAGCTAGAAGTTCCTTAAAACAAACCAGGACATGAGGATAATGGACTAGATGCCTATGTCGACATATTTTCCAATTGAAGTGTGCTTAGAACAGCACCTGGCATATAGTAACTCCTTAATAAATGTTTACTGAGTGGTTGATAGATTCGGCTTTAGTTTTGATCTACTATCTGTGTGCTAAGGTAGTAAGAGTAGATCATATTTCTGGGCAAGTTTTACAAAATGTTTTCTTTATGTACCACTTGTTGCTGCAGTCCCCTGATGTACGGTTGGGAGAGGCAGGCTGTTATTTCCTATCATTTTTCCAGATTTTGAGATGCTGAAACAGTAAGGCAATAAACACAACATCAACGATAATTGTGAATATGCCTATGTAGTTCTGTATTGCAAACTATGAGAGACTCTCTGTAAAGAAGATCAAAGAAGTATAACCTTTATTCAGACACCAGAGAACCATATCCCATAACCAAATGCTCAGCTCCCATAGTCAGTCAGTCCACTTCATCATAACAGCAAGGAGCCCAAAACATTCAATACAGAATATCACACATGGAGCCTCAACATCCCCAAACCTCTCTGACCCTCTACTGGGGTCTTCCCCAAAACAAACTCACAGTACACCTAAGTCAGCCTGTTCAATTCTAACAATCATGAGGGCAGCCCTTAGTAGCCACCAGCAGCCACATTTTCTTGCATGCGCTCTCTCTCTCTCTCTTTCTCTCTCTCTCAGCATTTCTGTGATATAACTTCCTTTTTCTGTGAGGAAGCTCCTCCTACCACGTAACTTAGGCTTCCTGTGACATAAGCAGGTCACATGAGCTATTAATGGGTGGGAAAGATCTTGAAATCAAAAATGCTATTATATTCTGCCTCAAGATCTTTCATATCCATTACATAAGGCAACAGGAATTCTGGGATAACTGGTATCAACAGAAATTTACACAACAATATAACAGGGATAACACAAAATAAGTACATAAAACAATGTCATCATATCTTCTTAGAATGAATGGGGCTCAAAATCTTGGAGTAAGGGGCAAAGAGCTTGTCCTCTAAAGCTTCTTCCTGCTGAAATTGGTCATAGAGCCGTCCCTGCCCCAAGAGATTAAGAGTCCTATTCAAGAGGTTAGTCCTTTAGCAAGCTGGCATCTGGAACTCAGTTGATGCCAGGTCCAGGGATGACACATCACAGTTGTGGACAGGTCCAGGGGTGACATCCGAACACATCAAAGGGTAACATCTGGTTTAATCTATCAGGCATCTGCAGGTGGATGGTACTAAGCCTGCAGGAAACAAATCTCACAAACAAATTTAATAGACAAAAGCCCAAAAAGAAACAAAGAGACTATCAGCCTCATTCACGATAGAATACATGAGTCAGGGGTATAATTTCATAATTATTTTGTCCTGGATAGACTACAGTTACAGTATTGTCTTTCCCATGTGCTATAATTTCTTTGGAACATCATCTGTCTTCCGTTTTACCCATACTTTAGCTCCCAATTTTATTCTATCAGTAGAACCAAATCCTTCTATTCCTCTGATAGTTATTTTGGAAGGAGGGTCAGTTTTCACAAGAGGTATTGTTTCACAAGGAACAACAATCAATTGAACTAGTCTATGTTCAGCCACAATCATATGACAAATAGTTTGGCTATGCAGATATCCTTGTGGCAAGTGTGCAAAAGTATATCATTGGGTCTACAACATAAAAGCAAACCAACCCCATTGTTTGGAGTCTATCGGGATCATAAAGAAAGCATTGGCTAAATCAATAACTGTATACCAAGTCCCATCATATTTCTGGATCCTTTCTATTAAGGTAACAGTATCTGGAACAGCAGCGTACAAGAGTGGAGTCACTTTATTCAATTGTCTATAATCCACTGTCATTCTCCACATTCCATCTGACTTCCGTACTGGCCATACAGGATTATTCCATCTAGTGGTTGTAGGGACTAACACTCTTCCTTCAACATATTCCTTTATAGTATTGGCGATTTCATCTTGCCCACTTGGCACACGATACTGCTTCAAAGTAATTACTTTAGAAGGTTCAGGTAATGTGATTGGGTCCATCTTTACTTTTCCCACCAAAACTCTATTAATCCCTATCTTCCTTACTGCAAATTGATATCTCCCCTCAGGCAAATCCAGATTCATACCTTTCAATATATCTATTCCAATGGTGTATTCAGGAATAGGTACAATGACCATGGTATATTCTTTCTTAGGCAATTGTCCAATTTTCATCATCAGTTTCACTTGTTTAGCTGATGTTTCAGCCCCTCCTAGTCCTGTGATGGTAATAGGAGTTCCATGCTTAAATTTTTTGGGGTTTCCATAAATCAAGCTGGCCCCTGCCCCAGTGTCTCTCAGTGCCCTAGTTACATTATTCGATCCATTCTTCCAATATATAGTCAGATTAGTATGGGGTCTGTAATCCCATCCATGTGTTTCTTTCATCTCAGCTGGGGCTTGGCCTATTCCCTAGTCTCCTTGAAGGTGCGACTCACTTGGATACAAGGTTTCAAGATCTGTAGGATTTGTAGGGGCAGCTCTTACTTCTCTATTCTGTTTGCTATTAAGCCCCTTATCTTGGTACATTTTGTATAGCTCATTAGTTGGAATACTATCTATTCTTCTAAAATCTGCTCCTGCTTTCAACAGAGCAGTAAACATTTCTTTCCTTGTCACTATTCGCTGGACATTGGATCCATTGGCTGTGTATCAACTTAGGTGGAAGTGGCTGGTTCACAGTTGTTACAGCTAATTAGGGTGAGTATATTTTGGGAAAAAATATGAGTTTTTGGGAGTTGGTAGCTTTACATTCACTTAGGGCAATTTCTATACTGGTTCTTATAAGAGCAAATAGAACCCTTTGAGTTTCCCATGTAGTTAATATTAACATGAGATCCCTGGATGGAGGGGGAGGGGCAGAAGTGGTGAAAGACTTTTCTTCCTTAGTGATGGAGATGAAGCAGACTGGATTATTTTAGTTATAAAATTCTTTTTATAAAATTTATTAAAAATTCTTATTTTTATGGCCAGTGAAGAGGATTATAGGGAGCTTAATAAAGTTGTTATAATACCAATTGCTCCACTTAGCTCTGGTATTGCAAATATGGTATAATAGGTAGCCTAGAACCCAGGTGAATGATTTGAGGTTGTTGGTTGTTGATCTCACCGATGCCTTTTTTTTCTATATTCCTGTTGAGATATTAGGAACGGTTTGCTTTCACCTGGAAGAAGTTCAATATAATTTCACCATCCTTACTTAGGATTACCTGAATTCTCCTTTATACTGCCACAGTTGGCAGGTATAGACATGAGTGAGGCCCTACTTCCTAAAAGGTATTGATTTCCACCACGACAATGATGATGTAACGTGACAGAGTTGAATGAAGCCACAGTGGCCGTGATCCTAGATTGGATGGTAGCTAATAAGGGGGAAAATGTATAAGATATTGAGCCTAAGAAAATTCAGGGTCTTCCCCTACTCAGTTTGTTTTTTCAAGTATACCTTTTTTTTTTCAAATGGGGCCCAGGATTGGCTGTCACCCAAGATGTTTAGAAATCTCTCTACCTGGGGCTTCATGACTCAATGAAGCTTATATTTTTGACATCTTATTCATAAGAACCAGGTTGGATGGAGCGTTTGGCAGGAACCAGGTTTAATGAAACCAACAAGATTAAGTAACCATTAGGCTTCTGGAGCTCTAGGCTTCCCAAAGCGGCCATTTGTGATACCATTTTTGAAAACACCTTGCTCACTAACTGCTGGACTCTAGTTGATACTGAATGGATAATGCAGGGGCTGTACCACCATTTTTTGTTCAGAATTTCTCAGTACAAGTTAATTGATATCTTCTCTAGAAGGGCAGAGTGTAGGAGGCTTACATTGTTAAATGGTATAGTCAAGAAATACTGCCTGGGTCCCTTAAACAAGGTTTGATCTTTCGAGCATATGGATTTATCAAGCAGCGCATGGGGATTGCACAACAAATTGGGACCAGGCCCCTTCCTCAGCTTAGGGCTGGACAATGAATACAGGGGGAGACAGACTTTTATATATGAAAACAATCAAATAATGCCAGTTAATTAAAAGGAAACAATACATTAGGTTAATCTGATTTCTAATTGGATGAAAGATTAGGGTCTTTCCAAGTTGGCAGGGGGAGAGTAAACAGGGCTATTCCCTGAATTCAGAAAAAAAGGTGTCCCATTCCCCGCAAGGGACAATCAAAGGAACATGGAAATGACAACTGATGAAGATGCACTAAATTTCCTGATAAGACACATGAAATGCGTGAGGTGTATAATTGTGAAAAAAAAAAACTCCTTACATCACTCTTTGGATCCAACTAGGTTTCTGGTCAGCATAACACAGGACCTTGGTTAAGGGTCTCAAATAGAAGATAGAGGTAGTCCAGCTTCCCAGCCATGCAGAGCTAGGTTCAAACAATGTTTAAACAATTCCCACAATTGAATAAAGTTTTCTCCCATGACAGACTAGACCCATGATGGAATAGAAAAGGAACTGAGCTAGCTCCAGAATTGAGTCACAAGATGGAGTCAATGTGGTTTACTCAGTTCCGACAATTAACCACTTGCTGTTCTGATCCCCTCAATTTCCTCAATTAGGTGGTAATTTTATTGGCATCTGAGACTTCTAGTCTTAGCCCTAGTGCTTTTGCTTCTCCAGCAGCCCAATGGGATCTCGTCTACAGATACTCAGTGTATTAGAGATGCGTGCACAATTGGATCCCAGTGGCCATTAATCTGGCAGTAGTGGATGCCCTGAAAAATGGGTGTCTTGGCAGGTTCTCTTTGTAAGCCAAGCTTCAAGACATGTACCTGGTAGGTGAAAGAAGTCTAAGAGACAGGTAAATTACATTCATCTATAATTACTCCTCTGCAGTAGCTATGGGTTTGATGGAGTGGTCTGGGGTCTGGAGAAAACAGAATTGGACTCACCTTTGGGGTTGGGACAAATGGAAGAATTTTGCTGATGCTTCCTACCACTTACTGATATTTCAGGATGTCTTAGTGTCTATGAAAGAGATCATACACCCTATGCTGAGCTGAATAATTAAGCTGATTACAAGAACAGCAGAAAATGAGGATTAGGCCACGATATCAAGTTGTAGGAAGCCTTGAACTAAAGATGAGGCATTTGAACTTCATTTCACAATGCTCCTTGTGCCAATTCAAGTGTCCACCTTTGACAGATCAGTATGGCATGTTCCTGTGTGAATCTAGACTTGCTTTTATTTTGAGGCAATCGAGTTTAAGTGACTTTCCTGGGGTCACATAGCTAATAAGTGAGGCTGGATTTGAACTTGGGTCATCCTGACTCCAGAACTAGTCTTCTATCCATTGCCCTGTGAGGCTTCTCCACGGACTTGCTTTTGACTGGCAAGAGGTCTGGTTTTATTTAATTGATTCTCATTGAGGATATGACACTGCAGTGTAAAGCCAAGGTGCCACCACATTAGCTGATAAGCAATACTCTTATATAACATAGCTTTCTTCTTTATATGAGCCATCATGTAATTTGCCTCTGATTAGGGCATTGATTTTAATGTGAAGGAGCCCAAGACTGGTCTCACTGCAATCACTTTCACCAGATTTTCCATCTCCTATATGATTCTTAGGAAACTAGTTTTGTCAAATGCTGGAATGGACTCTTAAAACAATATTTTTGATGGCATACGCCTGATTATCAGTGTTGGGTGTCCCACCTCCCAGAAGCTGTCTATGATAAGTCAATGTTACCTAAGATGTGGGAAGGCTCTCCAATCTGAGTTTCTGGCAGTTGGTCTCCAGGAAGACTTTACCAATAAGGAGAGACTACTTTTAGATACAGTCTTGGTTGACTTTCTCCAGCTCTTCTTTATTTCATATCCTAATCAAAGAGTAGGCACCCAGACCCCTTTATAAATTCTCAGTTCCAGTCAAATTGATCAACTAACTGTTCTCTCTCCCATAAGACAATCCAATTCCTACTTTCTTGACTTCCATGAGTGGTTCTCCCATTTCTGGAAGGAATTCACTCCCTCTTCCCTGTGTCCAATAGAATTTCCTTCAAAGAACCTACAGCTCAGACACCATCTCCTACTCAAGGCCTTTGCTGATCTCATCAATTAGTAGTGCCGCCTACCTTTTAAAATTACTGGGTATCCCTTTTAATACTCTTTCCATTTATCTACTTTGAACAGGCCACATTCTCCAGCAGGCTATAAGGCTCTTTGGAACAAAGACTTTTTCATGTTTATCTTTGTGTTTCCAAAAACTAAGAATGTGCCTTGCACATAACTAATAAATGTTTATTTAATTGAACTGGAAGAAAAATGGAAGTATTTAAGGAATGGGATTTTACATTTTAAAGCACATGGCTATTTTCTGTTTTTTTTTTATTTAAAAAATTCCAAAGCTGACTTAAAGGTTTGAATACTCCTTTGGGTGCCAGTGTTTAGCTTCTCAGTTACTGATTCGCCAAAGGCTTGGTAAACAAACTTCAAAATACTGTCTTGAGATTATTCAGTGATGGAGAAACTTGATGTAGTGCCTATGTGGTGCAAAGCTCTCAATGTGGTTTTTTTTTCAACTTTTAGTCCTGACATCTGTAGCTAAGAAAGAAATATTATTGATCATTGTCACACTGGATTATCTGAAGGCAGCAAGATCTGCTTTCCCTGGTGAGCAGACTTGGCATTCAGATTCCCCTGGAAACATATTCCAAATGTCAAATTGAAATGCTGAGATGCTTTTGTAGGTTAATTCATTTACCACGCGTAATGTGTCTATCAACAATAAGGCAAAAACACATTAAAACAAAAACTCAGCTCTTCCTATTATATTCCTCGCCTAATGCTTATGATCAGAGGGTCATTGAACGGGGTTATTTGCTTTATGTAAATTGAGGAATTTGGAATGATTTTGATTTTAATGGAAAAGATCCTTGAAGGTAGCATTTTGCTCTATTAAATCAAGTGCTTTTTCATATTCAACTAACTATTTGCACAATGGGATTGTATATTCCCTACATCTTTTCAGTGAACTGTGATTTCTTTTCCCTGCCAATAACAATTCATCTATGGATCTATGGATAGATAGGTGAGTAGACATAGAAGAAAAAAGTGTGTGACTGACCTCACATAAGCAAGGGGTATATTTGATAGAACGTTTATTGTAAGGATAGAGTCGTTAAGCACAGGGCAAGCATACATGATTAGAAAGCGGGCCGATTAGTAGTCGCAGTCAGCAGACAGTATCTGCTGTTCCCCATAACAAGGTTCAACCCACATCCCTATCACTGCAGCCAGCGTGAGGTAAAGGTCTCACTAACTAGGTAAGTGAAGTGGTGACCCTCTCTCTGAGAAGATTTTTACCCTGAGATACAAGATGTTATGCCAGCCCTGGAGTGGCTTGAACAGTTAACAGAAGCATCACCATGGCTTGAGGTTTGTCCTCTCCCCTATTTTACTATTCTCGTGATCTAGACCAGGTCTTTTAAAATTTTTTCCACTCCTGACCCCTTCAGCAATCACGGTTTAAGAAGTGCTGATCTGAACAAGTAGTTCTCAAACTTTTTGGTCTCCAGAAGGACCTCGTTATATGCCTAGAAAATTATTGAGGACTTCCTAAAGCTTTTGGTTATGTGAATTATATCTATAGATATTTACCGTATTAGTTATTAAAACTGATAAAATTTTAAAATATTAATTCATTAAAATAATAATAAACCTATTACATCTTAGGATAAATAACCTTTTATGAAAAATATGCTTTCTGAAACAGCAATTAGTGAGGAGAGTAGAATTGCTTTACACTTTTTGCAAATCACTTTAATATCTTTAATAATAAATTATTGAATTTAATGAGTTTAAACACAGAATAAGAGTACATAATTCAAAATTGTGTCAATTAACTGTAGCAGCCAGGAGAACTCTGCTGTCTTTCATAGCAAGGCTTAACCCACATCCCTATCATAGCAACTATCATGAAACTGAGGATCTCACCAGGCTAGTACAGCAGCTGGATTCTCATATCTGCTTCTGCATTCAATTTTTGCGATATGCTGTTTTGGTTGAAATATATTTAGAAAATCTAATCTCACATAGATATATAGTTGGAAAAGGGAAGAATATTTTAATTGGCAAATAACATCTTAATATTATTATGAAAATGATTTTGACCTCTTAGACCCCTGAAAGGGCATCAGGAGCCCAAAGGAGTTCACACTTCGAGAACCATTTCCCATTTTCTGCTATGCTCACTGCTCTTGGTGTACTTGGCCATGTGTCACAATTAGGTCTTATTGGTGGTTCTGTAGGACCTGCCTAAAGACCATTACAAGGTCAGTGGTTAATATTTTGTCAGTCACTTATTAATAAGGTCTGAGATTTTTTTCCTATGTTTTTGGTATCTTCCCCTCCTTCAGATACCATCAATATCAATCTCTTGGCACTATCACAAATTTCCTCTCTGTATTTGGACTAATCTGACTTTTTCTTTTCTTTTCTCTTTAGTGTCATTTCTATGTCCCTTGTAAGTGTATTTAAGGCTGTGATGTTATGGTCTGAATGTAATGGTTTCACTAGTATTGATGGTCTTTTATTTAATATTGAATCAAAACTTGCCTCCATGATCCTTCTACCCAATTCTTCCTTCCAAGGCAAAATAGAAAAGAATTTTCACCTGACATTCACCCTTCACTCCAACTCTTCCTCATGCTAATTTCTTCAGCTGATCTAGCAATTCATTCATTGGTTTTGAATCCTTTCATCATCTATCTTCTCTCCTCTGGATATACTTCAACCTAAAAATGGTCCTTCTACACTATGATCCCCTAAGAACTGGACATGATTCTCAAATTTTATTTGAATACACTAGGATATATTGGAACGATCATTTCTATCATCTCGTATACCATAATTTTATGAATATGCCCTAAGATCATTGTTAATGTTGGTTTTTTTTACTGCCACAGCACGCTATTGATTCACACTGAACTTGCAGTTCACTAAAACCATTCAGTAGGCTTTTTATCAAATGAACTGCTTTCTAACATTCTCTTAGTCTAATGTGAGCTGTTTTCCTTTTTTCATGTTTAATATTTTATTTTCCCCTCAATTACATGTAAAAACAATTTTGTGAGGCTGTTTTCTTGAACCCAAATATAGGACTTCACATTTATCTTGATTAAATTTTATCTTTTTGCCTTTTGCCCCTCCCTTGACTTAAGACCTATTATGACATGGCATGACACAATGGACCTAGCTGGATTTGAACCCAGGATATCTGGGTTTTCATCCTGTTAATGACACTCTTTAGCTGTGTGACCATGGTGAAATCTCTAATCCCTTTTAGCCTGTTTCCTCATCTATAAAATGTGAACAGTTTGTCTCTTATTTTGTGTTTCAAGCACTTTCCTTACAATGACTTTATGAGATTGGTGGTTCAGGTATTCTTAGTCTCATTTTACAGATGGGAATGATGTCCCTCTGAGAAGAATAAGCAAGCCATGACTAGAGCAAGTGCTTCCTTTTCAGTGTCCTGACTCCTAGGGCAGTGCTTTTCCAATTCCACTATTTTACTAGCCACTGTGTGAAGGATGCTATGCTCTGCACTGTGGGGAGTTGCAAATGAATTCATAAAAATGATGCTAATATTTCATACTTGCCTCACACTTTAACTGCCTCCCCTTCTCCCTGAAAGCCTTTTCATTATTATCTCAGCAGAAATGTGGATGTACTAGAGTACTCTTGGAACTGCCATCATCTTCAGGAGCCATTAAGTGAATTTCTACAAACTAGAAATTTCACTGAAGAACAGACACAGCACAGTTGCTATCAACAGGAAAAACCTTTTATCTGTTAACTCCTGCTGCAGTAACTCCACGTGCTATTCCACAAGAAAGAGGCCAGAGTGAGAAACCTTGCTTCTCAGTGCTCTTTGGCTAATGACCTCTGTATGCAAGCTTTCTGCTGTGATTAAAGGAGTGGAAATGTCATCTTGGACTAACAGGTTAGCTGGCAGACTTTAAAAAGATAAGATGCAACTGGAGAAAAAATGGGAGCCCCTCAGTGATAGGGCATGCCTATTTTTAGATGCCTATGGGCATATGGATAACTGTTAGCAGAGCTCTCTCATGTGGCTTGTTCTTGCTCGATAATGCTTTTAAGAAATTTCCTGAAAAGTCCTCTCTTCCTTATCCTCTCCTGATTTTTGGAATTGGAACAATGAATAAAGGAGGTTTCCCTTGGTATACCCTTTTTGTCCAGAATCATGGCTGATCCAATCCAACTAGCATTTATTAAGTGTTTGCTGTATTCTGGCTGAGAGGTGGATTGATATTTGGCCTTGGAGTCAGGAAGATTTGGGTTCAAATCCTTCACCTGAAAAATACTAACAGTAGAAAATAGAGTAAGCCACTTAACTTCTCAGTGTACCAGGAAACTCTCTAAAATGATGCTACAAACATGTTGCTTGTCTACATTGGTGGAGGGAGTGTTCATACCAGGAGTTTCCTATACCAGTAAAATCATTGGTCTTCCCTCAACTTCGAATAAAAGAGAAAGATATTGTGTTCAGTATTAGAATTACAAAGACAAAATGAAAGAAAATGCTCCTTGATCTTAAGGAGAATGGGAAGGAACTCAAAGGTTAAATCAAGTCAAGTCAACAAGCTGAGGGTATTGACATCTAACTGGGAACAGGAAAAGCCTTCCTTAGGAGGTGCCAAATGAGCTAAGTATTGAAGGAAGTCACTCCTCATAGTTTCCCTTAAGACCTTTTCTTGTTCCTCCAAATGGAACAGTCATCTGTCGAAAACACTACAAATCGAAATAGGAAGCTTACAAACTCCAAAATGAAAGAAGTGTTTAAAATGCCATTGAGACACACTTCCATGAACTAGAGCAGGGATAAGACCTAGGAAAGAGTATACTCAAAATCACAGAAAAAAGCTAGCTTAGGCTGGGAGGACATTGATTAGCAGTGAAATCACTTGGGCAAGTCTCAGAGTTCTTGATCTAGCTTGCATGGCATGTCTGTCAGATGGGAATAGTTTTCCCTAAAAGCAACGTGATAAGTCTTAGGTACTCTTCATAGTTACTTTTATTCTAGTCTAAATGAAAGACTGGCTCCTCTGGAGACTGCAGTGCAATCTCTATAAGTGTTTTATGCTTAAAAATTTTTAAGAATAGATTTTTATTGAAATTTTTGTTTTTAAGTTGCCTAGATTTTCTCCTTTATTTTCCCCTTTTCTTCCAGAAAATCATCCCTTATAACAAAACAGTTTTTTGATAGGAAAAAGAGGAATAAGAGAAAAAAGATAAAATTCAATGCATACATTAAAAAGTTTGATATTACATACAATATTTCACACCTCCTGAATCCCTGCACCCTTGCTAAAGTGTGGGGAGAGGCATCTTTTGAAATCCTTTCCTTGGGGCCAACTTTATTCTTTGTAATTTCTCAACATTCATTTTGATCGCTTTGTAAATGTCCTCTCCTCCTGTGTTGTAGGTATTGTGTATATTGTTTTCCTGGCTTTGCTTACTTTACTTTATATGAATTCATGCAAATCTTTCTATTTTCTTATTATTTATCATGCTCATCATCTCTTTGCTAAAATTGGCTTGATTACGCATATCTGTTACAAAGGTTTTGCTTTTGTTTTTCCAAGGGTGCAATAGGAAAGGGAATAGGGTTGTTAAAAATAAAGCCATCAACAACAGCTAAACCAAATCAAAGAGATTAAGAAAAATAAAAGAAAAAAATGCAGGCATTGGACCAGAAAAAAACAAAACAAAGCATGTTCTTATAAGAAAAATACCCACTTAATGCCACTACAGTGGTATTTGCATGTGCTTCAAAAACAAAGCTATCCTTATTCTTTTGTATTTTCTCTTGGGTGTTGGTAAGCAAAATGGGTTTTTAGCACTTAGTTCAACAAGTGCCCTTGAAAAGTTTGGTTTGTTTCCTTTGAGTAATTCAGTGTATTTCATTGAGCCTTACTAGGTGCTAAGCCCCAGGCCCAAACCCCTATTAGGTGTAAAACCTTAATGGGTGTGGATTGGCAACTAAGGTGGGGCCCAAGGTGGGGCTAACTCCAGGGAAGGCCCAATTTACATGTCTAGGACAGCAGAGGCTTTTAGACCATGTGGGTTTAAGTCGCCTCTTTGTGACGATTTTAGGTCACATGGGTGAGTCGCATGTGTGACTCACCCCTGATGCTGAAAAAGATATAAAACCAGGGGTTGGCCATCTCTTCTTTGGAGCTCTCACCCACAGCTGTGGTAGCGGGCATGACTCTAGGCCAGCCCTTGTTATGAGCTCCCAGGCTGAACCTAGATGTTGGTAACTATGAATCTGTATTTGGTCTGTCTGTTGATGTTTGTAATTTGTTTGTAATTTGCTCTGAAGTTCAGGGTGCTGGCTTTTTTCCCTGAACTAAGTGAATGATATTTGTATGCTGAATTAAAGTAAGCTTGTCAACCTCTTCACCTTGCTTTCCTTAGTTAAGCAGATCAAAAGAACCTGTGCTGTTGGCAGCTTTCTGGGTGCCAGCTGTGGGTGGATCTTACACCCCCACAGCAGCTGCTAGCCGGATTGTTGAAACATCTTGATGTTATGCAAAGATAATTACTCCCTCCCCCAGGTTCTGTGCTTCTTTTATCTTCATAAGGAGTGGTCATCTTGGTACATGACAGTGCAGTTTCTAACTTTTCTTTGGTGGTGACTTCCCTTCTATAGACTGCAAATGTTTTACTAATTTCATGAATATTCGAAAATGCTGAGATTTCATTTCAGACTAAGAAATCTGAGCTAATCTAGTGATATAGACATCAGATGATGGTATTTCCCAAGATCAACCAACAATTACTGGATAATGATGTAGTCTTACTTCCCAACTAGACTGTAAACTATTCAAGAGTAGGAACTATGTTGTCTGAGATATCTTTGCATCCTTGCTGTCCCTGGAACAGTGAATAGCCACAAAATATTTGCTGATGGATGGAATCGCCCTCCTTCTTTCTTCTTGCAATTTCCAAAGCATGCTTCCTGCACTCCAGCCACCTTCCTTATCTTCAAGCTCTTTCCACTGGAACCTTGGACTCTGTCCCTGAAACCAACCATGATTTCTGATAGGCATGTTTTTACCAAGCCTTCCTTCGTGGCCCTTTTCAAGGCATGCCTCTGTGTGAGTACTTCTACTCCACCCTTCCCTAGGTCCACTTTAGGTGTTATCTTCCCCCATTAGAATGCAGCTCTTTGAGGTCAGGGACTGTCTTGCTTTCCCATATTTGTATCCCTAGCACTTAGCACAGTACCTGGAACATAGCAAATACTTAATAAATGCTATTTCATCCATTCATTCATCTACCTACCCATTCATATTCTATTCACTCTGCTCCCACAATAAACTCACTTTTGGTGAACACCATTCCTTTTCTAGTTGTATATGTTGAAGGGTTAATTCCCTCTGAGTGGCATCGATGGTGCTGCAGTGTAAGATTAAAATGTTAGCCAAGAGTCTGGAAAAGTTTGAGCAATAATTATGAATCTTTCTATTATTGTGATTGAGGGAAGAAATTATTTAAATGAGTGCTTAAGCCTTTGAGATGTGTAGCTGGTTTCTAATAATTGGATATACATGAGGTTTTGAGCAGAACTAACTTCAGCCTGCCAGTTTCTATGTTTGCCACTTCCTCCTCCCCTTGCTAGTGGTCCTTACCCATACTGTTCACATCTTGAGGAAAAGAAATATTGAAAGACATATGGTTGGATTCACATACTGATTTAGTGAAGTTAGATGAAAACTCAAATGAATGTTTCTGTGCCGTTAGTCTTTTAGGGTTGCCAAGCCATCTGCCTCATTCAGCAATGGTCTCATTATTTTTTGAGTCTATTCGGCATTTTGCTGAGAGGTTAGTTTTGATAGATTTTTTAAGGAGTTGTTTTCCAATCTCTCTTTTTAAAAACCATACCACACAATATAAAACATTTTGTAATGGTTGCTCCCTTCTTCTGGTGATGTCAGTGGGGAACCGAATCAGTTGGGTAGAGGAGGTAGGGGAATTCTGGTGGGGAAATTTTAGGTAGAGTTTTAAAGAGTAGAGTTTTAGAGTAGAATTTTTAAGGAAGAAGTTTGACTCTTTTTTGGGTATCTGAATAGCAATACCAGAATTGAAAACAGTTCCCTGAGAATCCTTATGGTCTGTTTGACCCTGGTGAATGTCCTATTAGCTAGACAGTTCAATTGTACCTATAGATGTATATTAACTTTTTTGGGCTCTGGATCCTCTTGTGGCATAAGAATGAATATTTTAGTAAAAAATATTGGTTTCCTCCCTCTTGATGGTTAGGATTAGAACTAAGACTTAAAGCAGGATATGTTTAAAACTTGGATTTTTTTTTTATCACTGAACCCAAAGTACATGGGGAATATATTTTTTGCTACATGGGACATATCCATGGAAAGTTAGAGCATAAGAACTTCAATGGACATGTGATAACTGAATTTTATAATACAAAACAGGATTATGGAATTAATACCACTGTTAAAACTTATCTTCATAAATTAGAGAAAGGATGTAAGATAGAGCACAGGTGGTTGGAGGGAGGGTCAGAAAATATAGTTGGGTAACTCCAAAGGTAACTGAATGAATATGGGGTAGAGGGAAGTGAGGGAGGATGGAGGATAACTCCAGGATTGTGGACCTGGGTGACTAGAAATATGGTAGTATCCTCAGCAGAAATGGGGAAGTTTGGAAGAGGGGTGGCTCTGGGGAGGAAAGATAATAAATTCTGTTTTGGTTATGCTGAGTTTGAGATTCTGACATCCAGTTTGAAATATGTGAGAATCAGGAGAAAGGTTAGGTCAGGATATATAGATCTGGAAATCATCTGCATAGGGATGATAATTGAGCCCATGGCATATGATGAGATCATGGAGAGATACAGTGTAGAGAAAAAGAGGGCCTGGGGCAAAGCTATGGACTATACTTGCAGTTAGGGGATGGCACATAGATGATAATCCAGCAGAGAACAGAGGAGACTGAGGAACATTGAGACAGGTAGAAGGAACATTGGAAGAAATCAGTGCCATAGAGCTCAAAGAGAAGAGAGAGATGTATAATTTCAAATTCCGCAGAGATATCAAGAAAGATGAGGAATGAGAAAAGGCCACTGAATGATGCAATTCTGGAAGAAAAAGAAGAGGTCATTTAGAGGAAGGGTAATCCATAAGGAGACCACAGTGAGAGAGTTGTTGCTATTTAGAGGGAAGCATAAGAATCATGAGTACCTGGGAAAGATGATGGACATCAAAAGTTTTGAGAACAATAAAGAAAAAAGAGATTGGAAATAGTAAAACACCAAAGACACATTATTAACTACTTCTAATTTTGCCCAAGATACTGGTGGTTTGCCAAATGCCTTTATGCCACTGAAACATGGCTCTCCAAAGCCTTTGAAATACTGTAGATTGTCAGTGTTTGTCCGTTGGTATTGAGGGTGAGGTTTTAGCCCAAATTACACTGTACAAATTGTATATTTGGGAATCAGTTCCAAATTCTGTAACCGGGGAGCTAACTATATCTTCTTGGAACAGAGTCCCTTAACTGGAGTGGTATTAAGTAATCTGCTCACACTCTCTCTCCTCCCTACTTCTTGCTTTTGAAGTCTAAATCAACCTGCCTAATGTATTTCTATGTTTCTAACATTAGCCTTCCAAAATAACACCTCAGCTTCTAATGGATGAAGAATTGCTGTTAATGTTTTGTCTTAAAATGAAGAGCATAAGCCATTTTGACCTCTTTTGCTGTATACCACTTACTTCTTTCTAGGAAATAGTCCAGTGCCCTCTAAGCCCTGGAAATATTCACTGTGGGAAGCAGCTGTATTTTTGACTTGTATTTTAACTTGTTAGTTGGTGACATTAGGACTGCTTTCAATGGAGTTTATATAGTTATAAGCACAACAGGTGTTAAGTAGCTTAAGGCTGTGCTTTTTAGCCTTCTTTACTTCTGTATTTCTGTCTTGAGTATTACTGAATCATTTTCTTTTCCATGAATTTGGAAAAAGAAAGAGATAAGATATTTTAGATTATAAGAGAAAGATCGAATGCATTACTTTGTGGTTGATGGGGAACACGCACACACACCAGAAAAAAACCAAAAAAACTAAAGACTAAAATCTAAGCAAAACCAGTCATTTAACTCAAAAGGCCTAAGCAATCCCCTAAGGCCATGTAATAGCCTGTGTCTGTCATTCTCCAAGTCACTCAACTTAAAATTAATAGCTAGCATGTATTTAGTGCTTTAAGGTTTGTTTATAGGTTTATAAATATTTACCCTATTTTAACCTTGTAACAACCCTGGAAAGTAGATGCTATTATTATTTTTATTCCTATTTTATATATGAGGAAACTGAGGTTGAGAGAAGTTAGTTGCCCAAGGTCACACAGCTAGTAAGTGTCTGAGGCTGGATTTGAACTGAGGACTTGTTAACTCCAGGTCCAGCACTCTGTCTATTGTGCCACCTAGCTGCTAATCTGCAATATAATTTGCATTATAAAGCTTGTACTTTCTTCCACCTAAGTAAATAGACAAAATGACTGAATATAGCCAAGTTCTGGGACCAACTGCCTGTTCTGTTGGAAGAGAAGAAAGACTTTTAAAGTATATACTACATGGACTTTTGGGAATTGTAGTTCAAAGTGACAATGTAAGTTCATCTTGCCTGAAGCAAAAGATTTCAGGAATGAAAGGCTCAGAGTAGCAGATCTGAAGAAGCAAATTTAGAGAGGATGGGCATCTGGGTGTTACAGTGGATAGAGCACCAGGCCTGAAGTCAGGAAGACTCATCTTTCTGAGTTCAAATCCAGTCTGAGACACTTACTAGCTGTGTGACCCTGGGCAAGTCACTTAATCCAGTATCCTCATCTGTAAAATGAGCTGGGTGAGGAAACAACAAACCACTCCAGTACTTTTGCCAGGAAAACCCCAAATGGGGTCACAAAGAGTTAAATATGACTGAAACAACTCAAGTGCAACAACTACAAAATTTAGAGAGGATGGTACTAATGGCAGCAGCGTAGTGTGTGTGCGTGCACGCGTGTATGAGAGAGAGGGGCGGTGGCATTGCATATATCACCATGCAAGTTCAGAGACTGGAATATGGATATGATGTGGTTGGGTCTAGGGACTGTGATCTCTGCTTATATTTAAAACAAGACAAAATATAATGAAACAAAACATCTCTGATGGGTATGACTGTAACAGACTGAAGCTGCTGACTGATTTTGTTCCTTTGGATCAATGAAAGGACAGTGAAGGTTTAACTTTCTCCTTTTCCTCTTCCTCTCTGCAAATGGCAGAAAATTTATTTTCAAATTTCTCTAATTCTTTAAGCTGTTTATAATTCTTGGTTTTGTTCCACATAAACATATATGCCAGCTATAACTTCTCTGAGACTCATATTTGTAATTAGATGCATATAAATTTCAAAACAAATAATATAAAGTAAATAGATAAATTAATAGTTTCATACAGAGAAGAGTGCAATGGAAGGAAATAGTGAATGACTTGTAACAATAAACTACATAGGACAGAGGTTTGCTATTTTGTCAAAAAGACCCAGGATCTTTTTACTCTAGCCCCAAATTAGAGGCTAGAGCAATAATTTGAGAGATTTTATGGTTTTGATTTTATTAACCACTCACAATCTCCCAAATAACAGAGGATCAACTATGTAATTCAGGACCATTTACCCTAGGCAGCTGTCTTATATAAACAGATTTAGGTGGTAGGAAGATGCAGGTGCCTCAGGCAAATTTCAATCCTTTTCTAGGCAATTCAAAGTCTCTTCTTCCCTCGAGGGAAGGCCCAGTGGAGAGGAGTAACCATTGGAAAGGTCGTGCTCCCTAAGCTTGCTAAGGGAAGAATCAATGAGACCATCTTCCAAAGGTGTGGGCAAAGAGGGAATTCCTCTTCCTTCAGGTTTTATTTCTACCAACCTTTCCTGACAGTGCCACTTACTGGTTACATGAGGAACAGCCTCTTAGGGAGCCAGAATAGATATATATTAGTGACTTTTGGGTCATATTCTTTTTAAAGAGAAAGAATTGTATGTAATTAGGATATTGGTTTGAGTGAAATACAGATAATTTCTTTCTTTTGGAGAACTTGCCCACACACTGAAGTATAAGAAATGACATTCTGATGGTAGTCCCTTTAAGAAATATATCTATGGAGTGTTCATTTTACCCAAGTCTTTCTGGGTTATATTGAAAGAATAAAAGCCTTACTTTTTTTTTCTTCTACCAGAATTCTCAATTGGGTTATCTGGACCTCTCCGTTAGTTATTATTCTCTCTTTGATAATCTTTTCTCTCTAGGTTTTTAGGATATCACTTTTGGTTTTCCACCTGTCTGTCAGACTGCTGCTCTGTTTCCTTTGCTGGATCCTCTTTCAGAACACTTCCTCTAACCATAAGTGTTTTTCAGGGTTCTATCTTAAGTTTTCTTCTCTTTTACCTTTATTCTACTTTGCTTGGTGACTTCATAAGCTCACATGGATTTAATCTCTAGACTTATCCATCCACTGATCTATTTAATCTCTAGACAAATCCACCTATCCTGCCCCAAAACCCCTTTTAGACATCTTAAACTGAATGTCTAGTAGACATCTTAAAGTCCATATGTGAAAAATGCAACCTGTTATCTTTCCCTCTAAACCCTCTCCTGCTCCCCCCTGCCCTATTGCTGTACAGGGCAACATCATTCTTTGAGTCCCCCAGGTTAACAACCTAGGAATCATCCTGGATTCAGTACTATTTCTTACCCCACCTTCCCTATATCCAGTATGTTGCCCAAACTGGTCAATTTCACCTTTCTCTAATATACCCCCTTCTCTGCTCTGATAGTGTTACCATTCTAGTGTAGAACCTCATCACCTCATGCCTGGATTATTTCAACAGCCTATTGGTGGACCTGCCTGTCTCAGGTCTCTCCCCACTCTAATCTATCCTTAGTTCAGCCACTAAAGTAATTTTCCTGAAGTGTGGGTTATATCATGTCTTCCCTTACTCAATAAACTCCTGTGGCTCTCTTTAGTCCCCAAGATCATATACAAAATATTCTATTTGGCATTCGAAACTCTTCATAAGCAAGACCTTTCCTACCTTTCTGGTCTTCCTATAACTTACTCCCTGACATGTTCTCTTTAATCCAGCTAAACTGGCCTCCTGGTTATTCCATGGATTACTTGGTACTCTATACTGGACACATATTTCTGGATACTCCATCTGTCACCTCTGAGCATTTTCTCTGGTTGTCTCTCATGCTACTGACCTCTTTAAGTCCCAGCTAAAATCCCACCTTCTACAGGAAGCCTTCCCCAACCCCTCTTATTTCTAGTACCTTCTCTCTGTTCATTATTTCCTATTTATCCTATATATAGCTTGCTTTGTGTATGTTAGCTTGCATGCTGTCTCTTCCATTAGGTTGTAAGCTCCTTGAGGGAAGGGATTGTCTTTTGCTTATTTTTGTATTCCCAGCACTTAGCACAGTGCCTGGTACATAGTAGGTGTTTAATAAATGTTTATTGACTGATAGTTACAGCAATATATCTAAGAGATGTCAAAGGCAATTTTGTTTTATTAAAGACCATGAAAGATGTTATGAAATGTCTATGGTTGCTTTGATAATGTTGAATTGAACCAGATTTGAGAAAAGTTTAAACTCTAAGAATAAACATAATTTAAATTCTAAGAATAAAAATAACTTATGGGGGAATAGGAATTATCAAGAAGTATGGCTCCTAGAATTTATTGTTACAACTTCAGAAAAGAAATCTCTAATAGAGCTATGAAATTTTAAGAATAGAAAATGATCTTATCTGATTTTGTTGTTGTTTTGGTTGTGTCTGACTGTTTGTGACCCCATTTGGGGTTTTCCTGGCAAAGACACTGGAGAGGTTTGCCATTTCCTCCTTCAGCTCATTTTGCAGATGAGGAAGCTGAGGTAAACAGGGTTAAATGACTTGCCCAGGGTCACATAGCCAGATTTGAATTCGGGAAGATGAGTCTTCCTGATTCCAGGCCTGGCATTCTATCACTCTATCCACTGTGCCACCTAGCTGCCCTTATATATTTAGCTCTTTGTATATGCATAAGTGGAGAGAAGTAGAACCCTGGGATTTCCCTACATTGGTGAAATCAAAGGTCCAGAAAGAAAAAAAGAAATAAAGAAAGGAACCCAACAATTGTTGCTTATGGCTACTAAGGAATTTTATATTTATTAACTCATTTTTACCTCACAGTGATGAACCTGTGATGCCATTAAGTATAAATATCAGTGATCTTTTTTTGTGATAAAACTGGAATTGTGCCCAAAGTCACAAAACACTAATTAGTGGCAGCCTCTGATCCTAAATCTTCTGATTATGAATCCAGCACTTTTTCACTTCACTGAATTATCCAGCTATCATAAGCACAAGCACACAGGGGGTCATGCACATAATGAAACTGATAACCAATGGTATATAAATGGAATAATAAATTACAAGAAAATATATGGAGGAGAGAAAATAAGACAAGTTTGGAGTATCCACTCTACCTAGCAAACTAGTAGCTATTTAAATTTTTCCTTCCGCACAGAAGCTCTAGACTATGGAGGGTATTCTAGAAAAGGAAAATCTCTACCTATGCCATCATGTACTTTAATGAAAGAGAATGGTGATAGATATCACCTTTGGTGAGAAGTAAGGACTGGGCCATAGCTAGAAGGAATAGATATGGGGATTCAGTGAGAGTTGATTTGCTGCTCTTTCCGTAGACCTGAGAGACAGGCTATAAGTTGCCTATAAATTACAAGATACCATATGAATGTTTTCTTGCACCAGAGGACACCGTGGGTATCTGTCAACCTATCTGTTCTCCATCAGGCACTCAGTGCCACTGGTTGCAAATTACCCCTTAACTCTGTTCCTAAATAGGTACAGTGTTTTGTCATCTGTCTAGGAGAGTGTTTGTATTTTTAAAAATTATTTGGATTCAACCCCCACTGACTAGCCACTCCCATTTCCTCCCTTCACAACTCCTCGTTAAATCTTCTTAGCAAAGGTATTAATTTTATTAAGCATTTAATAAACATAACTGATAAAAGTAGACCACAGCATAATAACACTATGAAACTAAATTTTATGCAGCTCTATATGTTTATAAAATACTCTGCGTGTATTATATAATTTGATTCTCACAATAAATCTAGAAGGCAGGCACTATTATTACCCCTATTTTACAGATGAAGAAACTGAGGTTGAGAGGTTGCATAACTGGCCCAGGATCATGTAGCTAGTATACACATGAAACAAGATTTAAACTCAGATGTTTCTGACTCCGTGTCAGGAACTCTATCCGTTACACCACCTAGTTGCCCGTATCTCAGTCCACTGTAGGCATCTAAGACTAGGACTTCCCCGCGCAATCTAGTTCCATCCTCTCTAAGGAGCAGAGAGGGACAATTCATGGAAGTTCATTCTCACAAAAGAGTTTTCATTCACAAACTTAGGGACCATTAGGACTTCATTGATGAACATAGGAACCAAAGGACTCCTGGTATCTCTCCTAACAGCCAGATAGTTGGTCACATCTGCGAGGTAGCAGAATTGACTCCATTTCCTCCCCTGCACTGTCAACAGCCTCATTTCTGCCTCATATGGCTGCAGATCAAATGGCATATCGATTTTACCTCTGTCCCTTTAGTGGAAGATAGTATTGCTTGGCTTTCATCACAATCACTCCAAAGGCCAATGGTACACAGAGTATGAGCAGAGGGTTCTAGCCTCAAATTACAGTACTGACATTACTCTCTGCCATTAATACCTCTCCAAAGTCTGGATCTTCCCTTTTAAAAATTCACCCACCCTTTAGTAGTCACCTGTATGGGAACACTCTCAGGCCCAGGCTGGGTCAATGTGTCACCACTGGGTGGGGTACAATTGCTAAATTGACTCGGTTTAGACAAAAAAAAAATTGGCAAACATCTTCCTAGCTTTTTTATCTCCAGAATGCCAGAGGCATTTTTCCAACATCTCTCCATTCCCATCCTCCTCCCCCAACCTATTCAATTTTATTCTCTGAAGGGTCAGTGCTGTGTCTCAAAAGAGGATTTACTTCTCAGGCCAGCAAGGAAAAACAAACCCAGATGATTGTGAAGTAGACTTAAAAAAAAGCAGAGAGGTCTTTCATTATGTCTACTTATCTACTTATTTTTAAATGCTACTTAATAAGGAGGATGGTATAACACTCATTTGATGGCACCTATACCTGTAGGAAGAAGGTGATCAGAAGCAGAATTAGGGAAATGGGAAAGGGAGGTTAGACTCTTCTACCTTGTCCCTTCTCTACTGGAATTGTAAGAACTGGAGGGACCTAGACCTGGATGAGTTTCCAGGTGCTTGGAATCGCATTCAGGCCCAACTTATTTGTGTCTTTTGTAGCTTGAAGATTTTGATCTTCCAGCCTATTGATTTTGCTATTGTCAAGCTAGGTGGCCAGAGAAATGAGGAGTGCATGGTAAAAACAAACCTCCCATCTCCATTTCCCTAGTGCTGTCACTGTGAGCCGTGTAGGTGGCAGCTAAGGAGGAGATGTGAATAATTGATTTTTCAGCCTGCTCCCCAGAGTCAGTCATTTCCATCAGTCAGCAGGTGAGTGAAATTTGCTGCAGTCTGGATCAGGCTCAAAGTTTGTGATAGCTTTGCTTAAGATAGGCTTGCTAGACCTGACTATTAATTGGCCACTTTAGAAAGTGAGGTTTCCTCGGCCTCTCCTTGTTTCCCCATGCACAGATCATCCCATTTCAGAGTTCATTTCTTCCCTGCTGGACGTTGTTTGAATTGTTTTACTACATGAAGTACTCTGGCATTCTATTGTCTGCAAAGATCTCTCTGTCCCTCCATCCTCAACTCCCTTCTGAGCTCCTGTTCCATATTACCAATTGCCTATTGAATATTTGCCAAGAAAATGCCAAATGGGGTCATGAAGAGACTGAAACATGAGTGAAATGACTGAACAGCAACTTCTGATAGTGGCTGTGCCCATAATTCCCAGGCAATTACTAACATAAAACTGCCCACCCTATAGCTACAAACGGTCTCCCCACATTTCTTGAAAACTACATCTCTATACTCCACCTAAATATAACTCATTTTTAGTTCATATCTGTCACGTTCCTAACTCCCTGCCTTTGTTCACATTGTTCCTTATGCCTATCTAACCACCAGGTGGTGCTACTAACCACTAACCTGACCCCATTCATCAAGAAAGATTAGGAACTGGGTAGTTTTGTGTTTAATTTACACCACTGAGCTTGTGTGGTTGTGGTTTATCCTTCATTTTCGAAAAGGACTATGACATCAGGGGGATGATGACATGACTTGCAATTGACTGATTTGAGTAAGGGAGGGCTGTGCAAAGTCACCAGCCTCACTTTCTCCTCCAGAGCCATATGGGTCCAGTGGCCATATATCCATCAAGATGGCTGGAGATGACCCAGGATGCAGTGGGAGACCTTGGCCCTTTTAAACTAAGGTCTTTTCAGGTTCTCACTTTGAGTGAGGCAATGCCTATTCAATGAATAGGCTTCTTTAAGAAGTGAGTCAAGGCGTGGACCCTTTAATTAAAAAAAAAAAAATCAAACTGGGAGGGTAAGACCCTCAGGGTTGCTGGCCAAAAGAGAAACAGTTCCTATTTGCATTCACTCTAAGCCAGGGGGGGCTCAAAAAATAATCATCAAGTAGTGCCTGGACCTGGTAAAGGAAGGTTAACACTGAGCAGAAGTGCTAAGGAAGGTCCCAAACTTTCCATGGTTTTTAGAGAGTGGGAAACCTCTCTATTCCCCAGTTCTAGCACTCCCTGGGGGGGGGGGGGCCACATTGAGAAGTTAATCTAAGGAGTTAGTGTGAATTTACCCAACCAAATTCATCCTAAGGCCCCATCTATTTATTGTTCTTGCCCCTCCTCTTCCCTGAACTTAGTAGGTTTCACTGAAGTCTAGTCATACTACCTTGGACCTAGTCACACTGCAATAATTTTAAAGCTTTCTGAAGTATCACTCTTTTTTACAAAGAAAAAAATTTGTCATGCCACCTTTTACACTTTTATAGATAATTTTAAAATTAAAGTAATTAAACTTAATTGTTGAAAATTTCAAACTATTATCTAAAAGTGTTCTTAAATTATTTCAATTTTTAAAAATTAGCAAGAATTTGCAATTTTCAAGAAGACTAAAGACAATTATACTTATCAAATATTACCTATTTCTGAAATTCTTTCCTGAACCCTTGAAGGGAGAAAGGTTATTACCAAGGGGTATGAAATTGCAGAATTGATCAGAATTTAGAGTTCAGGAATTTTTAAAAACTTGATTCTTCTAAGGGATATGTTCCTTTCTCTCCTGGACCATACATAGTATGACTGAACTTGTATTTATCACAATTAATTTTGTATCATATTTTTCTGCTAATGAAGGCATGGTCTTGGCAAAAGGGCAGGACCATTTCTTATTGAAATTTTATATCTCCTATACTCTCCCACCCTGGTCCAGTGTTCTTCACACAGGAGGTGCTTAATAAATATTTATCGAATAGAATTTAACACCATTGGTGTCTAGATTGTACATGATGCTCTGTTCCTATAAAGTAGAGGATTTGTTACCAGCAAAGGATCTAGTATAGTATTTTAATATATAGCTTCTTGTTTTGGTGTTGTAAAGCTTGTCATTATCTCTTAAAATTATCACCTTTTTGACAGTTTGGATACTTGGAGAGGAGTAATAGAGTAGATTGTTCTTTTTGGCTTCTAATATGGCTTTTTGTTAAGAAAGGTGGTTTTCCTCTTTGGAAATCAGGGACACTACCTGATGATGTCAACAAAAAAGGTCTCACAACTTTCTTCCTAAAATAAATTTAATATTTCAGTGTAGAAAATATTTGGGTGTGGCATTCGCTTATGTATATGGGGCCAGCAAAAGCTTTCCATGTTTTGAGCCTGTACAACACTTAAAAAACAGAATAGTTCTATTGCAACGATTCATAGCCCCCTTCTTTTTCTCAAATAGTCTTAAACTTTTTTGTTATACTCTTTTTACTATACCCATTTATTAACCATCCTGCATTTATTCAATTTGAGGATTGTCCTCCTGCCCCACTCTTGTCTTTATTGTTTCATTATTTTTATTTTTAGTCATTTTTCCAACTAGGTGATTTTGAAATCTCTGGTTGTTCAATTAAATAATAAATTATTAGACAAATATTTATTAAGTACCCACTATGTTGTAGGCACTGAGCTAGCTCTTGGGAACACAGAGTCAAAACTAAAACAGTTCTTGCCTTGAAAGAGCTTGCATTCTATTACTGAAGAGGAATATGTTAATACATAAGTATATACTAAGTATGTGCAAAACAAGTATATTAATTTTTTGGAGGACAGGGACAGATACTGACAATTGTCCTTGACAAGTGCATATTTATTCATTTTGATCCAACATTTATTAGGTGCAATGGATGCAAAGACAAAAACGTACCTGTTGTAGTTTGGGGTGCTGGGAACCCCAAAATGTAAGGGTACAGGATGAGTCTGCCTGGAAAGAATTCAAGCACTCAAGCCTTCTTTCAGCCAAAGTAGCAAGGTTTATTGTAAAACCAATAGAGCAGGTAAGATTCCTAGTAAATCTGGACCTTGATCTGATGAAGTTGATACTTACATACAAAAAAAAGACTATGAGAAAATTTGGATGGGATTAAGGAGTGGTAAATAGCCTGAGATGGCCCAGGTGTGACAGAGAAAGGAGTTAAGTGATGGGAAAGCCACAGTGAAAGGACTATTAAGTATCTAGGTGGGCTGGGATGGGCCACATGCCTCAGGCTGAGATACTAAGAACTGGTTATGTGAGAAAATCCAATGATTGAGCTTCAGAAATGTATGGCAAAATTCAGACTCCAGGTCCTGTCACCCTACCAAACCTGTACTTACCTTCATAGAGTTTACATTTTGTTGGAGGGAATCAGAGGGGAAGTAAAATTAAGTACCCAGGATATGCCAGGCATTATGCTAATCCCTTTATAAATAGCATTCCATTTGACAATGAGGGATAATTCGGATTCAGTACATACACAGAGAAGCAAATACAAATTAATTTGGAGTGGAAGAAAGCACAAATAAGTGGGAGGATTAGAGTAGGCTTCCCAAAAGAATAGTCTTCTAAGCTGAACTTGAAGGAAGATAAGAGTTCTATCTGGAGGAACCAGGCATGGGAAGTGGTTGGTTCATGTCTATGGATATGGGAGAATGATGGTTGAGTAGTTCCCCATTTTCTTAGGTAAAGTAACACAAAACCTAGGACTAATTCTTACAGAAAACTTCTTTCTTGCTACTCACTCTTTCCCCTTCCTCCTTCACTCTCTTCCCCTCTATTTCTCATTGCCAATCTGCCCTTTCCAGTTTAGCAGAAACAAATGAGGAAGAGAAAGAAAAGGAGGAGTCTATAATGGGCTTAAAAATAAAGGAAATATTTAAAGCCCTTGATTTGATTTTGTTTTCTCTTTTAACTGGAGTCATTGAACTGAAGAACTGATATTCATGGTTTAGGCCAAATTGGAAATTTTCAGTATAAGCGGTGGTATCTAGGTATTATAAGGCAGATGAATAAGATGCTTTAAAAGAGAGACCAGAAGAATCCTGCATAAACCAAGCTATAAAGAGAATTGAGCCATTAAATTATGTGTATATATATATATATACATGTATATATCTATATATATCTATCTATCTATCTATATTCATTCCACCTCCTAACAAATTCAGATGTCAAAACAGTCTATCCTCTCATCTCCATAGTTCTGTGCCTATGGAAAGCACCAGCTCCTGTGAATCTTTAGTTTGGAAATCATCCCCTAGAATAATATGCACAAACTATGCCATGTATGGGGCATTAGGTTGGACAGAGTGCTGGGCCTGGAGTCAGGAAAATTGATCTTCAAGAGTTCAAATGTGGTCTCAGACACTTATTAGTATGTGACTCTGGGCAAGTAACTTAAACCTGTTTGCCTCATTTCCCCATTGATAAAATAAGCTGGTGAAGGAAATGGCAAACCACTCTAGCATCTTTGCCAAGAAAGCTCCAAATGATGTCATGAAGAACCAGACATGACTGAAATGACTAAGCAACAATGCCTTCTATGGAAGAGGGTCTGACTAGAAAGGAGCTTATGGAGAACATAGAACATTGTGAATGACTTACAGAAGGCAAGACTAGGGTTTTTCTTCTTATTTTAGTGCTACTTAAAAGCATTTAGCCAATGAAAATTGCTCATGAGAAATCCATGTTGGCCAATCACGTATAGTTTAAGGAGTCCTGTTAAAACGTGATACAGAGATTGTGATTTAGAGCTGCCTCAGAAATCTAGTAAAAATCAGACCTACTGACCCAGAAGTTTTCTTTTTTAACCAGGTGGTTCACAGATATACAATATTCACCTTGTTTCCTACCTGCCCGTTATGAACTGTGACTCATTCTGAGCTGATAGACTAGTGGCTGTTCTCTTGGGGAGTCATGTGTGATGTATCCTTCGATTCATTGACTTCCCTGGATTCTTTATGTTTTGGTTCATTGCGGTAATACTCCTAATGGATTTGAAACACCGTCTTCATGAATTATCCCTACCTGCATTCGTGAATTTCAGCACTATGTGAACCTATTATAGTCTTTAGAAAAATTGCAGCCACAACTGTTCATGTCTATCCCTGTAGCCTATCTTTTTAGTTGCCTCTTTGTTATTTTCTCTTGTTATTGTCTCTTGGTAGGGACTGTATTGGAGAAGATCAGGTGAACAGACTGCTGCTGATGTCGTGGGCTTTTGTCTGTGCCTGGATGGCAGTGTAAACATGAACAGTATTTCATTGACCCCCCAGTGCTCATTATTCGAAGCCATTTCCTCAGCATGTGATCACAGAATATTAAGGTAAAGTTGAGATTACTATTACTTGAGAATGAAAGGGAAAATAAAGGAACCTATTCTTCTTTGTAGAAAGAAAATTTGAGCATGCCCACATTGAAGGAAATCAGCAGAAATAGGCCATACGCTTTATCTAAGCAGACCTATTTACTAGAATATAACACGTACTCCATCCTTGATTTTCCCCTTCCCAGTACTTCCTCCCATCTAGGTCAAAATCTGTTTTCTGTCTTCTTTGGTTTTCAATGATTTCCCTATAATATATTTTTATCACTTTTTGAAAATGTTAGAGGGTTGTTTCTCTTAGTTTGTATGTATTTCATTAAAATTCTACAGGCACTACATAATGTGAAAAATGTTTTTTTAGTAATCAGTATCTTGGAAACTCAGAGCTCCCACCCCTAGCCCCTTCTCTAAAGTCCTTTAGAAGGACATTCTGATAATGAGATTGCATTGAATCTCCTCGTCTTAGTCAGATACCAACCCCAACCTGAATTGATTTAATCAAAGGTATGGAAGCTCCATTGTGTTCTGTTCAAGCTTGGGTAGAGACAGATTCTTCTGCCTAGCTAGCCCAAGGCTGAGAGTGGGCTGGTATGGTTGAAGGGTGATCTGATAGAACAGATATTTCCTCTGTCTAGAGGTAGAATGATGGCAGGGTGATAGCACCTATTGAAAAGGTATATAAACTGGGCACCCCAACCCCCAAATTGAGCCAGTTCTGGACTGGCCCCCTTGTGGGGTCCTAGTTCTGGACTATAACTCCCAAGCATGTGTGTCACCATCTTGTGAGAGAAATTAAACATGGACGTAGCCTAATTTTTATTTTTCTTTCTTAGAACAAACTCCGTGCAAGGTTGACACCTCTTCATCTCTTTTTCATTTCATCTTAGCCTCACTCCCAGTGGCACTATGGGGGTACAATAGGATTAAAATGAATACCTTGCTGTTTTCATCTACTGGGAGCTGATAGTGTCCTACTTTGAAAAGTTCTTCCACAGTTGGGAAAAGAGAGTTTTGAGGGGCAATTAATGTATCGTTCATCCTCCACCCTACCTAGACAAGCAAATTCCATGACAGATAGGACTGTCCTCTGCATGATCCAATTAAAGCATTTCAGGATTAGAAAAATCATATTCCCACTTAAAAATGAAGAATAATGGCCTGGGATGTGGTTTTGTGAGATCTAAGAACTAAGACCTATGTTGGCCTGTTGGGCTGTGAGCATCAAAGAGTTCTCACATAAAAGTCAACTACAATCACCCTCAGGAAAATGATAGTGGTATCATGGTACTGGATATCTCTCTCTTAATGTCTCTTAAAGATACTTTGGTTCTGTAATTGAAAAATGAGAGAGTTGGGCTAGATGGGTTCTTAGATCTTAGGATCATAGTTAGAGGGATCTTAGTGAGAGCCTGACACTCTTATTTCACAAATGAGACAACTAAGATGCTGCTGCTAAATGACTTGCCCAAGGTCATAGAGGTAGATGTATCCAAGGTAAGATTTGAACTCAGTTCTTCCTGACTTGATATCCTGCACCCTATTCACCCTGCTACTTGTCCCTTCTAGCTATAATATTCTATGACTTTTGGGCTCATCTGTGCTATATTCACTACAATTCTTCAAGAATAGTAATACCACCTGTATGTGTTTCTTCTCTGGACAAAAAAGCCAGCATTTGCATAGCACATTAACACCTTTGAAGTCCTTTATGTATATTATCTCATTTGATTGCAGATCACAAGCCCTTCCTGATATCGTAGATAGTTTGAGTTACTGTGAACTTTTGTGGTCTCGGGCCCCCAGGCTCCCTACCCATCAAAAACAAACAACAACCTCCCAGTGGTTAACTCTCTCTTTAGGAAAATTATCTCCAAATTTAGTTAGGTTGGGTCTCAGTTGACAGATTCACAGATTGTCCCTAGGCATCAAAACATTTCCAGCCTGGTAGCCCCATCCAAGCAAGCCCCAGAGCCATTGTCATAGCATCGGAAAACTCGTGGTCATCTCCTCTCCAAGAAACACTGGGGTAGGACTTAGTGGAAGGATTTCGTGTATTAATAAAGTGTACATAATAAATTAAAACAACTATAATAAGAGTGTCATATCTAACAAGTATTCCCCTTTTTCGTGAGTCCCCCTGGATTTTCACTGAGGTCAGTTTTATTACCAGATGATTTTCTGTAGAAGATAACAAAGGAAGGAAGAGAAACATAAACTATTCTGTCATTGTATTCTATATGGTTTCTCTCTTGATTTCACTCCCACTTTAGAATATTACATTAATTATCTGTCACACATATATTGTAACTTTCTCAAGGCAGAAGGGTCAGTCCAATTAAGGTTGTAATTTTTCATTCTAGTTTTCCAAATATACCCATTGCATTTCAATTTGTCCTTAATGATTGCAATTTAAATTACAACTTCCTTGCAGTAAATCTTTTAATCTCAACAGACCCTGAAGTAAATGAACTTGCCTTTATAGGCAAACATGAGAAGAAGCAAGTGCTCTCAAGAGCAGTGATATTTGACCCTCTTCATTTATCTTTCAGGAGAAACAAATTTCATCTTATAATTACCGAAAGCTTGTTAACAGTGGTGAAAAGGATATCGGATACCTAGGGAAACTTCTTTCAGAAGACTGAAGGAGACAAGTGGACTATGGATCTTTCTTTCTTTTGTCCGATGTCCTATCCCCTCCCGCCTGCCACCCATGTTCCATCTTGCAGCCCACATCTCTTCAGGTCTTTGGGAAGGGAGAAATCTTTGAGCGGGCTGACCCAGATGGTTAAAGCATAACGCCAAAGAGGCCAAAGGAAGATATTAGCTTTGGGAACCAGCTGGGACTTTTGGCTCCGGTAGCAAAAGTCAATTCCAAATTGTCATATGTTATTGTCAGTCATTCACACTGAAGCAGTTAAGTGGCATAGTGGATAGAGTGCTGAAGTTGGAGTTGTGAAGTCCTGAGTTCAAACCCTGCCTCGGACAGTTATTAGCTATATGACCCAGTACAAGTAAATTAACCTCTCTCACCATCAATGTCCTCATTTGTAAAGTGGGTATAGTAATAAGAGCTACCTTACAGGGCTCTTGTGTGGATCAAATGATATATTAAGTAAAGTGCTTTGCAAACCTTATAGCAATATCACTGTTAGCTGCTATTTTTATCTCAACCTTAAATGAGGTTTGAGAATATGACCAGCTCTAGGCATCCAGAGTGCATCAAGAAGAGACAGATGCTGTCCCTAAGGTTTTGTATATTCTGCAAGATGCTAGGCTGTCTGCACTATATTTGATGACTTCATCAGTTCATTCTTTTCTTTTTCTAAATAAGGGGTTTCTATTTCATTAATGGAAATTTATTGTCCTCTCATCTGTAGAATTCTCCAAGCACACTCTTCAAAATTTTCCCAAACCAAGTGCCAGTTACTTCTGTGAATTCTTTGAATAAGCCTCGGGAATAGGTCCAGACACATGGTAGCATTTATCACTCTTTTAATTATTGCAGTACAACTGAATATATTTACAAGATTTTGAATACAGCTTCCTCTTGGTAAGGATCCGTGTCAAGTTTCTTCTTCCTTTTTTTTTTTTATTTGCAAAAATTTCCTCTTAGTTTAATTGCCTGCTTGGTATCTTTGATAAGTAAAATTTCCACAGTATCATGAATCCCGCCTTACATTTATATATCTTCTGATGGACGGGCTAATGCCTTCATGTGCATTATATAAATTAGTCCCCACAAAAATTCTGTGAAGTTGGTAGGGCAGGTGTTTTAAGTCCATTTTGCTGATGAGGAAAATGAGGCCCAGAGAGATCAAAGGACTTGTAGAGTTAAGTGACAAATTGGTGATTGGGACTCAGCTATTTTGACTTTCAATGAATGTACTTTCCATTACCCTAAATGACAAAGACTACTTCAAGTGCTATATTCTATGACTGTATTGGGTGATACTGTTATCATACTTTAGACTTGCAGTGTATTCCTTAAGTTAGTTCTTTCAATAAGGGACAAGAGATTTTTAACCTTCTCAGAAAAGTTCACAGAAAAATAAGGAATTCCCTCTTGAACATTTAAAAAAATCCATATTTCTAAGAATACTAGAAGTGTTATTTCCCAGGTTAAAAGGTCTTGTATGCTGATCTTTGATGAATTTGATGGATGAATTCTTTATTCCTTTGCATATGGCCACTGGGACACACCTTTAAGAGAGAGATTGAGAAGTTGAGATTTTATTTGTAACATGAACTTCAAGAAATTAATTTAATTTTCCCATTACACTATGCTGTACTGGCAAACCTTAGTACTATAGTACTTTAAAATAGGAAGGAATTCCCAAAAGACAATGCCAAACACCCCTCTTTTTGCCCCTCCAAACATTACCATGGCTTCATTATATTAGAAACGACATAAGATTATATAGAACTAGAGCTGAGAGAGGGACCTTGGAAAAATAGCCATATCCACTCATTTTACAGATGAGGAAACAGAGGCTGAGATGTAGAGTGACGAGGTAGGAGATAGAAAGGAGTGGGGTCGGTTTTAGAACTCTGGTCCTGTGATTCCAAGTCCATCCTGCCTTCTCTCATACTAAATAAATGTAAACAAACGTCCAACTAGAAGCTAACTGTGCTTAACTGGGCCCAGAATCCAACCCAAGGCAACCTCTAAAGTGAGTTTAGAGTTTGGAGCTGTGGGAAGCCAAGAGCAGAGTAAAGGGGTTAAAAAGGATTTCACGAGCGTTAGCAATGGGGAACCAGGGAGCTGGATCTTAGGAGGTGAAGTTTTATAAAGTTTTAGCTTTAAAGGAGTTGAATGGGAGCCTGGCCAGCGAAAAATAATGAGCAATTTCAAAGATACCTTAGTGAGTGAAAAGAAAGTTTGGAAAATAGACCAGATGAAATAACATCTAGACAGAAACTAAAGCTCAGATTGACTTATTAGTAGAATTAAATGTGTGATAACAGTAACATTACATTTATACAATTAGTCTTACATGTGCTATATGGAATAGAAAGGGGATCTCAGTGCAGAATGCTAAATATAACTCCAACATGAGAGTTCAGGGATTTTCGTTGGAAGGTGATTATCTTTTTATGTCCAAACAGAGATTAACAGGGGCCATGAAAGCTACTTCTGAATGTTGTACATGAATATGTAGATGGTAATTTTGTTATCCAGTTATAAGCTATGTAATATTTGTGATGTTTATTGTGGTTTTAATGTTTAAGAAGCATATGCAGATTATATTATAGTCCTTGCTACTTGTTGAGTCTACACCTGCTCTCTGGAGATGATTGTATTAAGGGAAATAAAGCATAATGATTGCTAAGTATTGCGTATTCTGGAAGAGGAAGAATAGCTACACACTTGAGTCTCAGCTGTCAATTATGCATGGGGCATAAAAGGGCATTATAAAACAGCCTCCAGGTGTGTATTGATCCTTAGAAACTTGTCAGGGCAAAAAAAAAGAAGGCTATAGACTGAGAAGTCCTGTTGCAGTCAGAGCAAATGAATCAGTGTGTGGAGTGAGAGAATAGTACAGGAGTGAGTCTGATGTGAGAAATATTGTTGATGGTGGAAAAGTGATTTAGGATAGTGTCCTCCAAAGGGGTGTAGATATCTCAGGATGTGCCTAATATGATCCATTCATTGGGATGTAGAAAGAAGATATTAGAATTTCTATTTTTAATTTAAAAAGAAAAAAGAAATTAAGCTTTCTTAATATTGTAACCCCAGTCTCAAAGTTCATTAACATGGGACTCTCTCCTCATTGGTGGAGATGAATTCCCTGCCCTTCATGAGGGGTGGAGTTGACCAAGAGCAGGAGAGGTCCAGTTTGCTGGAAGTTTTCTTCAAGCTTCAAGTGTCTTTGGAGGCTTCTGGCTCCCAACTCCAAGAGGAAGGAGGAAGGCACCAACACCCCGCCCCGCCCCAATCAGGGCACTGAAGGAAAAGACTCTAGGGAACATGAGAGGGGCTGGGAGTCTCCACAATGTCCCTATCCCCAGCTTGCTGACCTACAGACTTCATCGAATTTCCCCTTGGGTGAGATCTGGAACTATTTCTTGGATGAACTGAGTTACCTTGCTCCCAGTGGGAGAGATTCTTTACTCTATATTCACTCATACATACTTTCTATAACTTCTGTTTTGCTACTGATTTGGATAAATGGGTTTTCTTTGATGATTGTTATGTATATTTATTGTGGTACTGGTATCTGGTGGGAAAAGAGTCAAGCCTTGGATATAGAGCTTGTGTCCTCCTTTCTCCCCATTAATGAAACAGAGATCATAAATTAGCTTGAACCTGATCACAGCCTCTAGGCTAGCAATAGTTAAGGGACCAGGTAGATATAATTCTAGTCTGGTTACTTCCTCTCTTTCTGAGGAGAGCAGAGTGGTGACCTCCAGCCCTAACTTCTTGCTTCCCCTCCTGTCAGGAATTAAAGTCTCCCTTGGAGGAGAAGAGCCTAGAGATGTCTAGTCTGCCTCTCTCTAAGCCATACAATGATACACTCTCATGCTACATGTGGGAGATAGGCCTCACTATGTGTGGGACTATGTCTACAATAGATAATGTAGAGATTGACACTGATGCCCTCATCAGATCTTTCTCCTGAACTAAGTGAATGATATATGAATATTTAATTAAAGTGAGATTGTAAACCCCTTAAAGTTGCTTTTTTTTTAGAAAAGCAGAACAAAGAATCCGTGCTGGCAGTCCTCCTGTGTGCTGGTGTTATTGGCCTTACACAGCCATAGTAGCTACAAGTAACATTGTTGTTGCACCTTATTTATACTGGCTTTTCCCTGTGCTTAGAATGTATTCACTCATCATATCTACCTTCTAAAATTCCTGTCTTCCTCAAAGGTACAGCTTATGTATCATCTTCTGCAAGAAATCTTTCCTCAACTACTAGTGCCCCCTCTTTCTCTCTCTCTCTCTGGCTACTTTTTTCTTTATACTCTTTTATGTATTCTTTTTATATTTATTTTGTATGTACATATATATATGTATACTGATCTCCTCCGGTAGATAAATAAATGTTAACTCCTTGAGTATAGAGAGTCTTTCATTCTTTGATTTTGTATTCCCTGAACCTGGAACAATGTTTTACATCTAAGTGCTTAATAAATGCTTGTTAATTGATTTACTGATCTTCTCTCACACTCAAGCACATTTTGTACTCTAGATTCACTTGTGTTTCCTCAGGTAGTTAACCAAATTTGTTAATAGTCTCTCATCCTGTTTTTCCGTGCTATCCTAGAAATGCCAAGGCTAATAGGCTGGACCAATTAAAATGTAACTGGGAAATAGTTAACAAAACATTTTATATTGCAATACAACATAGGTAATGTTAATTTGTGGTTTTCTAAATCCATATAGAGTCCATAGGGATCCATTTCTATTTGAGTTTGATATTACTGACAGGGCAATAGAACTTAGGGTCCTAAACATAGGCCCTCTCAGATAATGGCAGGTAGAGGCCCTAGCAGATAGAGAACTGAACTTGCAATAAGACCAGAGTTCAGATATGGCCAGAGACACTGTGGGCAAGTCACTTAATTGCTATCTATCTCAGTTTCCTCATATGTCAAATGAGGACAATAATAACACCTACCTCCCAGGCTTGTTTTGAGGATTAAATGAGATAATATTTGTAAAGTGATTTGCAAAACTTAAAGGATTCTCTGAATGCTAGATATCAATAATAATAGTTGTTAACATTTTTTATAGATCCAAATGGAAGAAATGCATCTATGGTTCCTCTTACTAAAAACAAAATATTGATTTTTTTTCAGTCTGATCTACCAATTATACAAAGGTTTTAATTAGAAATAGTCTATTATTGTATGTATTTTCTGATGTCAATCACTTGTGGTGACATACTAAAAGATGCTACACTTTTAGCAATGGGATTCAAAAGATGCCACATCATTAACAAAAGGGTTAAAAAATCCTCTGAAACTCTTTAGAAGGTTTTTGAAAATTAGAATACTGTTTCTAAGTTTTAGTGTGCAGATGAGTTTTATGCATGACACATATGTTGTTTTCAGTAACAAATACAAATGACATTGAAAACATTTCCAAATATCCACCAAAATTTTCTCCATAACATGAATTTTTTTCCTTTACCATGGTTGACACAAAAATCAAACAAATGTATACAAACAAGTTAGGCACAGGATAAATAGGAAATAATTAACAGAGGGACAGAACTAGAATTAAGAGGAACTGGAAAAGTCTTCCTATAGAAAGTGGGATTTTTAGATGGGAATCGAAGGAACTTTCAGGGAAGCCAGGAAGTAGAGAGGAGTAGGGAAAGCATTCAGCATGGAAGATACTTAATATTATGTTAAATTCCTATACCATAATTTGTTTAGCTATTCCCCAATAGGTGGGCATCCTCTCCCCTCAGTTTCCAGTTGTTTTTTTTTGTGGGAGGTTTTTTTGCCACTGTAAAAAGAATAGCTATAAATCTTTTTGTAAATATAAGTTCTTTTCCTTTTTCTTTGATCTCTTTGGGGCATAGGTACAGTAGGATTATCATTGGATCAATGGCTATATACAGTTTAGTGAATTTTTGTTCCAAGTTCTAAATTGCTTTCCATAGTGGCTGGACTAATTCATAGTTCCACAAACAGTGCTTTATTGTGACCACTTTCCTACCAATACCAAAACATTTGCCATTTCCTTTTTTCTCATCTTTGCCAATCAGATGGGCATAAAAGGGAAGCTTCAGAGTTATTTTGATTTTAATTTCTCTATTGGTGATTTGTAGCATCTTTCCTTAAGGTTGTTGATGGCTTGGATTTCTTACTTTGATAACTGTCTGTTCATATCCTCCAACTGTTTATCTATTGGGAAATGGCTCTTTTTCTTATAAAGTTAAATCAATTCTTTATATACTCTGGATGGAAGACCTTCAACAAAAAAGCTTACTAATTTGTTCCCCAAGTTCCTCTTTCTCTATTAATTTTAGACCTTTTTGTTTTAGCTATTGGGGGTTTTGTGCAAAAACTTCTCAAAGGTTTTATTTCCAAAATACAGAAAGAAACTGATAAGTTCATTAGGAACTTAGGAATGGAAAAGAGGCATTCCTCAGTTGACAGATGGTCAAATTACATGAACAAGCAGTTGCCTTTCACTAAAAGGGAAGAAATATCAAAAGAATTTTCTTAACATACGCTCAAAAGATCATAAGAGCATAGATTTAGAAATGGAAAGATGTTTAGAGGCTATCTACTTCAACCCCTTCATTTTAAAGATTAGGAATTGAGTGAAATTTTGTAAACATTGGGTTGAGTACTGCATAACAATAAACACCACTGGAAAAAAAGTAGATGTTTGTTTTCATGTTCTAGATGCTTGGTTTTTAAATGTCTTACTATTCATGATGATTTGATATTTTTAGCTAATATCTCAAAGCACAATATACTCTTTGGGCAAAGTTTACTGTTGATGACAATTAATTTAAATCTATTTTTCAAATAACCTTGATAATTTCAAACTTATGTTGGCTTTTTTTTTGTCAAATATAATTAGATCATTGTTTTAAACTTATAATGTGGCTTCTGAAGAGCTTGTACTTGGTATAATAGGAAAAGTGTTACCTCTACCATTTTCTTGTTAACTTGTATTGAGCATTATTAATACTATTTTTCAATTATGATTTCTTTGCACTGATCTCCTTAAGACAGGTTCATTTTTGGGAGAGATAGGCAATATGTACAATGACTAGAGAACTAGCCTTGTGTAAAGGCAAGCAAAGTGGGACTTTTTGCTGTTTTTTGTTTTGGAGTACTTCTCAGCACTAAGGGATCATTTGCCTTTGATTGAGTCTTGCCTTTGTTTGTAGGAAGACCCATACCCTTTTGCTAATTAGGTCATGAGAGATGTGAAGCCCTCTAGAGGTGTGAAGCTCTGGGGCCCTGAAAAAGGGTATTTATATTCTGATGGTGGCATTTTGCTTGGAGCTTGGTCACTGGAAGAGTGTCATATGATTTGACCAGACGAGATTCTGGGTACCTGTTGGAGCACCCCCCCCTCCACCGCCCCCACACACACTTTGAAAAACCCAGATGTTGATGCTTTTTTCTCTGGTAACTATGTATGTAATGTCTTAGACAGACAGCTAGAAGCCTGTCTGCTGATTGTGTTATTTTGCTCTGTTCATATAATTTCCGCTTATAATTTCTGTTTGTGTTTTTTCTGAAGTTCAAGGTGCTGACTTTCCCCCCTGAACTAAATGAATGATATATGTATGTTTAATTAAAGTGAGATTGCAAACCCCTTAAAGTTGCTTTCCTTAGAAAAGCAGATCAAAAAACCAGTGCTAGCAGCCCACCTGTGCGCTGGTGTTATTGGCCTTACACAGACACAGTAGCTGCAAGTAACATTATTGTTACACAAGGAGACAGAAGATAGATGCTCTGTGGAAAGAAAGTGAGAAGACCAATATGGCTAAATTGTAGACTGTGGGAAGGTGAGTTATATTAAATGAAGCTGGATATTAGGGCCAGACTGTGAAAAGCTTTTAAAAGCTAAACAAAGGAGTTTATATTTTATCCTAGAGACAATGGAGAACCCCTGGATTTGATTAAGAGACACATAGTCAAAAGAAATTTACTTAGGGAAAATTAATGTGGCATCTATGTGGTGGATGAGCTGGAATTGGGAAAGTCAAGGCAGGGAGACCAGTTAGAAAACTCTCGCAATAGTTTAGGTAGGAGGTGATGATTGCTTGAACGGAGAGATATTGTAGTTTTAGAAATGGTAAGATTGGGCAAATGGTGGGATTTTGGGGATAAATATGAGGCATTTAAGCTAACCCTGATGTCATAAAGCTAGAAGACTAGGAAAATGGTGATGTTTTTGACAGATAAAGGGAAGTTCAGAAGAACAGCAGACTTTAGGGAAATGATAATGAGTTCTGTTTTGGACATACAAGGTAATGAAAGGCACACAGACAGAATATGAGAGCGCACACATTAGTAGTTGAGAGAATCAGGAAAGATTTCATGCAGAAGATGATACTTGAGCTGTATCTTGCAGGAAGAAAGGAATTTTAGAAGGTAGATGTGAGGGACGAGTACATTCCAGGTCTGGGGAAAAGTCAGCACATATATTATACAGCACAAAAAAACTAGTAGTTAAGGAGCAATGCATAGTGGAGAAATTACATATATACTAGGTCAGCAGAAATTAATGCCCGAAAGCCATCTTGAGATGCCCATTGGCCCAAGAAAAACTACCAGCCATTATGAGACTGACTGAAAACCCTTAACTAGAAGTACAAACTTAATACATATACACATATATGTATACACACATATATACATATACATGTGTATGTGTATATCTTTGAAGGTATGTAATGTGATAGAAAGTTTTTTGGATCTAAAGTCAGAGCTTATGAGTTTGAATCTTAGCTCTGTTAATTACTATATAAATTGCCTTGAACAAGTCACTTAATCTCTGGCCCTCAGTTTCTTCATTGAAAAATGAGATGGTTGGATTGTATGATCTTTTAGTTCCCTTATAGCCCTTAGTCTATGGAGTGAGACCTTGAACCAGGCTTTATAATATTTAAGGGTCATTGAAGTTCTGAAGGCACCATGAAATAATAGAAAAAATAATCTGTCAATTCCAAGGTTCTGTCCAACTTGAAGTTCATTTATATTTCATCACATGAACTTCCTCCCATTGCTAAGCCTGATGTCAAATGCCCTTCTTTATGTGTATCCCAAATTGGTACAAGGAAAATTTGTAGGTGTAGAGCCCAGAAGCAATTTTTTTTGGTCATATGTAAGTTCAACTGTGACCAGGAGAATTTTCAAAGGTTTTTAGAATAATGTTGGGAAAAAAGAGATCCAAATAAAGCTCTGAAAATATGTTAAAGCATTCTTTAAAAGCTGTAGAAAGGGTGTTAGGGGCCATACCCTTTAAATTATCTAATTTACAGATGGAGAAATTGAGACTCGGTGAAGCCATTATTGAAAAAATAACAAGGCTAGTAGGTAGCTGAACTAGAATTTGGACCCAGGGCTCTTGACTCTCAGTTTAGGGGTCCTTTCAATCTAAGTGTGGCTTTTGGTCTTACTGTATCTATCTTGCTTCAGTCTATGTATGGTCTGACAACTGTTAACTGCAACTGGGAAAGCAATAGTGTACTCCAGAGAGCTCATATTTAAGGGTTTATCCTTTAGGCATACTATCTCATCCATATATTCTTTTCCCTCCTTGCTTATTCTAGGGATCATTCTATTTCTTGTTTCTTTCCCAGACTGTGCTGTCAGAAAGCTCTGATTTAGAGCATTTTTCATGTCACAATAACATTAGGAGTCATAAAGCACAAACAATGCCCTCAGGCTGATTAATTTTCTCTGAATGTGCTAGGAGATTTTTCAGGTTGATTAGATCAGTCCTGGGTGTACGGAGAAGCAAAATCTTTCTCATATGGTACTTGTAATGCACATATTGGAAGTAGTTAGACAACCTCCTAGATAAATCCTCTTATTAGCTTTTAGAAAAATTGATAACATCCACCATTTTGTCCTTTCTGTGCCTGTCAATCAAATTTGTTCTTTTATCATCAAGATTATCAACGGAATGTGGAAGTAAGTATCAGATACATCAAATCAAATATCCTTACCTCAAAGCTTATTACAAACAGTCCATAGTTGTGTAATCATACCTGGTAACTTGGTAAGTGCAAACCATTGATTTCAAAACCTTTAGCCTTTTGTAATCAAACTACATTGGGTTTCATTAAACAAAAAAGTTAAAGATTTGTCCAACTTTAAACAATTTCTCCACAGTACAGCCCTCACCCCTTCAAGTTTTACATTGTGTGCTCATGTGTTTCATAGACATAGGGTCTATGTTGAAATCTTTGGTTTTACAGCATATGGTTGTGATCTCAGGAGGTGGCAGTTAATACTATCAATATGAGCAGGTGAAACCAGCCTCTTCATCCCCGCCTCAAAAGCTAAAGAACCTATAAAAGCTAGCCTATGTACATCTTGCTTAAACTTGAAGGATTTCTTCCTCTTCTAAGAGTGTCTACTCTTTTGTTAATTGTGGCCACTGAATAATTATAAACAGAATAGCAGATTAAAAGCACTTAATGGAGTGATGAGGCTGAGTCTTTCTTGAAAGATAAGAGCAGGTACCTCTTCTTGGTGTAATGCTCCTTCAAAGTATTTATGATAAAGTGTTGTCTATGGAGACTGAGGGCCCAATGTTTTTTTTTTAACCCAGGGAATTTGAATAAATCGAAGACTAGTTTAGAATTTGTCCTCTCCACATGTAGCGATCCTCATTCAAGTCTTTAGCAAGCCCAATGTGGTGATGTTGTAAGGAATGTTCTTAATTGCCCAGTTCATCATCTCATAAACTCCATATTGAAGTTGGAGTTCTATAAGGAACGAAGAATATGGTATGTGTAGGAATCTTGTATTGGGCAGACAGTCAACGTTTTAGCATTTGATGTTTCTGGTAGGTTCATTCATTCAACAAAATTTTTCAAGCACTAAGCATTTGCCAGATGTGCTAGGCTCTAGGGATAGAAATAGAGGTATATATAAATAGAGAAATAGAGGTATATATAAATATATAGAGGAAATATATATAAACATATGTTATATATTTATATAATATATTAAAATAATATATTTAATTAATATATAATTATATATTATTATATATAATATACACATTATATATAATATATAATATATTATATTATATTTTATATATTATATATAAATATATATAATAATAATAATTAATATAAATAAATATAGGAAAAAAGATAAAACTTTTAAGTTTAATCTGCATTATTAATATTTTCTGTCACTTTCTTAAGTCTAGAATCAATAAAAAAATGATGATTCAAGCCCTGATTTGTAGCATTTGCAAATTTCTGGGATTTGAATGCTCACATTGAAAATTTAACAATTGGCTTTTGGAGCTGGGCTGGTTGGAGCTGGATAGAAAGGAAAAAAAAAAGAAATATCTAGACTCTCAATAAACTTACATTCCACTGAGGAGAAACAATTTGTAAACAGAAAAAAAAAATTCCAGGGATGGTAAGGATGGAGCTTATGGCCTAAACTCCTTTTATCTTTCTGATTTTTAATCATTTTTATTTGAAGTTTTAAGTTCCAAATTCTATTTTTCCCTTCCTCCCTCACCGCTTCCTGAGTTGGTAAACAATGAGATATGGGTTATACATGTGCAATATGTAAAACATTTCCATATTAGTCATTTTGTAGAAGAAGATTCGAATAAAAGACCAAAATGAAAGTGAAAAATAGCATGCTTCAGTCTTTATTCAAACAACATCGGTTCTTTATCTGGAGGCAGATAGCCTGCTTGATCATGAGTCCTCTGGGATGTCTTGGATCCTTGTATTGCTAAGAAGAGCTAAGTCATTCACAGTTCTTCGTTGAACAATATTGCTGTTACTTTGTACAATATCCTCTTGATTTTGTTCATTTCATTTTGCATCAGTTCATGCAAGTTTTCCCAGGTTTTTCTGAAAGCATCCTGCTCATCATTTTTTATAGCACGAGAATATTCCAGCACAATCATATAGCATAGCTTATTTAGCCATTCCTCAGTTCCCTTCAGTTTCCAATTCTTAGCCATCACGAAAAGAGCGGCTATAAATATTTTTGTACAAATAAGGCCCTTTCCCCTTTTTGCAATGTCTTCGAGATATAGACCTAACAGTGGTTGTTGTTTGTCCTTCCTTCTTTTTTTTTTAAATTTATTTTTAATATGTTTAGTTTTCAGCATTGATTTTCACATGCGTTTGAATTACAGCTTTTCTCCCCATTTCC
>CM053622.1:465158691-465180315 GCA_028646595.1 Phalanger gymnotis | reverse complement strand
TTTTGCCTTGGAGCATGATACTCAGTTTTGCTGGGTAGGTGATTCTTGGTTTTAATCCTAGCTCCATTGACCTCCGGAATATCGTATTCCAAGCCCTTTGATCTCTTAGTGTAGATGCTGCTAGATCCTGGGTTATGTCCTTCCTTCTTGAAGATGATCATGACATCAGGAAGTTAATGCCATAACTTACAAACAAATTGGATTTGAGAGGGGGAGGGCTGTACAAAGTCACTAGCCTTACTTTCTCCTCTGGAGCCACCTGGATTCAGTGGCAAGACATAAATCAGGACAATTTGAGATGGCCCCATTCTAGCTATAGCATTGCTAGATCAAAGGGTATGTACAGTTTTATAGCTCTTTGGGCTTAGTTCCAAATTGCTCTCCAGAATGGTTGGATCAGTTTACAACTCCACCAACAGTGCATTAGTCTCCTCGTTTTCCCATATACCCTCCAACATCCAACATTTTCCTTTTTTCGTCATGTTAGCCACACTAATGGGTGTGAGGTGGTACCTTAGAATTGCTTTAATTTGCATTTTTCAAATCTAGTGATTAGAGCATTTTTTTTCATGTGACTATAGATAGCTTTGATTTCTTTGTCTGAAAAATGCCTGTTCATATCCTTTCACCGTTCATCAAACGAGGAATGACTTGTATTTTTACAAATTTGATTCAGTTCTCTATGTATTTGAGAAATGAGGGCTTTGTCAGAGATATTTGTTGCAAAATTTTTCTCCCAGTTTTCTGCTTTCCTTATAATATTGGTTGCATTCCTAAACTCCATTTTCAGTCAGCCTGTGCTATGTTACAATAGCTTCTCTTAGTGCTCTAGCCTGAATCACCTTGGTCTGATGTCCCTCTGATGAATTATTTAGGGGTCATTATTCCAACGGTCCAAAGGAAAAGGAAATGGAAATCCAATGTTTGAATATTTCCAAGTTAAGGGAATGTCTTTATAGAGCAATGACAAATGATCAAAGACTACTTATCTCAAAGAGCCCTCTGCCCTTAACTAGCTGCAGGAAAGGGACTGACTGAATTCACAGCCCACATCCTCCCAAGCAGCAATCACAGCTGCCTCACATCACTTGCTTCAAAAAGGTTCGGGCTGTAGATGAGCAGGAGCCAAATTTCTCAATGTGATAAGACACTTACAAAACCAAGCAGCCAGGGGGAACAAGAAAGAAGGAGACAATTGGGTGGGAGTGGAAGGAGTGTGCTGGGGAAGTAGGAATGAAGCAACTCCATTGTCACAGCAGTAGTACACAAACTGCTTTAAGATGCCAAGTTTTACCAAGTGTGAAATTAATATTTCTACATCATAATGCGTGTGCTTTTCCCCTAAGGAGGATTTTAAAAAACCCAACAAATAAAAAGAAAAGCAAATGAAGAACGGAAAATCAAGCTCCATGTGGGTCATACTTTCTCGCAGCATTTAAGTGTAATAAAAAGTGCTGAAAGTTCCAGGTTTTTGGCCTTTTAGAGTAGTGATTGAGCATAGGCTAGATCTCTTTTCTAACCTTTAAACTCATTGGCTAGAGCAATGTCATTGTCTTTCCACAGCGTGAGGCTTTTTCCATCAAAACCAGAACTGTTGAGTCCATCTTCCAAGTCTAATGAATTTACCGGTAACTAAATGTAACTCCGAAACCTCATAGCTCCTCTCAATCTATAGGTGGAGTATGCTGTAATACTCTTTATCCCAGAAATACGGCTACCCCAAAGTGTTAATCAAATGGGTAAATTCATGTTGCCCCAATTTGCCCAATCTAGCTAATTGGAGAAGATTCCATTGACGTATTTTTATTTAAATTTTGCTTGATGCTAAAGGGTGTTTAATATTTGACCTCTCATCCTAATCTGCAGCAAAAATACTTCCAACATTGCAAATTAAAGCCAGTCATGCCCAGCAAAAAGTGATACATTCATAACAGTAATGACCACCAATACATTAGAAGTATTGACAGCTAGACGGTTGAACATTTCTTAGAACCAATTGGAAAATATTTTTGTTTTTTTCTAAAGGATGGATGTTAGATGTTTTTTGTACTTGTTGTGTTATCACAGATAATGTGCTTTTTGGGTGCAAAGATAATACTGTCCCAATGTCATTAGTACACGTGCTTGTAATTTTTCTAGTATAGGTTATCGACTATTTGGATCCATCCACATTCTTGTTAATTTCCATAGCGATGTTACTCCTCTTCTTAAAAACCTTCAGTTTTTCCCAGTTGCTTATTGAGTATAGTTTAAACCCCTGTTTCTGGAATGGTAAGCTTTTCACTGTCTTGCTTCAACTTGTCTACCTAAACTTATCACATATTATTCCCCTGTACCTATTTTATTTTTCTAGTCAAATTGGACTTTGTTCCACCCCCAATTCTCATCCTGTCTTTTTCTATTAACTCGCTATAGTTCACGATGCATCAATTTTGGAAGATTTCCTCACTTCCCCTACTTTCATTTTATGTCTCTCTCTTCACATCCTTACTTAGAAGCCATGTCTTCATGATTCCCCTAGGTGAAAGCTATTTCCCTCATATTTCTCAAAGGTCTTTGCCTAACTCTCCTTTGCCCTTATCTTTATCTGTGAATCATGCTGGTCTGCGTACATGTTGGATTCTTCTTGTGAGCTGACTCCTCCTCAAGTTCAGGGTCAATATTGTGTTTGATCTTTGTATCCTAGTACCTACTCCAGTGCCTTGCAAAGGGAACCTCCTTAATAATTGTTTCTTGAATTAAACACTTTCAAAATTTATACTCCCTTGTCAGCTACCCTTAGTCTCTATCTTTTGTATATGTGGAATTTGACACCTGGCTGTCAATCAATTAGTAAATATTCATTCAGTGACTACAATGCAACGTATGATTGTAAAGACAGAGAAATTTTCTCCTTTTGTTGGCTTGATGTCACTGGTAATGATATTCTTGTGCCTTCAAAGTTATATAGATTAACATTTTATGAGTTAATAGTCAAATGAATCCTTGAACTCCCTGGTGTGGATGTTCCCCTGCTACTGGAGATAATAGCCCATCCACATCTACCCATGTTGTTTGAGTCTCCTCATTGTCTTATAAATTATAAATTCACAGGGAGTATGCCCAGTACATATTGTAAACTTTCCTTGATTTCTTTTGACAGTACTCAGGGTGTCAATCAGTTAGCCCTTACTCTCACCACATGACCACCTCATCTTCTTTTTCAATCATATATTTCTTTGATATCATCCTTTACTTTGGTTCCTAATTGTTCCTAATTTGTTATATGTCACAGTTTTCTCTACTACCATATGCCTCTCCATGGCCCTATGAAGCTTGTCTATCAGTGCATATGTCTTGGATATACAATGAAGATAAACCTTGAGTTGGGCTCAGAATTAGACAGGAGGAAGGCAGTTGCCTTTGGGAAATAACTGTGCTCCTTTAATGACCCTGACCTTTCTCCTGAAAGAAAGGTGATCTTTTAAGCAGCAAGATTCTACTAGTGGCTTAGGGTTCTGAGCCACGGAACACTACAGTCTCCAAAAATTAAAAATTAATACCACTTAGTAATGGAAAGGTGCATGGTAGGTATGAATATTTTGCAAAAAATAGCAAATATGAGCTATTATGAATTTAATATTTAGGTTTGGGGTTAATTATAAGGCTGGTGCTTCTAAAAATGGAAATTTACAGTGGATGGCACTAATAATTACTTTAATTTAAGCTATGTGTATGTGTTTTCATATACATACATAACATTGTAAAACTTGGTCTCATTTGCCCATCAATTGGGGAACAAATCATGGTATATAATGCAATAAAATGTTATTGCAAATATGTACATTGACAAATATGGAATGAGAGAGACTTGGCAAGGCTTGAAGGAATGATGTAGTATGAAGAGAGCAGAGCCAAGAAAACAATTTATGCAAGGACTAGAGTAATATAAAGAAAACAACTTTGAAAGATTTCATAACTCTGATCAATGAAGTTGTTTCAACAATCTGGTTAGCAGCTGTCATGGGGGTGAAAGACCAACACAAACCCAACAACAAGAACCCTACCAGCATGCTGCAAAAGCCCAAGTTCTTTTGATCTGCTTTAGTAAAGAAAGCAACGTTAAGGGGTTGACAAGCTTACTTTAACTCAGCATACAAATACCATTCACTTAGTTCAGGGGAAAAAGCCAGCACCCTGAACTTCAGAACAAATACAAACAAATTATAAACATGGACAGACAGACCAAATATAGTTCATAGTTACCAACATCTAGGTTCAGCCTGGGAGCTCATAACAAGGGCTGGCCCAGAGTCACGTGTACCACCATGGCTGTGGACAAGAACTCCAAAGAAGAGAAAGCCAACCCCTGGTTTTATATCTTTTTTAGGGTCAAGGGTGAGTCACACATGCAACTCACCCACGTGACCTAGACCTAGAATTGTCACAAAGAGGCAACTTAAACCTGCGTGGTCTAAAAGCCTCTGATTCCCAAACATGTCACTCAAACTCATGTGTAAACTACGCCCTCCCCTGAGGCAAGGAGGTCACCAAGGACTGCCAAATCTAATCAAGGAAACAAAGGCCAAATTCTTCAAGGGCACTTGGTTGAATTGAATGCTAAGAGCCCATTTTGTTTACCAACACAGAAGTTAGCAATTGTGGTGTTAGAAGACTGATAGGAAACTTGGCAGAGAGGTGATAAACCAGAGATAGACAATGATACGTATATTTTCATCCAGAGCTAGTGTGTTGAAGTACTTACTTTACTCATCTTATTCATTAAAAAAGAAATTGTCTTTTGGTGGTGAGCCTGGGGTGAGGAACTGGGGAGTAGTAATAGTAATGCAACACTAAAAGAAGGAAAAGAACATTTATGAAAATTCAGAATTGTAAAGTAACGAAGTGGGACAGTTATGATATTATTATATTAAATTTAATATTCAATTCAAAGAGAAACTATATAACTGAAATTCCCAGTTTAATATACAATTCTCTTCTCTGTTCTCTGCATATTGCAATATTCATCCTGACAGTTTAAACATTCATAAGAAGAAAGAAAAAATTTTAAAAATAAATTTGTTCCTATACCTGTCCCTCCACACCAGCTGAAGGAGTGTTTCTTTATCTTACCTCCCTCTCTAGGCTAACTCATAAACAACCTATCTGATTATAGATTCTCCAATTCTCCCTCTTTCCCCAATTAAGCTATGATTTAAGACTAAGCCAAGACCCCTCTCTAATAAGCTAAAAGAAATGCTGACTTTGCATCAGCAACATATTAATGACTTAGTTATATTTTCTGTATATGTGTGGCTGAGTTAAAAAAAAAACCCATAGTAATGACAATAGCATCTATGCTTAGAAAATCCTTAAGTAGAATTTTAAACCGTGTATACAGGAAGATTTCATGTTGGAAGGTTGCTTGTCTGAAAGAGGCAATCAGGAACAAGAGCTGATTGAGGCTCAGAAATTGCAGGCATGAATTCTCATCTGCTTGCAGATAAATCATTTCATCTGCTTTTGGAAATAGGGAATAACTTAAAATCTCTACTTGTGTGACTTTTATTTTTCCTTCCTTGTTTTTTTCCTAATGATTATTTGGCTTATACATGGTAATAACAAGTTATACAGTGCCTCACAGTTTACATTGTCCTCAGAGCAATCCTGCAAACTATATAATGCAAGTATTATTTACCTTCATTTGACAAATGAAGAAACTGAGGCACAGAAGGATGGAATGACTTGTTCAAAGTCACAAGCTAGTGGGTAAAGACATAAGACTTTAACCCAGGCCATCTGATTATTAATCTAGCGTTTTTTCCACTATATCACACTGCCTCTCTAGCATAAATTTTATAAGAAAATAACACTCCTAATAATTTTACTATTATTTTTTCCTTGGCTAGGATATCAATTAGAAGCCCAAGTGATGTGCTGGCCTTTACCTTCACTTCCATAAGGGTGACATTTTTCACTGATAGAATATATAAACACAAGTTACAAAGAAAGGAAAACAGAAGAGAAAGAATAAAAAGGGAGGAGTATAAGCAGACAGGCTTGCCTTGTCTGCCTCCACTAAGGCAAATATTTCTATCTATTGCATTTAAATTGCCTATAAGAGTTTACTTGAGATCCTCATAATAACTCAATTACTTAACTGTGTGATCAACCTTATAATAACTTAACACCCCCCAAAGTAATACTGGATCTGTACACTGATCCCAAACCAGCTAGTCCTTTTGTCTGGGCCAGCAGCCTGAGACATTGCATGGGAGAGCGTTGAATCACCTTCAAAAGCTTAGGAATCTATTCACTACATCCTTGTTTCTCTAAGGTTCTGCTGTGGATCTATCATCTATTAATTGAATCTAACCCTTTTTGAACCTGTTTATTTTTCCAAACTGTGTTGCCTTTGGAGTAATGAGTTCCTTAAATTCGCTACCTGCTGGATAAAGTATTGCTTTGATTTTTCCTAAAATTATCTCTTCCAAGCATTGAAGAAGATCCCTGTTGTGTTGGGCATTAGTAAACAGACAAAGGAAGAGCAGGTTTTCAACATGACTGAATGTCATTTTTGCTTACCTACTCTAGAAATCATTGAAGCAGACAGCTGCAGAAATTCAAAAGGTGCAAAAAATTCAGAGTGATGGAATAATATCCCCGTGCTTCAGCCTAGTACATATGTTTAGCAGCTCTTCAGTTTTAGCATTCTGGAATGACGTGAACAGGTAATGGGTCACACAATTATGTAACCTTCTGATTTGTCAGGTTTTGATGATAACCCTCTCAGTCTTTGTCCTTGTAGACTGAGTTCTAACTCTTTTCTTTTTCCTTTTCACTTGACATAACATTATCATGACTCCAGCAGAAATGAAATGGGAAGAGCACTGTCAGCAAATATCTGAGTTCAAATTCAGGCTCCGATACTTGCTAGCTGTGTAATGATGGATGCGTCATGTGACCCCACTCTGAACCTCACTTTCCACATGTGTAAAATGGAGGTCATACTTGTAGTGTCTTCCTTTCAGGGTTGTTATATGGATCAAATGGGATAGTAGGTGTTAAGTGCTTTGTAAACTAGAAAACACTATATCGATGTGTAAGTAAGGTGAATTTTAGTGTAGGTAAGGTAGATTTTAGTGTGTATAAAGTGGATTTTGTTATTATTTCTTACAATTCAGTTTCCCAGGATCTATGACCATGGCAATCTCTGTTTCCCAGGTATTAGATATGAGTTCCCAGGCTCGTGGTTCAAAACATCTCCACGATGCTTGCGCAGCATTATATAAGGGTAAATAATATAAATGTGCTGAAATTGTAAACATCCACTGCAACTGCACAGTGAGATATAGGGATGAGGTGATGTAAACTTGTGAGGCTATTGCTGGCAATATGCCTTCTTTGTCTGATGCCCTATAAAACAGGTGGGCATTAGTTAGTGAGTTGGGGAAACTTTATGCTTGAATGCACAAGCTGGGATGCTGTGCGCCTTGATTGACCCCCATCCAGGCTTGGGATGGGGAATTTGTGTTTGCCTCAACCGGCCCCCTCTGAGGCTTGGGGGATTTAGGGGAACCCTTTAGGGTTGAATGCACAAGTTGTGCCCCTCTCAACCGGCCCCATCGAGACATAGGGGTAGTTGCCCCCCTCCACTTCTCACTGGTCCCTGCAAGAAGAATGATTAGGGAATACTGTAGGAGTTTGTAGTTCTTCCGTTATCAGCAATACTGTGTTAGAGAAAACTAGACTAGAATCAAGCTTATTATTAACCCTTTGAAGCTGTCTTTCCTGTCTGACCAGATCAAGAGTGAACCTGTTAGAGGCTAGAGTCCAAACCTCCAGTGCCCCCTGTGTATTATCTCTCTAACACAATGTAACCCATTATTTTTGTTACTACTACCCTGATGCCTCCCATGGCATAGGAGTAACCTTGAATTCTCAAAGCTATGCCAACGGAGTTCAAGCTTCAGCAGGTGAAAAGCCTAGGGTACAATTAATTATGTGTCGTCTTCAGAGGATCAAATCTTGTCTTTTTAGGACAGGCTTGTAACCATGAGGTTAGTGATTAGTTTTCCTGACCAGAGCAAGTCAGGAGACTACTGTTCACTGAGATATAGAGATGTTGGGCTCTGCATTGATAGAGACTATACACATGGAAGAAGCTTGGGTCCTAATGTACTGAAATATGCAAGCTGCTTCATATGGGAAACTCCTACACCTTGATTATTTCAGGGATCACCTTTGCTGCATTCTTCAGTATCCTTGTCTTGCTTGAAGTGGGCTGACCAATAGTGCACCTGATGTTACAAGTGTAGACTGAACCAGGGTAAAAGGATGCTCTGTGTTTATTTCCATGACCATTTAGAACAATCTTTAGCTTTCGACCAGCCTTTCAATGCAGCAGAAATGTGGGCTGCCTGCCTGCAATAATGCCTTTTCCACATTTCCTTCTAAAGTACACTCACATGACTATACGATATGAAATATTCCCGGACTTGGCTGAGAAACCTCTCTTGGTTTCCTGCATATGGCATTAGGCAACTAGCTTAGTGAGGCAGTGTCTTGGAGAGGGAAGGTACTGCTAATGTTTTGCTGCTCAACAAAGTGGATACAATAAAAAATATACTCCCAAGATACATGGGAAGAGCATATAAAAAATAGAAAAGAAAATAGATGTGGCAACAGATGGCCTGGGTTTGAATCATGACTTTGCTATTTATTATGTTGGGGAAGTCACTGAACATCTCTGGGACCTAGTGTCTTCATCATTAAAATGACAGGCTTGGATTAGATCATCCATGAAGTCTCTTATTGGTCTAAGTCTTATGACCTGAAATTAAGTGGGGCTTATGGGTCACAAGTATCCTTCCTGTCTTGACTTCTAATACCCGGGTTAAAGCACAGCTTCCATGATGATATGATCAAAACCTCAGAGCCATGTGTACCCCTTGCTAGAAAAGCAAGGAGGCTTGGCTATTTGGTTCCTTTTTGATTATGTAGTCTGGGAGAAAGTCATACATAGTAGCTTCCAGTTTTAGGAAGCTTCCAGCTTCCATATTACTTTCCTCCCCAAGAGCAGTCCCCACCTTGTTTCTTTGTTCTCTTGGGTATTTGATAGCCTCTGAGTCACTCAATGACCTTGAACCAGGTCTCCTTTTTTGCCTAAGTTCTTTAGTCTCTGGAAAAGTCACGTCTAACCTCAGTCTGTCAAGAGCTCTGCCAGTCCAAGGAGTAACTCTTGGAAGCCTGGGACCAGAGTAGCTAAGGAGCCAGCAGGACCAACCCAAGGTAAAGCTGTGGAGGTAGAGAGTTATTTGTGTTGTCTTTCATCTCCATTATGATTTATACCTAATTATCATGCAGCTAAGTAATGGATGTGCACGTCATTAAATACAGGATGCATTTAACTTTGCAAATTCAATTGGCTAACAATTCTAAACATTGTTCACCTATGATTTACTTTCATAGCATTCGCATATAATATGTCTATCAGCTCATGGCAGAGGCTTATATGCTCACAATTTAAAAGAAATTAGAAGTACTCTTGCCTTTAACTCTTCTCTGGGCTTTTACTAATTGCCCAGAACCCATTCAATCAATCAATCAACCAACCTATGAAAAAGAATTGATTAAGCACCTAATATGTGTCCTGTAATGTGGTAGGGGTATACTGGGGCATACAAGTACATAGAATGACATCCCCAGGTACTGGGGATACAAGTATATAGAATGACACAATCCTTCCAATCAAATAAGATAATATTTACAAAATGTCTGGCACATAGCAGGGGCTTAAGAAATGTGTGTTTCTCTCATTTTCCCTTCCCAGCTCCCAAGGAGCTTACATTCTAAAGGGGAAGACAATAAACACATATATAAATATATACAGAATAAGCATAAAGAGAAAACTCCATTAGTTTGTAGGCACAATTTGCCTTCTTTTTCTCCATGAATGCCCACGCTGACATTTTTCTACCCACTCATCTGATCTTGGGAGATTTTCCAGAAGTGTGTCTCCACTAACTTGGCATTTCACTACTCAGAAGAATTTTTTTTTTGTGCACATACAGGGATATTTCGCTTTGTGCTCCTTCTTAACAGATTTTTGCAAGAATGTTAAGATAAGGCTAGTCCTTGCACTGATCTCTGCACTGATAACCCACTGTTAACTAAATCTAAATAAGGGCCTGTTTATCACTGTCTATTATTTAATTAATTCAGTTCTGTATCTATGCCAAAACATTTGAAATATTAGGTGAACTAGGTCCTCTCATTCCCTCTTATCCACATGCTTATTTATCCCTTCCAAGAATACTTACTCAATGAGGCATGATTACCCCTTAGAGAAATCACATTACCTTTTCTCTAATAAGGTATACTTGCTAATGTTTTCAATGACTCTACCCCTTATTAAAGATTCTGTAAGCTTGATAAGAATGGAAATGAGATTTGTGGTCTTTGGATCACAGGGCTTCTCTGGAGGTCTCTTTATAGTTGGTGTTGTATTGCTAGAAAATAGCTTCTAAAAAAGATTGCAGCACTTGCTAAGGTCTTAATTAGGACTTAGAGAGGACATCAAGGAGTTTGCCAACACATTTTCATCTGTTGTGAAGGCTCACAGAATCCATTGACATACTAGAGAGATCCAACTCAATTACATCTCTTTTGCATGTTTAATGAATGATTAGGTTTTCAGAACTTGTGTGTTACAACTACAGTTCTCCAAGAAATTATTTGATAGATTCATTCACTTGTTTTTTGAGTTAAAAGGCCAACAAATGAATGCATGCATGAATGAGTAAATTAAAAAAAAAATGTACTAGCATACTATGTGCCAGACACTGTCTTAAGCTTTGAGGACATAAATACAAAAAAAGCAAGATAGTCCCTATCATCAGAGAACTTAAGGTTTTGACAGGGGAAGACAACAGATGCAGGAGTCAGAGAAATGTGTTTTGATCTGGTGAATGGAATCAGGACAACTCATTGACATTCCTTTTCAAGAATAGTAATGTGGATTTGATTATTTTTTCCTCACCCTAGAGGAGGAGAGTATGTTTGGGAGGGTGGGGAATGACCACAAAGCATGAAGATGGTCAAAGAGCAAGCAGTGTTTAATGGGTCTGGATTTGGGCTATGCATATAGAACTCTCACTAGTGAGTAGCTCAGGGCTTGGGGGTGGCAGTTGGCATGTCAGGATGGAGGTGGAGGCTAGAGCCTGGAAATATGGCATGAAGATGGATGGATATTTGCTAGATTGAATTCTCATCAGTATGGATACTCTCTCTCCCTACAAAAACTCTCTATGATCTTATCTTTTCGTAAAGTTTTCATAGAGAAATCACTATGATATAATCCTCTTAAAATTTGTTTTTACAGATATTAGTACAACACTTAGTTGTCAATATATGATTGACCTAACTAATTTTCTGATTTTATATATATATATGTGTGTGTGTGTGTGTGTGTGTGTGTGTGTGTGGTTGATGATTTCTTTCAGGTCACTTATACTCAATTTACTATTGCCTTATCAATGAAATCCAGAGTCACTTAAAAAACGGTGGCTTAGTCATTCACACACAAAAACAAAAAATATAAAGAATTCATATTGCTTGAGTGTGATGCATATTGGGAATGACAAGGCATTGTCATCAGTATGCAGGTCTTGGATAGATGCTGCGGTACACAATTGATTATGAAGAGGTGTGTTACATTGCATTTGGGAAACTTTTTAAAAATAATATTTTTACCAATTACATTTTAAAACAATTTTTAAAACTTAAAAAAATTTCAAGTTCTCAATTCTATTCCTCCTTCCATTCCTCCCTTCTCCCCATACTGAGATGGTAAGCAGTCCAATATAGTTTACACATGTGTAGTCATATAAAACATTTCCATATTAGTCATTTTGTATAAGAAGACTCTAATAAAAAAAGAAATGAAGCGAAAAATAGAATGCTTCACTCTGTATTCAGACAGTATTAGTTCTTTCTCTGAAGGAAAAGAGCATGCTTTATCATGAGTCCTTTGGGATTGTCTTGGATCATTATATTGCAGGAATAGCCAAGTCATTCACAGTTTTTCCTTGTACAATATTGCCTTTACTACATACAACATTCTCCTGCTTCTGCTCACTTCACTTTACATCAGTTTACATAAATCTTTCTAGGTTTTTCTAACATCATCCTGCTTGTCATTTCCTAGAGCACAATAATATTCCATTACAAGCATATATCATAGAATGTTTAGCTGTTCCTCAATTGATAGACATCCTCTCAATTTCCAGTTCCTAGCCACCACAAAAAGTGTGGGAGGGCAGAATATGGTAAATTATATCATATGAAGAGGTACAAGAGACTTACCATAGTAGAAGGAAAGAAGGGATGGGGTGAATGTCGTTTGAACCTTACTCTCATTGGATTTGGCTCAAAGAGAAGTAGGAGGGGAAAAAAGAAAGGAAAAGGAAGGGCGGAGCTGATAGAAGGGAGGGAAGATTAAGGGAGGTGGTGGTCGGGAGCAAAACACTGGTGAGAAGGGTCACAGTAAAAGGAGAGAGAAAAGTATAAACTGCGAGGAAAATAGGGTGTGAATACACAGTAATCATAACTGAATGTGAATGGGATGAACTCTCCCATAAAACAAAAGTGGATAGCAGAATAGAGTAAAAACTAGAATATTACAATATGTTGTTTACAAGAAAAATGTTTGAAGCAGAGAGATGCACACAGAGTAAAGGTAAAAGACTGGAACAGAATATATTATGATTCAGCCGAAGTTAAAAAAAAAGGCAGTGGTAGCAATTCTGATCCCAGACAAAGCCAAAGCAAAAATAGATCTAATTAAAAGAGATAAGGAAGATAACTATAGCTTGGTAAAAGATACTACAGATGATGAAGCAATATCAATACTAAATGCATATAACAGAGTGGTATAGCATTCAAATTCTCCAATGAGGTATTTTATGTTTTCTTCTTTTTTTTCTTCTTTTGATTTTTGTTTAACTGATTCTTGATGTCTCATAGAGTCATTAGCTTCCACTTGCCCAATTGTAATTTATAATCAATTGTTTTCTTCAGTTGGCTTTTGTATCTTCCTTTCTATTTGGCCAATTCTGCTTTTTAAGGATTTGTTTTCTTTGTTGCATATTTTTTCCCCATTTTTGTCAATTGTATTTTTAAAGGAATTGTTAAATTTTTCTTCTACCTCTCTTATTTGACTTTTAAAATCCTTTGTGAGCTCTTCTAAGAAGGCTTTTTGGGCTTGAGACAAGTTGATAATCCCCTTTGAGTTTGGGTATATTAACAATGTTGTCATCTCCTGAAATTGTGTTTTGATCTTCCCTGTCACCATAATAATTCTCTATGGTCATTATTTTTCTTTGTGGTTTTTTGTTCATGGTGTTTGCCTTTTTCCTGGCTTTTAAGGTTGATCTCTGCTTCTGGGGCATAGGAGGCACTCTCACACTTCTTGTACTGGAGGCGAGGGGCCTGGTTACTGGTTTTGTGTTCTAGGGCCTCAGGTGCTGGCAGCTGGAAGCTGTAGGGGTCTGGTAGCTTACCTGGTGCTGAGCTGGAGCTGGTGGTGGTGGTTGGTGTGTGCTGAAGCCAGGCATGGTTTTTCTGTGTTTTCAGGGGGTTATACTGAAGTTCATGGAATGGGAGGTGGTAGTGTGGGTGATCTGGCCACTGGAAGTCACCTTCTCACCTGGGGCTGACCTAGAGCATGGGTAGGTTCAGCCATTGGTGGATGCCTATCCATTTGCACATGCGATGGTTCACCATGCTGGCATCTGCTGGTTCTTCTGCCAGTGCCAAAACATGTGGGGGTCCTGGTGTTGGTGCTTGCCTGCTCTGCTACCCTAGGGCTCAAGATCTCCCATCAGTTTGCTGAGGTGGGGCTTAATACTAGCTTGCTGGGATGCCTCCCATCCTGTACTGGTCCCCTTCAGCCACAGCAAGAGTGACCTTTCCTGCTAATCCCCCTAGCCTGCTGAGCTGAAAGACTACTGCACCTCATCTTTCTGCTGGCTCCACTGTTCCAGGATTTTTCCTGGGGCAATATTTTCTGGGTTTTCCAAGGTCAACAAGGGAGGATAAGAGTGAATTACTGATTACTCCACCATCTTGGCTCCCAGAAGTGAACATCCAGATTCTTAGGGGAGAAGTTAAGTGAGTTACAGGAAGAAATAGACAGCAAAACTATACTAGTGGGGGACTTCAACCTCCCCCTCTCTGAACTAAATAAATCTAACCACAAAATAAATCAGAAAGAAGTTAAGGAGATGAATAGAATCTTAGAAAAGTTAGATATAATAGACCTCTGGAGAAAATTGAATGGGGAGAGAAAGGAATATACCTTTTTCTCAGCAGTACATGGCACATACAGAAAAAAATCACCATGTGTTGTGGCATAAAAACTTCACAGTCAAATGCAGAAATATTAAATGCATCTTTTTCAGATAATGATGTAGTAAAAATTACATGTAATAAAGGGCTATGGAAAGGTAGACTAAAAATTAATTGGAAACTAAATAATCTAATCCTAAAGAATGAATGGGTCAAACAACAAATCAAAGAAACAATACATAATTTCATCAGAGAATGACAATAATGAGATGACATCCCAAAATTTATGTGATTCAGCTAAAGCAGTTCTTAGGGGAACTTTATGTCTTTAAATGTTTACATGAAAAATATAGAGAAAGAGAAAATCAATGAATTGGGCATGCAATTAAAAATCCCCAATTAAATATCAAATAAGAAATTCTGAAAACCAAAGGAGAGATTAATAAAATTGAAAGAAAACCATTGAATAAATAAATAAAACTAAGAACTGGTTTTATTTAAAAAAAACCCACCAATAAAATAGATAATCCTTTGGTTAATTTGATTTAAAAAAAGAAAGAGGAAAACCAAATCACCAGCATCAAAAAATGAAAAGGTTGAATTCCCTACCAGTGAAGAAGAAATTAATGCAATAATTATGCACTATTTTACCCAAACATATGCCAATAAATCTGACAATCTAAATGAAATGGATTAATATTTACAAAAATAAAAGTTTTCCAGATTAACAGAAGAGGAAATAAAATACTTAAATAACCCTGTTTCAGTAAAAGAAATTGAGCAAGCCATCAGTGAACTCCCTAAGAAAAATTCTCCAGGGCCAGATGTGTTTACAATTAGTTCCAATACTATATAAACTATTTGGGAAAAAATAGGCAAAGAAGGAGTCCTACCAAATTCCTTTTATGACACAAATATGGTATCACCTAAACCAGGAAAAGTCAGAGAAAGAAGACAATAGATCAATTTCCCTAATGAATATAGATGTAACAATTTAAAATGAAATCTTAGTAAAGAGACTACAGCAATTTATCATGAAGACAATATACTATGACCAAGTGGTTTTTACACCAGGAATGCAGGACTGGTTCAATATCGGGAAATCTATCAGCATAATTGACCATATCAATAACAAAATTTACAGAAATCATATATTCATCTCAATAGACACAGAAAAAGCTTTTGACAAAATACAGCACCCATTGCTATTAAAAACACTAGAGATCACAGGAATAAATGGATTTTTTCTTAAAATGACAAGTAGTATCTATTTAAAACCATCAGCAAGCATTATATATAATGGGGATAGGCTAGAAGCTTTCACAATAAGATCAGGGGTGAAACAAGGATGCCCATTATCACTAGAAGTAGTTGTGTTAGCAATAAGAGAGAAAAAGAGAAAGTGAAGGAATTAGAATAGGCAATGCGGAAACAAAAACTATCACTCTTTGCAGATAATATGATGGTATACTTAGAGAAACCTAGCAATTCAACTAAAAAATGACTTGAAACAATGAACAACTTTGGTGAAATTGCAGGATATAAAATAAACCCACATAAATCATCAGCATTTTTGTATATCACGAACAAAGCTCAGCAGCAAGAGAAAGAGAAATTCCATTTAAGGTATCTATAGACAATATAAAATTTTGGGGACGCTAATGCATTGTTGGTAGAACTGTCTGATCCAACTATTCTGGAGAGCAATTTGGAACTATGCCCAAAGGGCAACCAAACTGTACGTACCCTTTGATCCAGCAATAGCACTACTAGGTTTGCACACCAAAGAGATCATAAAAATGGGAAAAGCACCCACATGTACAAAAATGTTTATAGCAGCCCTTTTTGTGGTGTCCAAGGATTGGAAATTGAGCCATACTATCAATTGGGGAATGGCTGAACAAGTTGTGGCATATGAATGTAACAGAATACTACTGTGCTATGAGAAATGATGAGCAGGTGGATTTCAGAAAAACCTAGAAAGACTTACATGAACTGATGCTGAGTGTAGTGAACAGAACCAGGAGAATACTGTATACAGTAACAGCAACATTGTGCAGTGATCAACTACGATAGACTTAGTTCTTCTCACCAACTCAATGATCCAAAACAATTCCAAAAGACTGATGGAAAATGCTATTCATATCCAGAGAAAGAACTATGGAGTCTGAATGCAGATCATAGTGTACTATTTTCACTTTTTTATTTATTCTCATTCTTCCTTCATAATATGACTGATGTGGAAATATGTTTAACATGATTGCACATGTATAGCTTTAAAAAATAGTGCAAAAAAGTGATTCGAATCTATATCAGGGGCCATCTGCAATACCTCCCTCTCTTTCCTTGCCTCCTCCCAATAATCTCTAGAAGCAAGCCCAGAATTACCATTCTTGGTTCTGGTGACTCTGTATATGCTTTGGAGTTTGTTTCTGGCCATGTGGTGACCCAATGCTTAAAGGATTTTGCATTTTACTGACATGATAAACCCTGATTTTTCTTTGGTTGTACCCTTTGCTCGTGTTTGCATCTACTGTGTCTTAGGCATCATTTTAAGTGCTTTACAAGTATTATTTCATTTGATCCTTGCAACAATTCTGCAAGATAGACACTGTCATTATTGACATTTTACATTTGGTGAACCCGAGGCAAAAAGAAGTTAAAGGACTTGGCCGCAGTGCTATTAGTAAGTATCTGAGGTCAAATTTGAATTCGGTTCTTCCTGACTTCAGGTCTAGCATTCTAGCTACTTTGCCACCTAGCTGCATAGCAATTCCATATCTTTAAAACCAAGCTGTAGATATTTTGCAGCAAACCATGTCACCTACCGTTTACTACATTGGGATAACTTACAGTTTCATTAGACAATTTGAAGGGATGATCCAGAAATATTTTAGTTTTATTTACCTGAAACCCAGCATAGAAATCTAGGAATATTCAGGAGCATCAAAGGAGGTAGAAATCCAATAACTTTGAAAGGTATAGGCCTTCACGTATTCCAGTTCATCAAGTCTCTGAGCCCTGGGAGTCCATCCTGGGAGGTCTTAGCTAGGTTTCACAAAACTTTATGATATAGCAAATAAGGAAATTCTCAGAGTAGTTACAGTATAAAGAAAAGAGCTTTAGATTGGAAATGATGAATCATGAGTTCTCATCTTGACTAATGAGAAAATCATTTCATCTCTTTCGGTCTTAGTTTTCTTCTCTGTAAAGTGAAGGAGATATTATATGAGGCTTGCCAACCTTATAGCACTAAGCTTTCCTCTTTTAAGGTAAAAAAAAATTCATGAATTTCCATATTATAATACTTGTACAATTAGTAACTTTTGGTTGATAAAATGCAACGTGACTGAAAGTTAGTATTAATTCAATAATGCTTTTAAAATGAATTTTTGTCTTATTAGTCATAATAGCATCTATTTACAGCTGAGAAATATGAATGTACATATGTATGTAATGTTTATGTATGCATTTATCCAGTCATCAAACCTCTCCTTCATTATGTAACACTTAGGATTTGAAGAGCTTTATCTCTATATTGCAAACAAATCTGTCTTTAGATAGAATTTTAGTCCAGAAGGAGACTTGTTTAGATAGTCATGTAATAGGAGTTTGTAATACCAGCACCACTGCAATTTTAATTATAGGGTTCCCTCTTCTAAACACTATCATTACATTGCTGTGGGGTTTGGACAAGCACAGATACAACCTTCTGCAGAGGCCCATACAGTATCAAAAACAAGCACAGCCTTCAAACTTGTTTCAGGTTGTTGTAGCTTCCGTGTGGGTAGATACTGAATGGATACATCCCACTTGATGCTGATGGTTCTTTTACTCTGCCTCCTTAGTGCTGAGGGATTTGGATTTTTGATATATGATTTGATATTTGCTGACATATTTTGTATTTGCTCTCAAATAATCAGCTTGTTTTGTCTCTGACAAATGGATGGCAAGAGCTGGGACTTCTGTTCTGAGTCAAATGTGGAATGTCATATGCAGTGGAAGAGCAGGAGGACTTGGGTTCAAATTCTAGCTCTCCAGTGTGTTGTCCATGTGACCTTGGGCAAGTCACTTCATTTTTCTAAATCTTAAGTTGCTCCCTGCAAAATGAGCATATTGAAGTGGCCTACAAGACCAAAGTACTGCCTAGCTCTTAATCCTTGATTCTAGGAGAGATTGCTAGGTGCTGTGAGGGATACAAAAGAAGTAATATGAAACATTCCTGGCCCCCTAGAAATATAAATTCTTCTTGAGGAGATGAGATTTATTTTTTCATTTGATCTAAATCTGTCATTTCATTGGAGGTAAAGATATCTCCATGTAAAATACTGCTTTGCAACTTATAATCTTAGGGAGCTCTCTATGGATACTGGGAGTTATGATTTGACCAATGTCCTATAGGTGCTATATGTCAGAAATGAGACTTGAACCCAGGTTGTTCTGACTCCATAGCCAGTTCTTTATTCCTAAAACCTCCATATTGTCACTCATATACAAGTAGCACATAACAATGTACTGAAAAACTACTGAATTAGTCCTCAATATAAGCAATCCCACTTGTCACTGGGAACACATCATAATTAGTCTTCATGTTCTTGATCAAAGATTTGGCCTCAGCTATGACCAAAAATGGCCAAATGACCAAATCAAGGCAAGGCTCAATAATTACAATATTACAATATTGTAATAATATTTATTACAATATTATCATTGTAATAAATACAATAATTATTTAAAATGGTGAAACGATGCTTTACATTTTCATCCCAAAATCATATTCCATGGTAGGTTACAGAATCATAGACCGGACCTTTTGGGTCATGATATATGAAGATATCTGTTTATGATTCTTTTCGGAAGTGCTTTAACTCTGTTTAATCAAGTAAATTGGAGTTCAAAGTAGGGTGGTTCTTAAGAAAACTATCTTTAGTCTTGTGCTTGGTGACAAGTGAGCAGGTTAATTGAAAGCATCTGAGGGCAATGCCTCCAGGAAAAAAAAAGGAAGCCAAGAGTCACTTGAGGAAATCTGAGACACAGAGAAAGAGGGCAGTTAATGGAAACTTGAAGGGTCTTCCAGGGAGCAGACATTGATTCAGAAAGGAAAATGACAAGAAAGTTTTGTTTCAGGCATAGCGTTACTCCAAGCTATTCTAAAGGAAGCAATAGATAGGAACATTAAAAACTTTTTTTTTCCTAGCATAATGAAGAGGAAGGTAAGGTTAATTGGAATTGTCAAGAGAATTGCCATAAAAACCTGTAAATAAACATGAAGCAAATTAAGTTTTAGGGTGGAGTGAGGAAGGTGGAAATGTAGGGAGAGTACATTCAGGCTGACTTGTGTTTGGGTAGTCAGTCAACAAGCATTTCTTAAGCTCTTATCATGTGTCAGGCACTGACATGGTGCCTGACTTCAAGAACAGCATTTTAATGGGAGAGATGACATACAGTTAAATATATACAAAATATATGCAGTGTAAATGGAAGGAAATTTACAAGGGAAAGCACTAGCAATGGGGGTTGGGCAGGACCAGGAGAGGCCTCCTATAGAAGGTGGGATTTAAACTAAATCATGAAGGAAGCAAGAGAAGGTAGGAGGTCAAGGTGAGGAGGGAAAGCATTCCTGGTATGGAGAATAGTCAGAGAAAAGCATCGAGTTGGAGATAGAGTGCTGGGTGGAAGGAACCCTAAGTAGGCCAGTATAGCTGGATTACAGAGTAAATGAATGTAGGAACAGTTGTTTTAGGAGGGAACAGCTTGTGCCCCTGTACAACTTTTGTCCTGGGGAGGGATTTAGAGCAAAAGTGGCCTTAGGAAAAAGGACCATGAGGACTCCTCAGCATCCTAGAGGTGACAACCATGAGTGGTTGTGCTGAATATGAAGGGAGAGCTGGGGATGGTGGCTACAGGGGGAGCAAGTACGTATTCCCTGGATCCAATAGATATCAGCACCTTGTGACAAGACCTAATTCCTTCTGCACTCATTACAGCTCTGAAGACAGATATGTTGATTTCTTTAAACTAATTAAGAATAGGAAGAGATGATAGGACACCAAAGAGGACAATTATACTCCTTTATACCTGGTCTTTTTCTTTTCTGTCTATATTTTGGTAGTTTGTCTTAAATTTAATAAAGTTAATTTGGTTAAAATATTTTTAAATGTCTAATGTGTAAGACTGTATGTTAGATGGTGAAACTGCAAAGACAAAAGGAAGTCGTCCCTGTCTTCTGGAACTTTCATTCAAATGAGGGCTACAACATACATAGATAATAAAATACAAGCTGATTGGATGAGGATGAGAACAAGAATAAGTGGGAGAGGGCTATTAGGGAAATATTCGTAAAGGAGGTGACACCTGACTAGGGTCTTAGAGGGAGAGAAGAATTCTGAAAGGTAGCGATGAGGAGCAGCACTTTTCAGGCATGGAGGACATCCTGTACAAACACATGGGCAATGAGATGGAGTTGCATTTGGTTACCTCGGTCCTGTCTTCTACTTGCTGGGGGCAAGAAGCAGATTAAAGAGAACATAGTGCTCAGCATGGATGGAATGAAGAGGAAAGATTTCAAGAGAAGGAAGAGCGACTTAATTAAGACTGAATATTTCCATTTTCCCTACCAGGGGAATTGGCTTTGTTAGGAAATATAGGATAATAATGATTAAAACAGAATTGAAAAGAAGGATAAGTAAGGAAATGATTGAAGAGCACTGGGCTGCCCTCGATGAATTCAAGGTAGACTCAGAAAAACTATGTCCCTGAGTACTTAACTAGTAGATGCAATTGTTGAGTCACTGATAGTAATCCTTGAAAAAAATCATAAGAAATAGAAGAGGTGCCACAGGACGGGAGACGAGTAAATCGTCAGACTTTCACAATTAGGGAAGCGCAAGAATGCAAAAAACAAAACATTTTACCTTAAGGTTTACAAAGTGCTGTACTCATTTGATCCTTGCTACAACCCCATGAAGAAGGTATCGGTATTTCCATTTTATAGATGAAGGGTCTGGTGGTTTTAGGAGACTGAAAATTCTATGACTCAACAGTGTGATATAGTGACAAAAAAGCAACCATGATGCAATACTCCAATGCATCTGTGAGTATACTGAAGGGCATACTCACCTGTCCGTTAATTTCTTTTTTTTTTATTTAATATATTTAGTTTTCAGCATTGATTTTCATAAAAGTTTGAATTACAAATTTTCTCCCCATGTTACCCTCCCCCCACTCCAAGATGGCATATATTCTGGTTGCCCTGTTCCGCAGTCTGCCCTCCCTTCTGTCACCCCACTCCCCTCC
>CM053622.1:465131141-465158191 GCA_028646595.1 Phalanger gymnotis | reverse complement strand
TATATATATATATATATATATATATATATATATATATATATATATATATATATATATATATATATATATGTATGTATATATGTATATGCGTACATATGCATGTGTGTGTATATACATATATGTATAAGTATACACACATATGAAAGTAGTATAATTAATTTAGCTATGTGGCTCAGTGACTATAATGCTAAGCTTGGAGTCAGGAAGATCTGAGTTCAAATCCATCCTCAGACACTTATTAGGGATGGGACCCTGGACAAGTCACTTAATCTCTATCTCAGTTTTCTCAACTATAAAATGGGGATAATGCCAGTACCCACCTCCCAGGGTAGCTGTGAGAGTTAAATGAGGTAATATTTGTCAAGCATTTAGCACAGTCCCTGACATAGTAGGTGTTTAGGAAATGCAAGCTTGTTCCCTGCTCCTTCCCTTTCTCCCTTGAGTAGGTTTAAATTGAAGATCTAAACAATTTTAGCACAGGGAACACTCCCCCTCAAACTTTAAGTAAAGGTTTACCAGGGGATGGTTAGCTTGAAGTTCAAGAAACTCTGAGTCTGCCTGTGCTAAGACTGTAGCTCAAAAGTCTCCATGGATTTGGTTACTTTTAATAGCCATCCAGAAGATACAAAAGTATTTAATGAAATGGTATCTTAAGGATAGTAACAACAAAACATTTCCCTCCCTTGAGCTTGTGGCACACATTCCCACAAACATGTATAGGGGCATTGGTAAAAGCACACACAGGTATAGGGGAACACGTGTAGAGGCACATACATATGGAACACCTGTGGTCAGAGTGTATTTGTGAAGGGATATGTATGTAAGAAATATGCATGGCTGGTGCATATACATGGAGAGCATATTCATCTTACTTGTCTCCAATGGCCTTGTCTACAACGCCATTGAAGTCTTCCATTAATGTCATCACACTGTTTCTTCTGCCAGGCCTGGTTCCTTGTCTTAAAGGCCCCACTAGATTAATCTCTTCTGGAAGCTACTAGATAGTTCCATAGTCACTACTAGATATTGTTTAGCCAGATACTGCTTTGTGGGGTGCTGCTCCCCTGACTTTCTGCCACATTCTACTTTATTATAGTCTCTACCATCTGCAGCTTTTGGCTCAGTTGCAATTCTTGGCTATCTCTTCAGGGCAGAACAGACATGGACATGATTTCTTGGCATAAATACTGTAGGCCTTTTCTAATTCTTTCAGAAAAGACAGAAACTCCTTGTTCTAGGATCAGCAAAATGCCTCTCTAGTTTTGTTTTTCCCTCATAATCTAAGCTACCTAGGCCTTTTATCTTCCCAAGCAAGAGATTCTTGGCACCACACACCTTAGATCCTAGTATGGTGATTTTCCCTAGTTAATGTCCTTATATTTAGATTTTCTTCAGATCCTTCCTCCTGATCCAGGATTTTGAATCTGTCATCAGAGGTCTTACACTAGCTTATGGTGATCACTCTACATGTTTTCCAATTGTCAGTGTCTGAAGGGAGACTATTAGCCAGCTATTGGCTATTTGCCCAATAACTACCAAATTGCTCTGGTTTTCAGGGTTCATTGAAAGTCTCCCCTCAAGTTTCTTTAGTTTTTTTTCCTCCAGAGGGAGGATCTTGAAGTTATTCTTGCCATGATCTTATCTGACTAACGCACCATGTTGCTATCAAAATGGGATCTTCCGAACTGAGATTCCTTTCCTGTTTAAATGAACCCTATATCATTGATCTATGCTAACTTATTCTATTTCCCCTTCCTGCATCCCCCATCCAATCTTAGCTTAGTGACAGGACTGAGATGATAGACAATAAATACGGGGATGTGCTGGAGCCAGCTTGAACTCCTGAGAGTTCTTAAGAGCTGATTGTTAAATTCTCATTGTGAGCATTTATACCTCAGAAATTGACAAATGCTATAAATCAGAGCTGATATTGTTTTGTTGATTATCTAGACTTAAAGTGATAGATGAAAAATGTTAATAATATAGATTAAAATTAAAAATGTGTTCACAGGATTTTACTGAGCCAGTCTCTACCCCAGGAATACTTGGAGCCTCACAAAGCAGGCTTGGAGAGGAGAGGGCTAATAACCAAGTAGCGGTTTAATTAATCAATTTCAGATTGAGAAATGCTAAACTGGAATAAAAGCACAGCTTGTGTATGTAAATCACAAATGGGAAGGGAGGGGGAGAGGTGGATTACAAATAATCATTTTCAGGGCCTCAGCGATTTCCCACAACAAGCCCACAAGTCCACAATACAGGTGTTCTGGAGTCCTGTGGGAACTGTATTCCTCAAATTTTTGAGGGTCGTTACTTGGTGGGTCACAGAGTTCTGTGATGGGAACAGGTTCTACAATCTTTGATTCACTTCACTTAATGTACACAAGCACAGGAATGAAGTGACTGTGAGAGTGTTGTCAAGGGTTTGATTGATCATTCCAATCTGCATTGTAAGTCTCTGACTCCCAAACCAGAGTCTCCCGAGAAGCCTAAATTATTAGTATACTCATTACACATATCATATTGATTAATATGAAAAATCGTAATTCCTTTCATAGTGTATTATGGGAGTATCTCTTTCCCACTCCCCAAAGGGTTGGTTGTAAAATATTTACACCCTTGCCTCAAAGTCAGTTAATACTAGACAGCTGGTATTGGCCCAACTGCTGGCTTCAATCATCTTCCATCTCCCATGGTGCTGTCCAAGGTCTTAGGCACCCTCTTAAGGGAAGCAGTTTATTAGATTCCAGTACACCATTAGAAAAAAAAATACATTAACATAAAGTACCAGTGAGCAAAACCTTTCTTCTAGTTCTCCATATGTGAGGAAAGATTATACTGTGACTATGCTAGAATGGTATAGAGGGGTGTGTGTGTGTGTGTGTGTGTCAGAGAGAGAGAGAGAGAGAGAGAGAGAGAGAGAGAGAGAGAGAGAGAGAGAGCTGTGAAATCAAACAATGACAATCATGAATAATAAAAGCTTTATATTTCTGTAGTAAAATAACATTTATGTCTAAACCAGGTGGTGGACTCTAGGAGGCATTAGCATCCAAGGAGCTGACAAATTATCTGATCTACAGAAGAATTATGTATAAGAGAGAATCTGCACATGTTTTTGAATCAGAAGATTCATAGGGCCTAGAGCTAGAAAGGATCAGAGAGACTTTCTGCTCCAAACTCTTCATTTTACCAATGAGGAAACTGAGGCCTTTGGGAGTTAAGTGACTCATCCAGGTTGACACAGGTAGGAAGCATCAGAGACAGGGTGTGAACCCACTTCCTCTGACCCGGGAGCCACTGACCTTTTCACTATGTTGAGTAGTACAAACTACCTATTTTTTAGTGTCAAGAAACTTCCCTTGCCCTTCTCTAATGGCATTCTGGTCATTGTGATGGAGTCTGATTGCCTAAGCCGGTCCAAGAACCATTCAGACCCTGGGGCTTGGAGACTAGATTTATTTTTTCAATTTCCTGTTTATTTATCCCCACCCCCGCCCCCAAGCTGGGACAATTAACTCTTCATCTTATCTAGTTTTCATTTATGATTCCTTGAAATACAGCTCTAAAATAACAGGCTTTGAAAGAGCCCACTGTGATTCAAATGAAGCTACTTGGCTACACCTTTAAACCCAAATCACCCTGGCTTTCATTAAAGGTCAATAATAAGTCCCCACCCAAGTCTCTTTTGCCCAAATGTTTGGATTTAGATGGCTCAAAGTGAGTGTAAGTAGCAATTGTTTTCAGAAACTCTGAGGGTCTTCCCCTCCCAGGTGGATTGTTTCGTGATGATAAGCCAGGTCAATTTTTTTCTCAATTCTCACCTAGCCCTTAATCATTGAGTGGGTGTTACCTCAGACAAATGGAGACCTAGGAAAGACCTTAGTTTAAAAAGGCCAAGGTCACCCACTGCATCCTGGATCATGAATGGTCCTCTTGAATTTTGTCTTGTCACTAGACTGTGGAGAAAGTGAGGCTGGTGACTTTGTGTAGCTCTGCCTCACTTGAATCTACTTCACTTGGCAGGGGGTGGGGGGGGCAAGATATCACTTGTGATGTTGTTGGTCCTCTTCAAGAATAAAGAATGAACAACCGTAACAGCATCAACAACAACAATTTTTATTTTTAGGACAGAAGATGAAGCTCTGAGTCAAAGGGATAAAGTATAATCTGGGGTGCGAATCAAGTCTAGTTACTATTGCACAGAATGTGCAAATATACTTTTAAAAATAATAATTTTAATAAAAAATAATAATTTTAAAAAGGTAAATTTAAATATGTTAAAAAAGAGTTAAAAATTAATACCATAAGAAGGGCCTTGGGGAGGAGCATAGTAGGTGCTGTGGGTAGGCTGCAACATATAAACAATGAGGAATTTTAAAGAACAGAAATAAATGATATCATCAAGGGAATGTATGATAGGAGAAAGAGTCTGGTTATGTGGTGATGTTTCAACAATCTGGCCAGCAGCTTCTGTGGGGGTGTAAGATCTACACAGCCAGCACCCAGAAAGCTGCCAATGGCACAGGTTCTTTTGATCTGCTTAACTAAGGAAAGCAAGGTGAAGGGGTTGACAAGCTTACTTTAATTCAGCATACAAATATCATTCACTTAGCTCAAGTGAAAAAGACAAGCACACTGAACTTCAAAACAAATTATAAACATCAACAGACATACCTTGTCTGATTCAAATCCCAATACATAGTTACCAAAGTTCAACAAAGTCTCAGCATCCAGGTTACAAGCTGGCGGGGCTCCTTAGCTACAGCTGCCTAGAGTCTCCTCATCAACACCATCTCGAGAACCCTGCACAAATGGCTCTGTCCTCCCTTCTTATAGGGCTTCATCAAATGTCCTCTGAATGGCCAGAATTTAGGCTGGTATGATTGGTTCTTGAATTAGCTCCTCCCTTTAGGACCCTGGGAAGTTCACATCCACATAGGTTAGGTTAACACCCAATAGGGCATGGCTCTGGAGTTAGCACCTCCCCTTAGCCAGCCCCACCTTGGGCCCCACCCCAGTCACCAATCCACACCCACATAGGTTCCACACCTAATAGGGGTTTGGGCCTGGGGCTTAGCACCTAGTAAGGCTTAATGAAATACACTGAATTACTGAAAGCAAACAAAAGCCAAACTCTTCAAGGGAACTAAGTGCTAAGAAGCCCATTTTGCCTACCAACACACTTAAGCTGATAAGCCTGGCCCTGGAGGACTGTGCTGAAAGGGTGAATGTCTTGAGATTATATTGTATGTGGAGTTTTGAAACAGGAGCGGAGAATGGCCTTGGAGAATGGCCTTCCTACAGATTTGGCAGGAGGGGCTGGTGAGGAGAAAGATGAAGCAGACAGTGGCCACCAAAATATTGATCCAGACAGAGCAGGAGAAAGCCTGCATGGGAACTTTGGAAAGCTGAAAGCCCTGAGCTGCCTTAGAGTACACTTTGGAGAGAGAATCAAAGTGGTGGAGAGTCACTTACATTCCAGAAGAAGCCAGGTGAGGCCAGCTGGAGTTGGAACCCAGTAGCTTGGAGTCCAGCCCTGGGGCAAGATGGAAACTTTGCAGCAAGATGCTGAGTGTGTTTTTTCCCTGCTTTCCCCAGCCAGAGCACAGAACTTTGAGGTGAGCAAAAAGGTGGAGAATCACCTACATTGCAATCCAGATTCTAGCAGAAGCCAGGAAGGGCCACCCAGAACTAGACAACCAGGAATCCAGGGGCTTGGAATTCAGCCCTGGGGCAAGATGGAAACTTTGCAGCAAGGCACTGAGTCTGCCTTTTTGGTCCCTTCAGCTTGGGCTGCTTGGGATCCAGGAGGGAGACATAGAATTGTTTTTGTCAGGGTGAGGGAAGTGTCTTGGACCCCCCAGGGCTTTTATTGTCTAGTCACCCCTCAGGACTTGGAACCAGAGACTGGAACATAATGGGGAGAACAGACCCTAAAAGAACTTTGGACTCTTTCTTTGAAATTGGGACTTTGGGTGCCACGTGGAAGCCTGCAACGAAGAGACATCCCCAAGAGATAACCTAACCAACCTAACCTATGTGGATGTGAACTTCCCAGGGTCCTAAGGGGAGGGGATAACTCAAGAACCAATCATAGCAGCCTAAATTCTGGTCATTCAGAGGACATTTGATGAAGCCCTATAAGAAGGGAAGACAGAGCCATTTGTGCAGGGTTCTCAGATGGTGTTGATGAGGAGACTCTGGGCAGCTGTAGCTAAGGAGCCCCCCAGCTTGTAATCTGGATGCTGAGACTTCGTTGGACTTTGGTAACTATGTGTTGGGATTTGAATCAGACAAGGTATGTCTGTTGATGTTTATAATTTGTTTGTATTTTGTTTTGAAGTTCAGTGTGCTTGTCTTTTTCACTTGAGCTAAGTGAATGATATTTGTATGCTGAATTAAAGTAAGCTTGTCAACCCCTTCACCTTGCTTTCCTTAGTTAAGCAGATCAAAAGAACCTGTGCCATTGGCAGCTTTCTGGGTGCTGGCTGTGTAGATCTTACACCCCCACAGAAGCTGCTAGCCAGATTGTTGAAACAGGTGAGTGTATGGGAAGTAACCAGTGAATGGTTAGAGTACTCTACTGGTACTTTTATCATGTTAAGAAAATGGGAGGAAGTCCTCCAGAATGTTGGGTGGACCCCTGACAGAATTTATGGGATGACATGGGTAAGAGTCATACAGGATGGGCAGGCATTGGAGGATAGGGATCAGGATAGGAACTAGATTTGTGAGTTTACTGGAGTAAGGAAGACCTGATGAGGGCCTCACTTTAACCAGTTCAAGCTGTCACATTCTTTGCAAATCATAGTCTTACAGAGATGCCTAGAGCACTGAGAGGTTAAGTGACTTGCCTGTTTATATAACCAGGTAGGACTTGAACCCAAGCCTTCCTGGTTCTAAGGCCAGCTCTCTATCCACTATAACTGCTAGTGCCTCTCATTTTGTTGGAGGAAACATTCAATTGATCGGATTATGCATCTATTTGAATATTGAGTATTTGAGGACAGTAAATCCAGATTTGCGGGCCACGGGGGAGGTAACCAAATAGATATTCCTTTGTTTTCTTGTTTTCCCCTAAGAATGAAAATGAATAAAACATAGAAATACATTCTCTTGGTGAACCCTTGGTGAACCACTGCAGTTTCTTTTCCTTTTGCTTTGTTCACTTACACCCCTACTAAAGTGCTTATAGATATTACTATGTTAGGATAATTGTAGCATTTTATCAAGTTGGCAGATCCTCTATAATAAATTTTTCCCTGTTGGGTAAGAATAGATATGCGGCAATACCTTATCTTGGGACATCTTTTGGCATCCTCACAGCTGTGGATCAATTGCAATGACACAGTCCTCATTGCTTCAGACACTCGGTGACTCAAAGGAGATTTGGCCTTTTAAGTGAAGAGAGGTTTGTAAAAATGCTGGGATCATTCTGGAAGGCCATGCCCAGAGCTTCTGATCAGGAACTCCCTTCTCCAGCTCTGTTGATAAGTGCTTGATGATTTATGGGGCTGTGGCACCAAGCACTGATATCACAAGTCCCTCTAATCTAATTCTTATAGCCAGGAGACAAAAGAACAGGAAGGTAATGATTTCTAACTTATGTAAGCATCATCAATTCAATCTGAGAGCATGCATTTGCAATGTATGATAAGTGACCTTTTGGAGGAGAGCAACTAGTTCTCAGACGATACTGGCATGAAAAATTCAGTCATCTGGAGAGGGGCTGCTTACTGCTCTGTGGTGGCAGTGTGTTAGTTATTCAAGTGGGCATCTGTTACACCGGTCAGGATTCATAGGGTGAAGCAGAACAGAGAATTAGTTGTTACAAGTATTTCTTATTCACTCTCACCATGTGAGAGGAGAATAAAGAATACTGACTGATTTTTTTTACAAGCATACTAAGAACATCTGTATTGTCCATCAAAATAGTTTTCCATGAATTAGCTGCCTTGATATTCCTTGCCCATCAACTAGTTATAGCAAAGGTCAAAATCAGCACCAAACTGAAGCAAGGAAAAAGATGGGAAGAAAGCACTATGTGAAACTGCAATAGCTTCAACCTGAAAGAATTAAGTGTGTGAAAATATTTACTCTGGTTATCATAATTTTTACAATGTCTAACTCATTTCTCAGAAGTTTAGTTTCTGTAGTAAGAAGCCCCCCTCCCCAAACCCCCAGACTCTGACATCACTAAGCAATAATTGATCTCCTTGCCAATGTGAGAGGGCCTGGTAGCCAAGGAGGACCCTGGCAAATATCACAACCTTGATTCCCTTAGTTCCTAAAAACTCAAAGAAAATGGTCACACCACATTCAAGACAAGCCTTGTTCATTCTCAGGTAGCATTGTGTAAAATCCATTGACCTAGTAACTGCTGGCATAAATTCTTGGACTGAACTAGTTAACAGATTGTAATCTTGGTGCCTCTCAACAGGAAGTTATGAGCCACTATTATTATAACTTTCTCTGACCAAGACAGGAAGGTTTAGTGGATGTTCTAATTGGCGTTAGGAAGAATCAGGTTGGAATCTGACCTCAAACTTTTGCTAGGTATGTGACTCTAGGCAAATGACTTCTCTGACTCTTGAATGAACAGTCCTAGAGCTGGAGGGGATCTCAGAGGTTATCTAATCCCTTCATTTTTTATATGAAGAACTTGAGTTCCAGAGAGATAATATAATTTACTCAAGGTCACATGAATAATAAGTGATTATAGTGAGTCATCCTTGACTATGCACTTATGTCTTTTACTGTCCAACAAGTTGTCATGTCTTTTCTATTCTACATATACCACATTTCTTATATCTCTTCTATCCACTTGTGGCCACCAAATTGATTCAGGTTCTCATGATCCCTTACTTGGACTATTGCACAAACCTCCCAATCGGTTTCCCTGCCTTCAATGTCTCCTCTCTTCAATATATCACACACAGCCGCTAAATGGATATTCTTAAAGTACAGATCCAGCTATGTTGCTTCCTAGTCTGGAAGCTTTAGGACATTTTTAACCATTTCTAGGATTTTGTATGAGCTCCTCTGTCATTGAAGGTCTTATATGGTATAGTTCCTACTTGCTGATTTCACATTATTATAGACCGTTTTTAAAAAATAACAGTAACACTATCATTCTCATCCTATTGACCTACTTACGATTTCCTGATATATCACAATCCATGTTGCATCTCTATCCCAATCTATAGATTCTATATATTATATATATATATATATAATTCTATATATAGAATATATAGATTGTTCCCCAAAACATGGGATGCTCTCCCTCTTTGCATCTACCTTTTGAAATCCTAAGTTTCATACAAGGCTTAATACAAGTAAAATTCCTTATGGTAGGCCTTTGATATCACCAGTTGTGGGCGATCTCCCACTCTTCAATTCTTATATATTTTACATTTTCTTGTCTAGGGGAATGCTGTTTCCTTCAGCAGAATGTAAGTTCCTTGGGGGCAGAGATTTTTGTTGTCTTTGTCCCATGCATCTAGCATGCTGCAAAGAACATTGTAGGTACCTAATAACTATTTGTTGAATTTGTAGAATGTTATGGAAGAGGACAGGAGAAGGTTTAAACGGTATTGACTCACAGAACCGTGAAAATCAACAGAAGAAAAAACAAATCTGCAGAAAGTTTGTTCTGTGATACAACAAATCCAAATAGTCCCAAAGGCATTTATAGTTGAAAGTGGGAGTTATTGTTCACTCGTGCCTGACTCTGTTTTTTTTTTTTTTTTTGGCGAAGATACTGGAGTATCTTCTCAGTTCACTGGCTTTTTCATTTCATTTTGCAGATGAGGAACTGAGGCAGACAGGGTTAAATGACTTGCTCAGGGAAACACAACTAGTAAGTGCCTGAGGCCAGATTTGAACTTAGGTGTTCCTGACTCCAGACCTGGTGCTTTATCCACTGCTCCACATAGCTGCCCCTGAAACTGGAAGGGGGAGAACATATATTTAATTGCCAACATTTCTGCTATAGTGATCTATTTTCAATATCAAGGATGAGAGAAACCATTATATTTGGGCTCTAGTATAAGATTAGGATAGGAACATGGAATTTAAGAATTGGGAAAGAATGGCCTGTACACACACAAAAGCTAGCAATGATAAAATGTTAACATTTCACTGAGGGATCAATAGTTCTGAGAAGAATGGATACAGAAAAGATGAAAAAAGATAGTATTATGAAAAGAACATAGGAGAAAATAGCAGCTACTGGCCTAAATACACCTTTTTATTTCTACAATACATTTAAAAGTCAAAGAATCCTAGACTGGGATGAACTGTCAAAGGTCATCTGGTCTGACTCATCCCTGGCCCTAAATCCTTTCTACAATATTTCCAGCAGGTGGTCATTTGTTTAAAGGCCTTTATTGAGAGACATCCCCTTCCCTCCCCAGGGTGTCTATCTCTTTTTTGCCCAGTTATAACCATTAGGAAAATTTTTCCTTATATAAAACCTAAATCTTTCTGCCATTTTCACCCACTGATTCTTGTTCTGATCTCTGGGGTCAAGCAGAACAAATCTAATCCTAATAGTTTTTTTCAAATATATGAAGAGGGGTATCATTGTCATCCCTGAGTATTTTATTCTTAGGCTAAACATCCTCAGTTCTTTCAACCAATCCTCATATTCTCTAATCTTTCACCACCCTTATACTGTCTAGCCATGTTCCAGAAGAACTTCAGCTTTCTATGTACTTCCAAAAATGCGATACCCAGGAATGGACATAGTACGCTATATGTGGATGAACCAGAAACAGTGGAACTCTCCTCTCTCTTCATCTTCACATTATGCCTCTTTTGATGTGTTCTAGCATCAACTTTTTCAATAGCTGTGTTATGTGGTTGACTTATCTTTAGAATCCTCACAATTGACTGAAAGACAAGTGACTGCAGGCTCACAGGATAAGAGATATGGAATGGACCTTAGAGGTCATTTAATTCAACTCACTCATTTTTTCTCATGCTTCTGTGGTTATTTGTTGATTACCAAAACTAAACAAACAAGTAAATAGACTACTTAGAAAAAAGTGCTGCCTCAAAGTCTTCCCTCCAGTGAAGTGCTTTTCATGCAAAATTTGGTAGATATTCTTTGAAATTATAGAGAATTATCATCAAATTTTCTAAGTTTTAGTGTTAAACGAGACATAAAACATGTCATGAATATTTCATGGCATGCATAAGCCATTTCAATGTCATAGAAGATATCTTGCACAGAATCTAAATAGAAGGGGCATTCCACATAGGTTATTAAGTCTTCGGATTTTTCTTATTTGTTTGGCATTTCTTGGATAGCACCAATCTTCCTTCTTTAGTGAAATCCACAAAGAGATCAGCCACACAGGAAGAACCAAATGGATGAAAATGCCTGTTGCTTATATTATGAGATTCAGTTACATAGGCAGCCTAGTGAGTTAGTCTATCAGTATGCATATTTTGAACAAGCGCTGTAGCTGGACAATTAGCTGGGTCCAAAACTGGGTAAAGGAAGAGTGGGTTGGTTTGCACTTGTGAAATTGTTGTAATGTAGTGTTGTAATGCAGTGTTGTAATGATCATAGTCTATTCCCTGACATAGAATTCCATCTTAAAAAAGAAAACCCACCAGTATACTTCTAGTCATGCTAATATAGTCTGAATCGTGGAGTTTGTGGGTGAACTAAAAGATATTAGAGAATTATACAGTAAGTTTAGGCAGGCTGCAGGATATTACCAAGGTTGATTTTCAGTCAAAAAGGGACATGGGAAACATTATCTAGGAAATTCATGATTAGGAAAAGAAGTGGACTAGTCATGCAGTGAAGACAAGGAATAACTTGGAATGACAAGGAATGAACAGACTGAGTTCTCTACTAGTAGCTTGGAAATGTCAAAATGTGGAGAGAATAACCTCCAGAGCTTTTGCTTTTGCTTTGAGGGATTTGTGGGAGAATATGAACCTGAGTTGCACAGGGTTAAGATGGCATGAATGGCTTGCAATCTGCTTTTTTGGAGGGAGTTGACACTGAAATATGACTACATTTTTCAAAAAGAAGTATGTGAATTAAAGTATTTAGAATTATGGAATATTGGAGCTAGGAAATAACTAAGTCTAATTCGCCCATGGATACATTGAAATAGTGATTTTTATTGGCCCAAATGAATATCTCTTTTGGGTATTGCTCTTACATGACAGTACTGCTTCCATTACTTGACACACTTTTTAAGTTACTTTTTAAAATTTTTGGACTGCTTTCAGAACCAGTTTATTAGTCACATAATAAACCTAGTTTCATTTCTTTATAGTCATCCTTTATTAATTAAATATTCAAATTTCTTTCAGTAAAATGCTGTGATTTCCTTAGGAAAACAGATCATTATTTTCTAATCTTGGGAAAAACAAAGAGACTAAAAATATAATGTTAGTTGCCTTTTTTCTTTAAACTGAATTTTAATTATTAGTTTAAATTGGAAGAAGTAAAATTGGGCACAGTAAAACATTGCTAACTTTTTTGTGGGCTTCTATCCCAGCATTGAGCAAAGTACCTTGTCCAAAGCAGGTGCTTGATAAAGATTTATTAAATCGAATTAAGACCATTGGATGATAATGACTGTGATTGTGGGCAGGTCTGTCTGGAATTCTTTTTCTTTGCCTCATGGCTCATCCCCATTCTTTGACTGAGAGACAACACCCCATCTACCTTTGATTACTAAAGCCTGGGCTGATCTGACTATAGCCATCATCTGACATAGTCTGTCTATGGCTGTGGTTTCCCAGGAGTCTGCAGTTGTACCGCGCTGTACAAAGTGGTGTTGCAGTAACATCTTTGGTTCATTGTACTTCAATGCTGTGAACTGGGTAGATGCTCAGTAAATGTCAATTGTTGATAATATTGTTTTTGATTTCTTCCCAACTATTTCCCTGCATGACAGAACATCATATCTTCTTAGATACACGCATTAAAAATTAACTTGACAGATGACAATTTTCATTTTCCCCAAAGCTAAAGAATATAAATGCTATCTAATTATATGCAAAGCCATATGCCTGGTGAATGCTTTTTTTCTTATGAAAATATAAGAATACTAATATATTTTCTGAAAGGCTAGCTTTTCATACCTAGGTTTTCCCATATTCTTTATAAACTAGCATAGCATATTGTCACATGTAAAATTCTGAGAGATGAATTTCCAAGTATTAAATATCAATTTATTAACTGGATGGTCAATAATCAGTAAATTGATGGTCACTGGTCTCAATGACCAAAGATGAAAAGGTATCTTCCCAACCCTGATTGGTGGATATTTAATGAGAAGGTGGGCTGAGTTCTTCTGCTGAGAATTTGGCCAGGTCATGAGATTTAGTAGCCTCTAACAATCTGGGCAACTGGACCTTTCTGGCTTTTTTTCCTCCTTTGTGAACTAGGTCCCCCCACTTCAATGAAGGCAGCAAGGACAAAACTCATGCGCCCTGAAAGAGGGCCTAACTCAAACTGTGCCCCTTTTATAGAGTAAACAAAAGTCAGTGTCCCATTTGGGTGAGACCCAGCCCAAACTAGTTAAAAAGCAGTTGCCTCGAGTAGGGCTGGATTGTAATGACATTGTTTTCTCTTAGTTCTCCAAGAAGACCATGACATCAGGAAGGTGATGCCATGACTTATAAGTGAATTGGATTTAAGTGAGGCAGGGCTGTGCAAAGCCTCCATCCTCATCCTCGCTCTCTCCTGTGAAGCCATCTGGGTCCAGGGGAAAGATACAGATTAGGATGACTAGAAATAGTCCAGGATGCAGTGGGAGACCTTGGCCTTTTTAAGTTAAGGTCTTTCTCAGGTCTCAGTTTGACTGAGGCAATGCCCATTCAGTGATTAAGGTTAGCCAAAGAATGACATCTTTCACCTAGTCAAAAAAATCAACCTGGAAGGGGAAGACCCTCAGGGTTTCTGTCCAAAACTGAAAATTGCTTTTTACACTCACCCTGAGACATCATGGCCCAAACAATGACCAAGTGAGGGGCCTCAAGGGTTTTCTCTGTAAGCTAGTATAAGAGATAGCCTTTTGAACAGAGAAAGAAAATTACAAATTGGTATTAATAATCACATGATACAGGATTAAAAATTAATTTTCTTCAATATAGATGCCCAGCAAAGATTATCCCATCCACAGCTCAAGTGGAACAACTGCTTTGTGGTCTTTATAACAAAGTTCTAAGGCCGAAGATATGAAAAAAATGTTTAAAAAATCATGAATATGCCTTTCAAAAAGACGTATATGAATTTAAGTGCATGAAATCATAGAATATTAGACTTGGGAGGTAATTAAGTCTAACCCATTCATTATGCAGATAAGGAAAGGCCTAGAAAAATAAATAGCTCATCAAATAAGACCTGTAGCCATTTGATTTCTAAATCTTAAGACAAAAATAAGAAGTAATATAATGCAGGGGATGTATGCGTGAGATGATGAAGAACTTTCAGAGGCTAAGAATTATTAAACTTCAGACCATGTCACCAATGGTAGGTAGGAAATTTCATTTTCTCAAAGTTTTTAAGGTCAGAGTAAGAAAACAATGTACATGGAACCAAGTAAACCAGGTTAACTATCAATGGTTGCACTTCAGTGAGACCTAGAACAGGCAGATGGCTCATTGAGGTAGCCTGGGAGGTACAACTACATCTATATCATTGCAGGGAAATACCTATAATTTAAAACTGAAGCAGTAATGACAAACGAAGAGTCAGTAGTGGAAAGGGAGAGAAAAGAGGTTGGTTTAGTGGAGGAGAAAGGATAAAAAAGCAAGTTTAATCCTTTGCTAGCACTGCCACCATTTTCCCTGACAATTTCTCTATGCAATTTGTCAAATCAATGGCTCCCTAGGACCTCCTGCAGTGGTGGCTTTAATATGTTCAGATTAAATCATTCAATAAATGAATGAATACTTTCCAAGAGTTTGCTGACAATTCAGTGACTCTATCAAATGAAACCAAGTGTTAGATATCTAGATACTGTTTATCATCCAGAAAACTCATGCTCCTTTTCATTTTTCCTAAGCTTTTCTTCCTGTGCAAAACTCATTTTTCAAAGCACTGATAATAGTGGAAGAAGTTGGTCTTCAGAAATATTAGTGACTTCATGTAATTGGGAGTATTCCGGTGGGCAGAAATTTAAACATCTCCTAGCACTGGCTCAAGGAATCTATACAGCATGTGAAAAATTGAGCTTGGACACCAGGGTCATATTTTTTTTAATCATTTCTAGAATATGATTAAAACTTTGGCAGGTCAAGAAAATGTGACATTACCTTGTCTCCCGTCTTGCTGCCTCCTCAAACTGTCTTAGATCACGCTCATCTTGCAACTCAGAGCCTATAGCATTGGAATAGTAATGTCATCAGAATAACACACTGTTAGCAATGGACACATGAAGAACTGACTTAATGGACTTTCAGACACCATTTCCAATATGTCCTTTTATGAGATTTTTTTTCCTTTTTATAAGTGTTCCTCTATGAAGCTATATGTCAGGCTGTATTGGTAAACTGATAAGACTTTGTGCTAGTATTTTAAAATTTATTTTTTGCAGTGGTATCTCCCCAGTAGAAGGTAAACTCCTTGGGGGCAAAAGACATTTACTATTTCTATCTTTGTAACTAATGCCTAGCTCGTATTAGTTCCTTAATAAATGCTTGTCTACTTGACCTGAACTGAATTTCATATGTTATATCAAAACCATGTAAAATTTTTGTTGCCAGTCATTATCTTTCTTCTAATTAGAGTCAAAATCATATTTGAACCACCTCCTGCAAGCTCAGCATTGTGTCCTGTATCTAAGCACTGTGCTAGATGTGGGAGGGTAAGGAAATTCCAAAGATTCCATAAGATATAGTCCCTGCCCTCAAGTAGTTTATAGTGTCTTTGGGGGAAAAAAAAAAACTCATATTCTACTGTACTTACAGTTAGTATCACAAACTTTGGCACATAAGCTATCATCATGTTTATGATCATATTAGTCTCTCTGCCTTTTTTCTTTTTCTTTTTTTAAATTTATTAATTTATTTTTTGTTTTCAACATTCACTTCCATAAGATTTTGAGTTCCAAATTTTCTCCCCATTTCTTCCCTCCCCCAAGATGGCATGTAAATTGATATAGGCTCAACATGTACATTCATATTAGACCTGTTTTCACATTAATCATGTTGTAAAGAAGAATTAGAACCAATGGGAGAAACTACGAGAAGGAAGAAACAAAAAAAAAAAAGGAGAGAGAGCAAATAATATGCTTCAATCTACATTCAGACTCCATAGTTCTTTTTCTGGACATGGACAGCATTTTCTATCATGAGTCTTTTGGAGTTGTCTTAGATCCTTGCATTGCTAAGAAGAGTTATAAGTCTATCAAAGTTAGTAATTGCATAATGTGTCTGTTACTATGTGCAATGTTCTCCTGGTTCTGCTCATTTCACTGAGCATTGATTCATATAAGTCTAGGTTTTTCTGAAGTCTGCCTGATGATCATTTCTTATAACACAATAGTATTCCATTATACTCATAAACCACAACTTGTTTAGACATTCCCCAAGTGATGGGCATCCCCTCAATTTCTAATTCTTAGCCACCACAAAAAGAACTGCTATGAATATTTTTGTATATGTGAGTCCTTTTCCTATTTGTATGATCTATTTGGGATACAGACCTAGAAGTGGCATTGCTGGGTCAAAGGGTATGCACATTTTTATAGCCCTTTGGGCATAGTTCCAAATTGCTCTCCAGAATGGTTGGGTCAGTTCACGGCTCCACCAACAATGCATTAGTGTTCCAATTTTTCCACATCCTCACCAGCATTTATCACTTTCCTGCTTTGTCATGTTAGTCAGCCTGATAGGTGTGATGTGGTACTTCAAAGTTGATTTGATTTGTATTTCTCTAATCAATAGTGATTTAGAGCATTTTTTTCCAATGGCTATAGATTGCTTCAATTTCTTCATCTGAACACCTCCTGTTCATATCCTTTGACCATTTTGAAATTGAGGAGTGACTTGTATTCTTATAAATTTGACTCAGTTTTCTATATATGTTAGAAATGAGGCCTTTATCTGCAACAGTGGTTGTAAGAATTCTTTCCCAGTTTTTTGCTTCTTTCCTAACCTTGGCTGCATTGGCTTTGTTTGTGCAAAAGCTTTTCAGTTTAATGTAATCAAAATTATCCATTCTGATTTTCATAATGCTCTCTATCTCTTGTTTGGACATAAATTCTTCCATTCTCCATAAATCTGACAGGTGAACTATTACTTGCTCTCCTAGTTTGCTTACAGTATCAGCCTTTATCACATAAGATATATATCATATATCCTATATGTATCATATATAGCCTAAATATATAGTATCAGCCTAAATCATGTGCCCATTTTGACTTTATTTTAGTATACTGTGCAAGATGTTGGTCTTTGCCTACTTTCTGCCATACTATTTTCCAGTTTTCTCAGCACTTTTGTCAAATGCTGAGTTCTTATCCCAGAAGCTGGGGGTTTGGGGTTTATCAAACAGTAGATTATATAGTCATTGGCTACTCTGTCTTGTGTACCTAACCTATTCCAGTGATCTACCACTCTGTTTCTTAGCCAGTACCAAGTAGTTTTGGTGACTGCTGTTTAATAATACAATTTAAGATTTGGTATGGTTCGGCCGCCTTCCCTAGCATTTCTTTTCATTAATTCTGTTGATATTCTGGAACTTTTGTTCTTCCAGATGAATTTTGTCATTATTTTTCTAGCAATGTAAAATAATATTTTTGGTATGGCACTGAATAAGTAAATTAATTTAGGTAGAATTGTCATTTTTATTATATCAGCTCGGCCTACCTGTGAGCAACTGATGTTTTTCTAATTATCTAGATCTGACTTTATTTGTGAGAAAAGTGTTTTGTAACTGTGTTCATATAGTTTCTGGGTTTGTTTTGGCAGATAGCCTCTGAAATATTTTATAATGTCTACAGTAACTTTAAAAGGAATTTCTCTTTCATCTTGGCCTACCGAGGTGGTTCTTAAAAAAAAAAAAATCGTGTAATGCTTACTGAATGGAGGCCTGCATTTCAAGACTTAGTATTTGGAGACCATTCAATTGATTACCCATGTAACCATCTCAAGAAGCGGAATTACTCAATGAAAGTGGTATTTCAGAAACATTAATCTGGCTAAGTGACTGTAACAACAGTGTTGCTAGCAGCTGTTTTGGGGGTGAAAGACCAACAACAGCAGCACACAAAAGGCTGCTGTTATGGTTCTTTGATCTGCTTTTCTAAGGGGTTAACAATGTCAGTTTAATCAAACATATACACATCATTCACTTAGTTCAGAGGGAAAAGATCAGCCCCCTGAACTTCAGGGCAAATACAAACAGAAATTACAAGCATACATTATAAACAGATCAAATAACACAAACCAGTCTATCCATAGCAATACATAGTTACCAGAGAAGCACCAACATCTGGGTTATCAAAGCTGGGGGGCCGTTTCAATGGCTTGCCCAGAGTCTCATCACTATTTCAATAAGTGTACCCCCAAAAGTCAAATGCTAACCTTGCAGTATATATACAGCTGTTCAGGGCCATGTGGGCTCAAGGCTTGCAATTTAGGGTGTGGGAAATCACTAATGCCAGGGTGTGGGAAAGTTAGTTGATCACTAGTACCACATCATATACATTGTTTCCAATCAATGACTCCCAGTTGTCTTAGTGCTTAGAAACACTCCAAGACAAAAAAAGATCCCACTTTACCTGCCCCATTCAAACAAAGGCTAGACTCATTAAAGGCACTTGATAGCCTTAGCATCCCCAAAGAGAAGAGCAGCAAAAAATCCTGCAGTGATTACCATTAAATAATCCACCCCTTCCAGAATCCTTGGCCTTACAATATCTAAATGGCCATGGATCCTGGAACAAATAGAAGCATTACATATTGCAATCACATTCAGGGAAGTAAAGCATAATATTCACAACATAATAAAACATATCATTCAGTATCATTCCTCAAAATACTTGTTCACAATACAAACACTGTTCACCTCTAGGTCACAGCAAATTACAATCTCCTTAGTCAATATAGAATGTCCAAGTAAAGTCCTTCTGGAGGGCATGTCCTTCTCCGCACACTGCCCTTGCAGGCTTCCTTCTGGTATCCTCAGGTATGGGCATGCTTTAATTAGCCAAGTCTCAAAGCAAACAAAAAAGTCCAAATAAAGTTCTCTTGGGGATCTGTCCTCCCCACACTGCTCTAGCACCCTGCTTCCAATCCTGAGGGATAGCTGGGCTACGAAGGCAACAAGGTGGGGTCCTTGGGGATCTACTGCACTTCCCCCCACCCACTATAGTCAACTCCACCCTCCTTCTGGGTCCCAAATCATACCAGGAGAAGGCAGCAAAAAAGCACACTCAGCACCTTGCTGCAAAGTTTGCATCTTGCCACAGGGCTGAATGCCAAGCTCCTGGGTTCCCAGTCCTTCAGCAGGAGCCCACCAGTCATGGCTTCTGCCTATGCCTAATACAAGCAGCTCCCTGCTCTCAGCTTTCCAAAATTCTCACGCAGGCAGTCCTCTGCTCTGGCTGAGTCAGTATGTTGGCAGCTGTCCACTTGTCTCACCTTACCAACTGCTCCTGTTGAGTCTGTACAAAGGCAATTCTCCACTCCTGTTCTCAAAGCTCCACATACAATACAATCTCAGGACATTCACCCTTCTGGCACAGTCTGGAGCTGGGCTAATCCACTCAAACCCTGGCTCTGGCCATCTCCACTTCCTGCAAGCCTCTGCTTGTTTTTTTTTCCCACAGCCTCTGCTCCAGCCTGTCTCCTCTGGAGTGCTAGTGAGGTAGGGAGAGGAAAGGAGAAGTTATCTCCCAGGGCCCCTGCAGTAGGCACCCAGGAAACCACTCCCATCACTGCTACTTGCCTGTTCTCTTTCAGACCTCCACAAGTATAAAGAGCACCATAGCCACCACAAGCGTAAGGAGCAGCCCAATAACTGGGAAACATTCAACCACTTTCTCAGTACCCCCAGTCTCTATACTTTCCTTTTAATCTGTAGATCCTGCCACAACTACATCATTTTTTTGTAATAACAATGTGCTGACAGCCTTCTGTGTGCTCATTGTTGGTCTTACACAGCCACAGCAGCTGCTAGCCACATTCTTCTTACAAAAATGGAGCATCCCAAATGAGAAGAACAGCAAAAAATCCTGCCCTGATTACCATTACAGTGACATATAAGGTAGATTGAAGGAGAAAGATGATAATGATGATGGTGATGGTAAATTTTTCAAAGAGAATAATCTGGATACTGTTACACTGATGAGAGTATGCTGAAAGCAGAGGGAATGACCAGGGGAAGGCATAAGAAATAATAGAAGTTGGCATCAGAAGAAGAAAAAAATCCAAGATAATTTCAAGATTGGACTTAATGCCTAGAAAAATGGGAATGTTATCTAAAGAAATGCATAAACCGAGGGCAACAAGTTTGGGGGAAAAGGTCATTGCTTTGGTATTATGTATGTAACAGATTTCTCCCTCTTTCTCCTACTTTGCAAGCTGGGGAAATTCTTGACTTCCCTTCTCTAGACCCCAGTCCTTCTCTTCTTTTGGCCTCAGCCCTTCTCTCTATCCTAGATGTGGTTGGTAGCATCCTAGGGCAATTTGAATATTATTGCCCAATTGCCCCTGGAGAGATTCTAGAATACAACAAGGGAGAAACTGGGATGCGTTGTCTAATTCTGCATTCCTGGGAATGCTTACTGGCCTGGATGACTTTGGAGTCACCATCTGACCCTGATAATGGTAACTGGTGCCCTTCTAGAGGTGGGAGAGAAGGTGTGTCATGGCCTCTGTGAAACCAGAAGTCGGCAAGAACTGTAGCACAAGAAAGAAACTTCAGAACAGAGGTTCCTTGTCCAACATTGCATTAGAATTGTGAAGAAGGGAGCACTGTCTTTTTGAGAAAGGGAAGTTCAGCGGTAGTCCTTTCCATAGTGATGGTGAGACACCCAAAAAAGCCAAATAGCTAAGCCCCATGAAGAGGTACTATGGGAAAGGATCAGAGGAACCCTGATGAGTGAGCCTGGTGCCACCTGCTGGTAGTTGTGCGGAACTCCAGGAGGAGTCACTCACTAAAGCAATATCTACTGGGAGTCCTGTTTAATGCCTTATTGTCAATGACTAAGGCTTTATATAGGCCTGGGGGTGGGGGGAGACAATTGCTCCTTGGAAGATATCTTCATTTTCCATAAGCTCTGCTGTGAATTCAAGTTTGTTTTCTTCAACCTGTCAACACAGCTTCTTTTCTTTGTGTTTTGTGGACAGTATATTTGGAAAAGAAGTAGGTGACAGCACAACGGGTGGTGTCATATGGTGGTGCATGGATTGATATCACAGAGTGAGTCTTTTGGACCGTTTGGATGAGGGCTATGAGCCAAGGAGTGGGGAAATCTTACCAGGAATGGGGAAGCTGAGGCCTTGAGGCCACATGTGGCCCTCTAGATCCTCAAGTACGGCCCTTTGATTGAATCTAAAGAGGATCTAGAAGGCCACATGTAGCCTCAAGCCTCCAGGTTCCCCACCTCTGTGCCTAGACCAAAGTATATCTAGGCTTTTTGAGTCATATCAGAACCTCTGACAAGAAGGGAATATACACATTGGGTGTAAGATAACAGCAGGGATATCCAGAAAATTGGAGTTGGGGACCTGGAGCTCAAACTGAAAAGTCAAGGCAGCTAGAAATATTGATCTAGATTTATATAGCATCGTTTAAGTAACAATAGTAGAATAACCTTTTGGTGTTTTAAGTGTAGGAGGAGAAGAGGACTGAGCAGGAGATCTCATAGGAGACCTACAATTTGGGGGATCAAAGAAAAGAAGGAGGCAACGTAGGACACTGGGAAGAGTGTCAGAGAGAGAGGGGAATAAATATTAATAACTAAGAAACTAAAATGCCAACAAACCAAGGAAAAGATTTCAAGAGAGCGAAGGTGATTAGCAGTGTCAGATACAGCAGAGGTGGAAGAGAATGAGCACTGGGAAAAGGCCATTATTTGCTCATAAGTGCAAATTCTGAAAACTTGTTTTCATCTAGCATCTTTAATTTGGATCTCAGAGGACCTTGGAAGCCTGTAATATACATGCTCTTTATTATTCTGGAAAATAATAAATGACAAGTTATTTTATTGATGTCCCCTGGGACACATGAAGAACTCTCTTTGAAGTCAGTAGGAGTTGCATTTGCATAACTGGAGCAAGGATTTGGCCCCTGGTTTCTTAGAATAGCATAATAAAAGAGCATGCAAGAGAAAAAGCTCTCAACTAAAAAGCCAGGGAATTATCAATATGACAAGTGACAATATGAAAGTGAATGTTTTTGAACATGCAATGTCAATAGAAAAATGTTACTTGAAGGAGAAAGTTAACATTAGGGACTTGGGAAACTTTTTTTTTTTTGTCAGAAGAGTAACTATAATGGATCTGAAAAAATAGGGGTAGGAAGACAGATATTGTTACATATGGAAGCCAATATCAAGGGCTGACCTCATTTATAGGTAAAGTAGGTGGTCACTTAAATGACATGATTTATGGGGTATTGTAGAGCCATGAGGAAGTCAGGTCTTTGTCCTAGAGCAAGGGTGGGGAACCAACGGCCTTGAGGCCACGTGTGGCCCTCTAGGTCCTCAAGTGCAGCCCTTTGACCGAATCCAAACTTAAGAGAACAAATCCCTTTAATAAAAGGTTTTGATCTGTAAAACTTGGACTCAGTCAAAAGGCCACATCCAAGGACTTAGAAGGCCACATGTGGCCTTAAGGTTGCAGGTTCCCCACCCTTGTCCTAGAGAGATGAAATTTAGAGAGCCCTTATACTTCTTTAGCAAGTAGAAACTATTGAATTTAGCAATCTCTTAGCAAAAATATTTAGCTAAGATAGGAAGATATGAGATTGCTTGTTTCTTCTTCCTGCAGTGCTCTCTCTTCCTCCCCTCCCTTCCCCCTGCCCTGGGCCCCAGCAGTGTCCTTATAGTGCCTTGAGGTTTCTGTCTCCCTCCTTGGGTCTTCCCCATACAGGACCTTGTCCTGAGAATGTAGATCTCTTTCCAACATTTTTCTTCCTCTTTCAAATGGATATTGCAACTTTAGGATTCTTTTTTTTTTTAAAAAAATTTTATTTATTTTATTCTGAACTTAAGAAATAAAACAAACAATTCCATAACTTAGTAGAATAGGAAAAAAAAGATGATTGCACATGAAAACAGCAAATCTATTATGTACAACTTGCTATCCCTTTTAAACGTATAATCAAATTAGTCATGTAAATTTCTTTTTATTTCCTTTTTTTTTCTTTCCTAACTCTTCCTCCCCACTCCCATGGCTACCATTAGACAATAAAATCATTCTATATACACTTCTATTTATCGGTCTTTTCTCCAGATGCTGATAGCATCTTCCTTAATAAATCCTTTGTAGTTAACCTTTTTGTGCTACCTATCCTTGCCTCAGGAGACAGAATTCCTAGCTATAACTCTGGGTGCAACTGAAGACAACCTTTTGCAAAATGTCTCTCCTGCTAACCTGACAAGGTGCACGAAATTGGGGGATTAAGTGATTACTTTAAATTAATGCATTGGAGTTCTAGGGGTCCTTTACTAAAAGAAAACATTTTATCTGGAAGGTCTAACAGATCATACCATTATCCTCTCACAAATTTATTTAACAGAATAACTAACTAGCTGGGCCTTTACTTGCCATCAGAAGATGTCATTATGGTCCAGGAGGAAGAGCATCCGTTTTGGAGTTAAAAGATCTGGGTTCAAATTCCTGGTGCTGCTACTCATTTTCTGGGTAACTTGGGTAAGTTACAATCTCTCTAGGCCTGATTCTGTAAAATGGGCTGGGAGGAGGTAGAAGGGAGAGAAGGTAGATTTTCATCAGTTGAAACATAAAGGAACAAAAGAAAAATGAGGTGTTAATGCTGAACAAAATGATCCTTATGGTCCCTTCTCTTTCTAAATCTGTAATCCTACCTGTGTGACCTTGTATGCTTCTTGAGGTTTTAAGCTTCAGGTTCCTCACCTATCTAATAAAATATCTTGCATAAATGGTGTTTTAGGCCCCTTTTAGCTCTAGCATTTTATAATTTAGTGATTCTGGAATTGGATTCAAAATAAGGTTTAGAGTTAGAAACTTAGAGATTATCTATTTCAGCCATCTTTTTTTTAATCCATGGATGGATTTGTCCTGATCATGGGTTGCTCTGAAGGAGAGCAGGCCTTGTTGGAAGCGCTGGGTATTTGATATGGGGAAATGCAGACAGAAAAGGTGGAAAGACACTGAAAATAAACTCCTGGAACTCTATAATTTTGCCCAGTACTGGCTCTGCCAGCAAGCATTTCAGCTGGACAGACAAATGCAAATCTATTTCCCGTAATTCCCTTCTCTATTCACAGTGAATCAAGGGCATCTGCTGGCAATGATGTGGGTTCTGCTGTTTGCAAACACAAGTAAATATTCTCCATTGTCTGGGCCGTTTGGAAAACTAGCTGCTGTAACATGAATAAGAAGGACGTTTATTAGGAAGTAGGAAAAGTGAAAGAAAGAAGAGGCAGGAAAGAAAAAGAAAATAAAGACATGAAGGCACTTCTGCCATCTGCTCCCAGAACAGGCCAAACTCCATCCTTGGGTCATTCCCACTCTTCCACAGATTTTGGCAAAAGCTTCATATGAAAAGTTGAGAGCAGTCTTAGCCCTGAGATTAAAAAAAAAAAAAGGCTTCTGCTTCTAGTTAGGACCAGAAGTAACTTCAGTCCTGTCTGTGGTATTTTGGAATAGAATCTTTCTTAGAAAATGGAAACCTAAGAAAGCCAGACCCCTGTATCATGGAGTGAAAACTGTGTTCAGAATAAGAATGCAGCTGTACCTTCTGATTGACAGAAATATTAAACACATGCACACGTGTGTGCGCGCACACACACACACAAATATACCCTTATACAGATTATAACTAGGCCCCTGAAGAGATTTTTCCTACTATTGTTTTCAACCAAGTGTAGCACAAAAATCCCAGAATGGGAATTGGCAACCTATTGCAGTATGAAGATGTGTTTTCAATAACATAATTAGAACACTTAACTTTGAAATAATAATATCAATGATGAGCATGATATAGCTAGCATGTATATAGTGATTTAATGTTTGCAAAGCACTTTATAAATATTAGGTCAACACCAGTAAATGCTATTATTATCCTTGTTTGCAAGGAAACTGAGGCAAGCAGCAGTTAAGTGATTTGCCCAGGGTTCACACAGCTAGAAAATATTTGAGATGAGAATTGAACTCGTCTTCCTGACTCCAGGTCCAGCTCTCTACGTACTACCGTATGTTCTGATAAGGAAATAAGGAAAAATAAGGAAAAGTATCTTGGAATAGTAAATGTAGGGGAATCTTGTTTTAAATCCCACTTCTGATATCTGTTAGTTGTGTGACCGTAGGTTAACTTCTCTGAGACTCAGTTCATGCCATTATCACCTAAATCAGAGAATTATTGTAAAGCACTGAAAGAGATAATGTATTTAAAGTGCTTTGCAGACTATAAAAGTGCTATGTAAGTGATGGTTATCACCATTTTAGGGATGGGACATTTAAAGTATTGAAATACTTTAATACTTCAAGGATATGTGATTTTTTTAAAATGAAGCAATATATTTTAAAGCATTTTAAAAACTTTAAAGTGTGATGCAAAATTCAGCTGTTTCACATGGGTAGGTCTTTATCTTCTGATATAGATGGTGATCTCTCTGTGCTTTCAGCAGGTAATTTCCCAAGTTGCTATGGCAAACAAAATCTATTCCATAGTTGGCTCCCCTTCTAGTACTCAACTAGTGTCCCTTCTAGAAGGGCAGTAAGATTGCACATTGGATACAGTGCTAAGCGTGGAGTCAGGAAGATGTGAGTTCAAATCCAGCCTCAAATACTAGCTAGCTGTGTGATCTTAGTCAAGCCACTTAGCCCTCTTTGCTTCAGTTTCATCATATGAAAAATGGTGGTAATAATAGCTAGGATCAAATGAAATGATATTTATAAAGCACTTAGAACAGTGCCTGGCACATAACAATTCAGCAAACAATTATTAAGAACTTACAATGTGTTAGGTATCACGATATACAGAACAAATTGAAAATAGCATCTACCTTGAGGAGCTTACATTCTAATGAGGGAAAGGGCATATATGCATATACATAAATACAAATCAATGTATACACGCATCACACAGGGCTCACATGGCAGAGTCAGGATTTGAGAGCAGGCCCTCTGACCCTAAACCCCACATTCTTTCCACTGGAAGAAGCTGCCTGATTAGGTGGTGAGGAGGTGGATGTAACATCCAAGAAATTCTACCAGTCCATGGGTTTATTTTTATCTGACTAGCTTATGATAGACAAACTCAAAGATAACTAAGTCTGACTACCCTAGATTGGTGTGTGTGTGCAGAAAGGTTCTATCTTTCTCTGACTACAAAATATGATGCCACCATGAATTCCTTTAAGCTACTTGGAATCAGGTTGCAGAGTCTGGGTTGAGCTGGTTCCTTGTAGCATCATGATGCACTTAATCTCAGAACTAATACCAATACTGAGACCCTAGGTAGTAGTGAGGTGGTCAGGGAACGTATATCCTCAACATATTTTGTCCACTAAATTGGTTTGAATTCTAACACTAAAGTTCACCGTTAGATCAATTAATCAGAAGCCTCTATTTCTGTTCTCTGAAGCCCCAGACTATCCTGGTGGAATTAGCATAGAATAAAAAATAACTAACACACAACCTATACTGAATATAATTTGATTTTGGATCATTCAAAAGACTCATCAGTGTCATCCTTAAGAACATTAGTTTAGGGGGCGGAGCCAAGATGGCGGCTGGGAAGCAGTGACTGGCGTGAGCTCCCCACCAAGTCCCTCCAAAAACCTATAAAAAAAATGGCTCTGAACCAATTCTAGAGCTGCAGAACCCACAAAGTGGCAGAGGGAAACAGG
>CM053622.1:465110874-465130641 GCA_028646595.1 Phalanger gymnotis | reverse complement strand
GGGGGGGGGAGGAAATAGGGAGAAAATTTGTAATTCAAATGCCTGTGAAAATCAATGCTGAAAACCAAACATGTCAAAAATAAATTAAAAAAAAAGAACATTAGTTTATTTAGCTAGTATTTACATACCATTTTAAGGTTTGCAAAGTACCTAACATTTGTTATCTCTTTTGATCGTTCATTATCTTATTGGATAAAGGAAGCCCCAAAAGCCCGTGCTTTCTGGGACTTGTCTCTTTTAATTAAAATTTCCCTTTTGCTATATTCTGTTTTCATGTGACCCTTCACATCCAGATATATCCTTTCTTTCTCCTTTATCTAGAAAGCTATCCCTTGTAACACAGGATGAAAAAAAAAAGAAAAATGTTTCAGGAAACTAACCCAAATGGCTGTGTCTGACAGTATATGAAATTTTCTGTACCCTTAGTCCTTCACCTTTGCAAAGAAGGGAAAGAAGTACAATTTTTCATCTCACTAGGGGCAGCTAGGTAGTCCAATAGATAAAAGTGCTGGGCCCACCTGGAGTCATTTGGCCAAATACTGACTGGCTGTATGATCTTGGGCAAGTCACTGAATCTCTCTGCCTTACTTTCCTCAAATGTAAAAATAAAATGGATAATAGCACATCTCTCTGAGGACTATTGTGAGGATCAAATGAGATAATGTTTGTAAAGCTCTTAGCAACTGCCAGGCACATAGCAGGTGCTTAATCAGCACTTGTCCTTTTCGCCTTCCTCCTATCTTCCTTTCAGCTCTACAACTCTTCTTCACAAACTCTATATTCTAGAGGAACTAGATGAGTACTGTTTTTCCTCACACTTAATTCTCTATCTCCTCCCTGTGTGCATCTATACAGGCTGTACCTAATGCTTGGGATGCATGCCTTCTTCATGTAGACCTCTCAAAATCCTTGTCTTCCTTAAAGAAGCAGTTCAGATGCTGCCTGCCTGCTCCATGAAGTCTTGCCTAATTCCAAAAGTTATTATTGATACTGTCTCTTTTAATTTATCTTGGATGCAGAGTCAGGGAGTTGAAATCTGACTTTTGACACTGCTGAAAGTGACTCTGGACAACTCACTTAATTTCTGTGTGCCTTAGTTCAGTCGTGTTCTACCCTTTGTGACTAGTGGACCATATCACACCAATACTCTCCATGGGGTTTTCTTGGCAAAGATGTGTGGTTTGCCATTTCCTTCTCCAGTGGATTAAGACAGAGGTTAAGTGGCTTGCCCATGGTCTCATAACTGTCATCTGAGGCCAGAGTTGAACTCAGATCTTCCCGACTCTTGGCCCAGCAGGGGTAGGGAACCTGTGGCCTGGGGGCCACGTGTGACCTAGGTGCTTGGGTGCAGCTTTTGGACTGGGTCCAAGTTTTACAGAACAAATCCTCTTATTAAGAGGATTTATTCTGTGAAGTTTGGATTCAGTTAAAGGGCTGCACTTGAGGACCTGTAGGACCTCATGTGGCCTTGAGGCTGCAGGTTCCCCACCCCTGTGGATTCCACTAAGCCATCTAGCTGCCTCTAGTTAACTCATCTACAAAACAGGGATAACAACAGCAGCTATCTCTCTCTCAGGGTTGTTGTGAAGGTTAAATGGGTTCATATTTGTAAAGTACTTTATACAAAATGCAATTATCATTGTAGTTGTTATTATCTTTTACTTTCCAATCTTGGGTCCAGATTTTATCTCCTTCAGTAGCACGTAAACCCCTAACAGTAGATATAGTTTGGGTTGATCTTTGTATTTGTAGTATCTAGGACTGTATTGGGCAGATGGCAAACATTCTATGAGTATTTGTTGAGCTGAATTGTTGTTGAGTCGAAGTGAAGAATCACATACCATGTTTTACTTATAATTCTCAACTACGATTCTATCAAATCCCTTATGCTTCTGAAAACACTACTTCATTAACAAGGCTTTTCTCGAATTAGCTTGACTTGCCGCTGATGCAGCCGGGTACCACCGAGTTAGAATCAGCAGTTCTGGAGATTTTCTTGGAGAGTTCCCTCAGGGAGATTTGCTTGGGACCTGAAAGAATTTCGCCAATGGTTACAGGAGAGAGGGGGTGGGTGATGGGCAGGCTGCATCCTCCCAGCAGGCCTGGTCAGTTTTCACCTTGGCAGGAAGACCACCAGATAGAATTTGACAGGGTAAAGGTTTCTGGCACTGTTTTTTTTTTTCTTTTCAGAAGTCTGTATGAACTACTTAGAATTTTTTTTATTAAAATTACTATAGAGAAAGGAAATAAGTAGGCTAAAATGGTTTAAAGATGTTTTGTATATTAGAATTAATATAGAGACAGAAAACACAAGGAGGCTGAAAATGGCTTAAAGATACCAGTAAAATAGAACTGTGGGGAACATGCTGTATAATTATACCAAAGAATTCTTCTCTCTCTCTCTCTCTTTCTCTCTCTCTCTCTTTCTATCTGTCTATCTAGTTTAATGGAGGTATTCCTCTAAGCCAAAGGTTCTCTGGGGAAGTCTGGGTAAGCCTAATAGCCTCCTTTCAGAATATTATTAAAATACATAAATTAAAATATGTAAGATTACAAAGAAAACCAATTGTTTTGAAATGCAGTTATCAAAATATGTTTGTATATTTTGTATGTGTGTGTATATATTTCACTTTAGTTTTTGAAATATACTAGAGGTGTTTCATTCCCTCCACCTCCATTAAGGTAATTATAGAACTATGTACACACACACACATACACACACACACACACACACGCACACACACGCGCGCACACACACACACTTACATTTCAAAGTATACTGAAGTTATTCTGCAACTCCCCAGCCTCCAATTACTGTAATTATTGAAGAACTAGTTGACTCCATTGAATCACTCACCAATCAAAAGTGTAAAGTAGGTGTGAACACATCTAGACACCTTTATTGAACCAATCAACTAATCTAAAGTGTTATCTCAGTGTGAACAAGTCCCTAATCAGTTTGGCAGGTTATTGGATGAAATCAGATGGTGCCACAAAGAGATTTTGCTGGGTTTGGTTGAAAGAATCAGTCACACCTCTGGGCCTATGCCTTTTAAAGCAAGCCAGTTTGGAAAAGAGCATTGCAGCAATGAGCAGGTCTAATGGTGTTGGATGGAAGATTTGGAATTCCCCTCTTCAGCATCAGCAGCAGTGCCTCAGGAGTAGCTGTGTTTGATATCTACATCAGAAGCCAAAAGATGTACCTGAGATAAACAAGAAATACCTAGAAAAGGGAACTTCAGGACTATGATGGCACTTAGCAGAAAGCTATATCTCCACAAAAGAAGAAAAAGGACCTCTAGTAACCAGGAGCTGTGAGTTACCCCTTTGCCATATACGCTTTCTAAGCTTTAGTTTACTTTCCTATCGACTCTGTGTGTAATTGTGGAAGAGTGTATATCAGACTTTGGGGGAATTTTTTTTAACATCTGTCTCTGCTTAATCTTGCTATAATAAATACCTTTTTCTAAAAGCCTAGCTGATAACAAGAGGGGATCACAAAGGATGGGGACTCATGGGCAAAAATACTAGAAACCCTCCAGCTTCTCACGGTTATTCAAAAATCTCTGAGGGAAAAGTAGTCTTTGCTCTCCGGAAATTCAATTTGCTAAAGGGAATGGGGAGTCGGAGAAGTCCAGGGAGGAGGGCTACAAACGCATAAAGGGAATATTTATGCATCATAAACTACACAATTCCTTTTCCCCCATTTGAATAACCTTCTGACGGGGTCAGCGAAACCCATGTACGTCCTCTGCTTTCAGAACTTTGGAAAGGGGGAAGTTCTTAGGGGGAAAAGCTTCCCAAATTAACTATTCTGGAGGAAGTAAAACCCAGGACTCTCTTAACCAATGCCACAGTTATGAATATTTAATAATAACTCTGATCATGTGAAGAAAAATCCAGAATTTAAGACTTATGAGGAAGGTCAATGGTTTCCAAGAATGTTGCTTTGAGCTCTTCATGCAATCCTTTATCTCCATGCCTTTGGCTCTCTGGGGACAGAGCAGGTAATCCTTCATATAGCACACCAGTATACTGGTGGGTGGATCGCAATATCACCACTGGGAATTCTGCATTTCAGTATGGTGGGTACAAAGCCATGCAGTTAAAATGTCTTAGGAGGGGGTTAATTTTAGTGGCCAAGCATTGTCCTGCCATTTGCAGCAGCATGAATAATTCCACGCTCCCTTTGGAGGGATTCAGACGCTCTTCTTTATGATTCACTTTAGGCAAATTTAGCAGTTGGCTCTCCAAAGCGCTCATTTCAAGAGCTGCACCAACATCTACTCAGAGGGGACCCATTCTTCCCACTGGGGTGTAGACGATCAGCTGCATTAACTTAACTTGAAATTGGTTTGGCTCTACCATCCCTGAGTTATCACTTTCCCAGTTGTTTAAATAGGTTTTTGTTCTTTCATATAAAATGAATGATAGGCTGGTTCTTTTTAGACAAGGAGAGAGACTACTCTAATTCACATTATAAGTGGCCATTACTTAATTATTTTATAAAGGTCTTTTGCTGGAGTCAATTCGTGTTTCCAACACTCAACTCACTTCAAAAGGTATGTGAAGAGCAATTAGGCTGCTGGTAGAAATGCCGCATGGTGTAATGGCTAGAGTCCTGGCCTTGGAGTGATGCAGACGTGGATTCACATTCCAGCAGCTCCTTTTCGGGGCTTGCTTGATGACCTGCATCTGCTCTGGCCTGGAGTTGAGCCTAGAAGCAAAAGTCTGGCTTGTGATTCTCCCTCTGTATTTTTGTCTCAATTTTTCGGTATCTCTCTTTGTCTGTCTCTGTCTCTATCGCTGTCTCTGTTTCTGTCTCTCTCCTTCTCCTCCTTCTTCTGTCTCTCTCCTTCTAAACCCACCCTGCATTGGATGTACATAGCTATGCAGTCTAAAGTGGGCCTAGAAGAAGCAATCCGGTGCCATCTTCTTTATAAGAATGTTTACATGGTTTCTATATGGAGTTATTTTAAAAGATTATATTTTTATTATATAGAAATTCTTATTTATAAATTAGTATGCTTATTGTATTAAGGATCTCCCTGGTGATCCACACACTTGATATTTCAATATAGACTAGATTAGCATGTTCATTTTTGAGCTCAAAATTGCCCTATGCTCTATTTTCTGATAGTACCTATTAGATATTTCTCTTGAGAACAAAACTGTGCAGTTATTTTGTGGGTTTAGATTTGCTGGTGTCCTAATATTAAAGGGCTAAAAGATTTCCACAGTCCTTTAACCCCAATGGATTTAGAGGTACAGCAGACTCGGCAGCTGGTGGAAGTTACTTGGTGTCCCAGTACCCAGCAGGTTCACTAACAGCCTGATGCCCTAGTTATTAGGTGCCTCCCTTATGGAAATTACTTTTATGGGTCTTTTAACTTAATTTTCTATTTGGCCACTGTTTCTTCCAAATAGAATCTGAGACTCTTGAAGGCAAGAACTTTTGTTTGCATTCAATGTACTCCCAGCACAGTGCCTGGCACATAGTAGGTAGTTAATAAACGCTTGTTGAATGAATGGATTGCACCAGTGACATTTATTATGTCTGTGCTCATGGGCAATTCACTCTCTAGGGACATAGCACAAGATAAGACTACAAGTTACAGATGGGTTGAGATCTTTCATGGATGGAAAGGATTGCCATAGCAATGAAATCACAGGTCCTTGATGTATATGACTAGCCTAGATATGGTGTGACAGTAAGACTTCCCCTACAGTCTCATCTGGAAGGTGCCAAGTGCCCAGTAAACAGAGAATAATATAAGACAATAGACTATATATTAAAGTGCCAATGTCTTGAAGACAGTGCGTGCTATCAGAGAGGAGAGGGGATAGAGGTGATTGGTCTGTCAACTAGCATTTGTTAGGCACTATATTAAGCATCGAGGATATGAAGAAAAGCAAAACCAAACCAGAACAGGAAAACAGTCCCTGCTCTCAAGCTGCTCACAGTCTGAGAGGCTTCATAGAGGCTTTTTAAAGATAGGCAACATTTGAAAGGAAGAGGGCATTTCAGGAACAGAAAAAAGCATGGTGGGTTCTATGGACACTGATATATTTCTTTCCTTTTGAATTTTTTAATAGGTATTTTCCTAATTGCTTTCTACAACACCAGGTATAAAAAGAAAACTCCAAACTATTTTGTAAGCCATGAAAATATGTGATCGATCAGAAATATGGCCACCTGGTTTTAAAGAAAACTGATCACATATGATATATTTTTTGCATGCTCACACAGACATGTATGATCATAGGTTATTTTAATGAATCAATTGTGTGTATGTATGGGGGCCATTGAGATACCAAATGATTTCCAAGTCTTTCTTTGTTTTTAACTCCATATAAGTAAATACAGGCATTTCAAATTTCCCATTATGGCCATTTCCTCAGTCGTTCACACACTGAGACACCTAAGCGTTGCTACACGTGTGTGCAGATGTTTTCTAGTACCTTGGACAGAAGAATTAAGTGCCTTAAAAACACCACACCTGCTGTGTCATGCTTGAATCATTGATTGAATCATTCAGCTCCTTGAAAGATACAAGGTGAAATATTAATTTAGAAACCAAAAGCCTTCACAGCTGCCAATGTGTGTCAGCCTACGGAGTGAATATTCAATAAAAGTATACATAGCAGGCTGAAGTTGCCTTCATGGAGAAGACTGTCAAGTTATTTTGAGTTTGAATTATCTGAAATATTGCCTAGTATTTATAGGCAGATCACTCCTTAAGTTAAGCTCAGGCTCTTGCTGCTTTTCTGAAAATAGCTCTAGGAGTTTGGAACCTGTCTTCCTGGGTTCTCACATAAACTGACTATTTATGGTACTTGAGTGATAAATGGTGAGATAATGGTGTTTTACAGGCAGTGAAATGACAAGGTCAGTTTTAATTAAGCTGAGATCAACCTCAGTCTGTATTGCACACTTCTGATTAGGTTATTTCAAATTAACATAAGTTTTTGGAGACTTGGGCTGAAGTCAGTGGTGTTAAACACCAGCTGTGCTGGCAGATAAGCGTGGGATATGAGAAGGAGATAGCATTCACATTGAAATTAGCACTTGGCACAATATAATTCTCTGATTGCAAACTATGTGAAGTTGCCTGTGCTAATTGGTTGATTTTATTTGAAGCAGATGTTGTTAGCTTTCCCACTAATGATCTGGAGAGAAATTCTTTTGAAAGACATGCCATGTTAGGTTCTCTGCAGTATAATAAGCTAATTACAACTTTAAGTACTTGCAGTAATTAGCACAATGTGTATAAAGTGTTCCTGATCTTTTCACCCTGCTGCATTATTGTTAGGGCATCTTGAAAAACAAAAAAGAAAGCTTGCTGGATTTAGTTTCCCCAGTCTAGCCTCTTCCCTTCCCAGACTTCTGTACTAAAGAGATAATGAACTAGACTTTAATCTTCTCTTTCAGGCATGCCAAAAAGATTTAATACTACCCCTAAAAATAAAAGGGCAGAATGTACCCAATGGAAATGTTACCCTACCGCATACATATGCTTTTAAGAAAGCTCATCAATGCCCTCAAAGTCATCCTGTTGTCACATTAACAAAGCAAAGCAAGATACTTGGGGAAAGCAGTAGCATATTTGTTTTACATTAATTGGTTTTATTGTTTGCCCACCTAGTCCAGAGATCAAAGCCTGGCTTCCCATTTGTCAACCTCTCCCCCATAACCTCCTTCCCCTGACCTCTGCCTAGAAAGCTTAAAGCTCTATGTATTTCAGCAAGATTTCAGCTAATTTTGTATTGTTTTAATCATTAGTTGTTACACATGAATATTTTAAATAAATGCTAATCGTCAGAGTGGTGACATAATATGAGTTTACATACGCTATATGGGAAAAGTAGGGGCGGGGGAAGTAACTGGGAAGAAAAACACTGATGGCCATGAATTCCAAATATCCTCCTGGGTAAGCCACACTTTACAGTGAATTGCTATTATGAAACCCGAACTGAGTTTGAGCTCAGTGACTAAAGACAGCCTTAGAGCTCGGTGAAGGGGCTAATTTGATCAGTAGAAACCCATTTGGTGCCAATTTCCAAGGTTTCATTGGGTCTTTCTGGCAGATATGGAAAGATCTTTCTGAGGGCGTCTTTGTATAAATCTAGAAAGGGAAATGCATGTTCTCTTGGAAAATATAGCAATTTAAGGAGTTATCTCCAGGAACTAGGCAACATACCTGACTACTTGCCATCTCCTGGGCCTTTCTTTAGCTTTAGCCACTTTGAGAGGACCCAGAGACAAAGAGACAACTCTTCCTTAAAAGTGTCTTTGAAGCCTAGTCTACTTAGCCCTTATTTCCAAGGAATGAACAACTCCACTCTCGTTCCCCATCCTCTTGAAACAGTGGCAATAGAAAATGCTCTTTTCTTTATCCCTCCCATCCTATTTGTTAGCCTTTCAGCCCTGGGATTCAAAGATGAAGACTTCTATTCTCCTTCCCTCCTCGCCATCCCATCCCAAATATCACTTCTAGCTTCCAGAGCGTAGATTGGTGAGGTAAGAGTTACTCTCCTGATATCCCATGTTTCTTTATAGCTTTTACTTAATTTTTAAGGAGGTTGCTTAACCACTGAGAAAACTGCAGAGAAGAGGAGATTCCTTCTTGATTAGGGATTAGATGGAGTACAGTTATAATAGAGCACTGTTTTCCATGCACATATCTCTGCTAATAGGTTTATGTTTTCATGTTTTCATACTAGACGTTGGAAGAGATCGGGTAATGTGTCATGGAAATACGGTACAGCAGAAACATTTAGAGCTGTTTAGAGAGGGAGCGTGGTACAGTGGTTACAGTGCTAGATCTGAGGTCAGAAACACCTGGGTTTGAATTTTGCCTCAGACTGTTACTAAACTACATGATTTCGGCAAGTTACCTCATCGAGCCTTTAGGATTATAATGAGGAGGAGGATGATTTATATAGCATTTTGAGGTTCCCAAAGCACTTTACATATCCCATCTGAGCCTCACAACAGTCCTATGAGGTAGGGGTTATCATTGTTCCCATTTTACAGACGAGAAATCTGAGGCTGGGAGAGGTCAATTAGGTGAGATTTGAACCCAGGTCTTCTTGATAACGATAGCATCTGCCTCAGAGAATTGTGACGAGTATTACCGTGCACTCTTATTGCAGATTCCAAGGCATAGACAGGAAATCATTTTACTTGATTTTCCTACTACTCACATCTTCATCTCTGGACCAATACATCTCCCAGGTACCTCTTCAAGAGTAAAGTCATATGAAAACCTTGAAGTTTGACAAAAATACTATTAAGCATAATGCTGATAATAATTTTTAAAATATTAATTTACTCCCAAAGGTAGAGACTAGCAGTATTGAAATGACATAAATTTTAGTACTCCAAGTAACTCTGAAATGTTTTTTCAGAGATTTGCATGAAGACAAACTACCTTTATTTTGTAATGAAAGTTTTGTTCTGGTTGAAAACTTGCCAATATAAATATATTGAGAAATTCCTTAATGATATATAGTGCTCACCATTGGCTTTTTATATGTAATCTCAAAATGATGATAATAAGAGGATTACTGTTAGTAGTAATTTATTCTAGGAAGTGAAATGAGGATGGTGATTTATATAACCAGGAAGGGTTTGTTTTCACTGACAGTTTCACACAAACATTTTTGTGGACTTTTGCTTAACAAGAATTAAAAATTATTGCCACAAAACAGTATGTGCTCACTACTCCAAGGTACCATGTGCAATTAATGTTCTCAAGATTCTTCAGTATACTTTAGTAACCACGAGGAAGCCAGTGTTGTGTATTTTTGGTATTGGAGTTAGAAATGTTGAAGTATTATATCTGCTTAGTGATAGAATACAAGCTTTCCTTTGGTTATGGAGTCAATCAGTTAATGCTATGGTATTACTCAATTAATATAAGTTGTGCTTTTATAGGGTCAGACTCACAATCTGATGTTGAGCCAGTGACAATGTAGTGGCTACATTTGACCTATTAGTATATTATATTGTTTCTCCCTAGTTTATCACTCCCAAGATTTTCCTTATCCACTTTCTAATTATTGCATTAGTCATGTAAACACAAACTTTGCCCTTTTTCTAGGTTCATTGAATAGACAGTTACATTTTAAAAGGCCTCATTTGATCCTGCCAGTGGGGAGAAACTAAATTATCATAATTAAAAAAAATAAGCTGTTATGAGAGAAAGCACAGCTTTGTAGACAAAAGGCAGTCTTCAAAGTCAAGGAGACCTGGATTCAAGTTCCTGCCTCTGACATAGTATTCAGGCTCCATAACCAGGTGCAAGGGACTTAACTTCTCAGTGCTTCAAGAAACATTCTAAGAATATATGTTATAAATGAGTTGCTTATCTTCATTGGAAGGGAGAATTTCTGAGATGGAAATTTTAGGTCTGGATCCTGTGCATCCCTGTGCTCCCTGTGAGATTTTTATACTTTTTTTTCGAAAAAAAAGAAGATGATAAAGCTTTTGATAACACAAAATAATGTCTTAATAGGTTATAGTTCATTTTTAAAAATGGAACCAAATAAGCCTGTATTCAGTTATGGTAGCACTCATAGCAGCGGGGTGGCTGTGGCCAGTAGTTCGTTATGCTAAAATCTTCATGGAAAGGAATGAGTTAGGGATCCAGAAAGGCAAAACATTTTTTATCGAATCTTCCACTTTTCTAGGAGAGAACAGCTTTCCTGAAGATAATTTCTCTAGCCTTCAGGAGGTTCTGAAGATGGAAAGATGCCATTTTATAATGCATCTGCTTGCTGTTAGCTCCACTGGTTTCCACATGGCCCTCGCCTGTACTGTCAATGTCTAATGAAGTGTAGAGCTCCGTGTGACTTACTTCTGATGTTTCAACAAAAATGATCAATAACATATTCAACAGCATATCATCTCTTTTACTTCCAAATGGTGCACAGTAGGGACAAGGGTCCTGATTTCACCACAGAAAAATAAAAAAATAAAAAACCTCCCTCCGATTTTAACATCAAAGAATTGAGCCTATTTGATCTTTAGGGAATATAGCAGCTCCTTAATGAAAGTCTTTTATCAGTTATTTAAAAAAAGAAAAACCTAGATATAATGCTTGGTATGTATAAATGCTATAGATTGCCTGAACATAATTAAATAGGAAGATCATTTTTAGGAGTCTTTTTTCCCCTTTTTTCTTCTTTGTCTTTTTTTATGGTCACAAAAAGCTTGCAAAACAAACTCCCTGAGGCTCCATGAGCAGGAGCAAGCAGGGTGGCTTGGCTGAGACCCAGAGTTAGTACAATGTTTCTCTGCTTCCTTTCTGTTCATTGTCTCCCCCCTCCCTCCAAAGCATACAAAGCCCTGCATGACTTTCTGTTTTCAGGCTTCAGTTTTGCAATTTTTGCCCCCATGATTTGGGAAGAAATTGAAATGTAAAATTATATCCCCGAAACAATCATATTGTTTGGCGGGGGGGGGGGGGGGGGGGGAGATAGGAGGAAGGAGGGGAGACAGGAGAGTACTTTTTTTTTTTCCTTTCCCAAAGAAAAGCTGCTGCCATGGAGTCACAATATATATCCCTTGTGTCTCCCTACACCACTTGGTTGTCCTCATAACTCTTATTTAATTTTGAGAAAGGTAGCTTAACCACTGAGAAAATTGTGGAGGGGAGAGAAAATTCCTTCCTGATTAGGGATTAAACTCAACAGAGGTACAACAGTGAGGTGCCAGGTTACTGTCTGTCCTCTGTGTATAGCCCGGCTGTCACATACACACAGCAGTTCACCTGGCTCAAAGTTTTGCACACATACAAATGGGGAAGAGCTGCTTTTCACTCTTGTTAGGGCAGGTAATGGAGTTTGGAAAGCAGGCTTAGGGTTTTTTTTGGTACGGAATGAGAAAATGACTAACACTTGCAGTGACTAACTGTAAATTTAAAAAAAAAACTAGAGCTATGTGTTTAGCGAGAGGGATAGTGAGTGACCTTTTTAGATTGGAAGAGGGAGGAAAGAGGGTGGGGAAATCTGGGGGAGGAAGATTTCAGAAGAAATAGACCTATAATGTTGGTATTTAAATGTAATTTACTCATTCGGTTCAGTGGATAATGTCTTAATACTAATGTCACCTGTGGGCAGACCCAGAAGAATTATAAGCATTAATTTGGTTTAAATAATTTGAAAAAGAACAGTTTTACTAAACAGCACAGTCATCTAAGTCAACATTTGAAAAAAAAATTCCAGTCAAATAGTCTAATCAGTTTGGAGCTGAAAATTATTATCAGATGGCACATTAGTTCTTTTCAAAGTCAGGACAGAGAGCAGATGATGAGGTGCATTTCTCCCGCCCTGTAGAGAGTAGGGGACTACAGGTGTGTGCAATGCTACATACATCGCCATGTATTGTCATAATGCTGACTGACATGCCTCTTTTCCTGCCCTGGCCAAATCATGATTATAATGGGGGTTTTGATTAGAGGAGAGTATATTGGGAAAATGATGCCATAAATACAAAAGATATCAATAACTGTTGCTGCAAAATTGATTGGATATCCCAGACTGTGGAACTTCAAGAATATTGGGTTCTTAAGTGCAGAGAGTCCAGCCTCCTCTTCATCCCACAGTGCGATAGAGCATTAGAGATAGGAAACATGCTAGGTGAGCTCGAAATGGAAATTCCCTAACGTGATAACCTACTTCTTTTTCACTACCTTTTAAAAAATCTGCTACTTGGTACTAATGGAAAGGAATTCTAGTCTCTACTCTAAAATATTATTTATCCTTGATAAATAAACTCAGCTTTGTCATCCCCATAATTCAATTCCACAAATGCTTATTAAAAGTCTACTCTGTGCAAGACACTGTGCTAGGTCTTCAGGAGATGAAGATGGAAACTTACATAGGGAAACTCTTTAGTATATCTCTAAATGTTTCAAATAGTTCTGCTTCCCTTCCTTTCCCTCCCCTTTATTCCCCTCCCCTTTCCTCCCTTTTCCTTCTCTTCATCATTGCTATCCTCCTCCTCCTCTCTTATGGAAAACAGAAAAAAAGCACACTTTGTAATAAATAAGCATAGTCTAGCAAAACAAATCTTTACAATCTAATCTTTCTTCATCCAGAGTTCGTTATCTCCCAGCCACATAGGGAATGAAGAGATGGCTGGCCTAGGTACTCTCTTTAAATACAGACTTTGGGAGGAGTTTGCTATTCTGCCCTCTAATTAGGCAGAGGGTACTTATGAGGCATGAGTTCCAGGGCTGATCTGATCTTGTAAGGATGGAGACGTACTTGGGGCATGATTGAGAAGTCCAAAGGAGGACAGTGTTTTTATTTTTCTTTTTTGCTAAAGTTAGATATACAGGAGTTAGGCTTTCTGTCTATAGTTAGTCATCCTGGCCTGAAGTCCAGACCCCATTTCCAGGTTCCTATAGGACTCCTTTAACTGGATGCCCCACTAGTACCTTAAATTTAACATGCCCCGTAATTCTGCATAAACCTGCTCCTACTTCTCACCACTATTTCTGTCTGTGACACCATCATTCACCCAGCCTAGCATTTTTATGACTTTTAAAGAACTCGTAACAACAGTAAAATACCAATTACTATTGCTGATATCTTTTTGGCATGTCATAAGACTACTCTTAACTGTCTCCCTGCTGTTTTCATAGTTTTCACTGAATGCTGCTCATATAGATTCATAGTATATTAGAATAGGAATCATATTTTATCTGAACTTCATATTTGCCCTAGTATCTGTCACAGTGCTCTGCACATCTTGGTGGTTAATACATATTTTTGAATTTATATCATTTGATTTTCCTGATCCTCAGTTTCCTCATCTGTAAAATGATGATAATTGCATTATACACCTAATAGAGTTGTAAGGATCAAATGAAATAATCTTGTTAAGGCATTTTGTAAACCACTAATTAAATATTGGTTATTGTAATCATTTATGTTGTTGTAGACATTGGTGTCCCCAAATTGCAGGGCAAGGTCTCCAGAGAATGGCCACCCAGGTTCAAGGTCATGAGTCTGTCAGTATGGTTACCTTTAATGGCTAGTCAGAGGACACAATTCATGCCAAGTAAAGGTATGTAATTAAATGGCATCATAAGAAAGTAGACAGTTTCTCACATAAACCTGGGATGCACTCACCTACGAAGATGAACTACATCAGTGGGAAGGATGAACACATTTTGGGAATATGCACATGTACTACACACATGCTGAAGCCACATGTAGGCCCAGAATGTGTATTATACATATACATACATACATACATACATATTTTTGAACATCCTTAGAGTTTGGTTTGCTTAAGACTTATTCCTCCATTAATCTGCCCTTCCTCTAAATATTGCCTCCCCTTCTTCTCTTTTCTTCCTATCCCCCTGTTGAGTGTATTTCTTACACAAATGTATGTATTTCTTAAGTCAACTCCTTAAATCAGCCTTAAATGTGGGCATGTATATATTCTTCCTTCTTTGGACAAGTTTAGCAGAACATGAGGTTCAAGTGTCAGGTGTCTCCCCTTGTCCCCTCCTCCTTGTTTCACCCCGATTATGTGAGATAATTTCCCCTAACTTTCCTTTCTTTTCCTCCTCAGAGTATTCCTCTTCCCTATGCTTTCTATTTTTTCTTAAGATCATCAATCACTCCAAGGCCTTGTCTAATAGGACTCCCTCTATGAACCCTGATGTGATAGGAGATGATGTATTTGAATATTTATTTGAATATTTGAATGTAAGCAGTTTATCTTTATTTGGTCCTACGTCATTACCCATTCATGTATACCTTTTCATGTTTCTCTTCACATCTGTGTTTGACCTGGAAAGGTTCTCCACAGCTCTGACCTTTTCATCAGGAATTCTCCAAAGTCCTTTATTTTATTAAAAATCCATTTTGTTCCTTATAGTGTTATCTTCAGTTTTGCTGTATAAATTATTCTAGGCTGCAAACCCATATCTTTTGCCTTCTAGAATATTGTATTCCAAATTTTCTCCTTTTTACGAGTGGAGGCTCTTATCCTGTAATCCTGAATGTAAGTCCTCAATAATTGAATTCTTTCTTTCTGACTGCTTGCAGGATTTTTTCTTTGACCTTGGAAGCTCTGAATTTTGATTATGATCCTAAGAGTTTCTATTCTGGGTTTTTTAAAGAGTAATTGGTGGGTTCCTTCTGTTTTTACTTCTCCTTCTGTTTCTAAACTATCTGGGTAGTCTTAGATTTCTTGAAATCTTGATAACTAGGGTCTTGTTTTGGTCATGATGTTCAGATTGTTCAGTGACACTTAAAATGGTTTTCCTTGTTCTCTTTTCCAGGTCCATTACTTTTGCTATAAGAAACACAATATTTTCTTCTATTTTTTCAACCTTTTGGCTCTGTTTTGATGTTTCTTGTTGCTTCATGGCTATCTATTTGATCCATTCTAGTTTTCAGATAGTTTGTTGCCTGGGCAATGTTTTGTTGCCATGGTATTAATTCTCTTTCCAATTCTTTCTTCCATAACTCTCATTTATTTTCCAATATTTTCTTCAAGCACTGTCATTTCACTTGTAATATATTTTAACTCTTAAAAAATAAACAATGTTTTGCTTCATCTATTCCAGGAAAACTATTTGAGTTTCTACCCAAGTTGTATTTTTCTCTGAGGCTTTGCTTGTAAATGTTTGGAAGTCATTTTTTTTAGTTTGTGTCTTGAGCTTCCCTGCCACAACAATAAATTTATGGTGTGGGTTTTTTTGTTTGCTCATTCTTCCAGCCTACTTCCTGAGTTCAGACTTGATGTTAGTGTTGGGCTCTGCAAAAATTCTGGAGAGAAGGTCTCAGCTGGTAATGTTGCTGCTTTCTTAGGGATATTGAGTGTTGTTTTATTGTAGGATCTCATGGACAGGCTGAGGACCTGGGAGCTTTCAGTGCTCATGGAATGGTCTGATCTGGGGCAGTCTGATTGCTGGCCCTCTAGTCTGAATGCTATAAGTTCTTAACCTGAGTTTTGGTCTGAGATAAGAATAGACTTTTTCTAGACTCCATCCTTATCACCCAGCTGGAAAATTCATTGACCCAGAGTGACAGAACTGTAGGCTTCTCTTTGGTTTCAATTCCTGCTATAGTTATTTTACTGTAGGTTGGGCTAAGATACTGGAAATGAGATCTTGCTCTGAACCTGTGGTCTGAGTGATGCTGCCACTGCTGCTGGTTTTTTTTATCTTTCTTCCTTTTTTTGTCATGGACCCCTTTGACTGTGGTGAAACCTGAAGATTCTATCAAAGGATAATGTTTTTAAATGTGTAAAATAATTATATGTATATATATACACACACACACACACACACACACACACACACACAGACATATATATATATATATATATATATATATATATATATATATATTACCAAGGGAACCAATTACATTTAAATATAGTTGTAAAAATAATTTTTAAAAAATTTCATAGCCCTCAGGTGAGGAGCCTCTGTGGAGTTAGGAAAATCAACTGACCCCGGGGGTGGGGGGGCCTCTGTTAATACAGGAGAGGAGGGGTGAACCTAGGTGCAACCCTGTTATTACTTAATCCTCAAGCTGTGGAGAGCCTTAAGAAGACCCATTGGCTAAGTGATAATGAGTCTAAACCAAGCCAAAAGTTCAGGACCGAGATAGCAGGCTAGTGGGTCTAAGTTTGCTAGCACATAACCTGGGTCAAATGCAGTCCATGTGTTGCCTTACACTACAGATGTGGAGTTGTAGTGAACAGAGGGACAGATAGGTGGTGCAGTGATTGAGTCCTGAAGTCAGGAAGACTCATCTGGAGTTCGAATCTCTCCTTAGACACTTACTAGCTGTGTGACTCTGGACAAGTCACTTAACCCTGTTTATCTCAGTTCCTCATCTGTAAAATGAACTGGAGAAGGACATGGCAAACCACTCCACTACATTTGCCATGAAAGTCCCAGATGAGGTCATGAAAAGTTGGGCATGACTGAAATGACTGAACAACCACAACAACAGTGAACAGAAGGCCCCCACTGACTCTGGAGACAGGGACAATGAAAGCAATCTGCAAATTCAGGATTGGGACTTTGGGCCAGTGAGACTGACGATGCTGATAGGTGGCCAGGACTGTCCATAATCTCCAAAGGTCATGGCAAAAGTTCTAGGCCTATTCAACTAGTAATGATGCTTATTTATTCAAAGAAAAACAGGAAACATACTTAACCATGTATCGAAATGAAACTAATTGTCATGTTGAGAGTACTGCTTTCTGCGTGGTCACAACATAGTCTATTATCTACTGCATATGACAGGAGTTCAAAATATGTCTTTAGTGCTGTTGAGCATCATTGCTACTTGTTTTATTTTGCAATGTTATGTATGCAATGTTGCTAGTGATGCGATCTTGTTTCTGCATTGGATCTGTATATTTGGTCACTGAACGTAGCTCTGCTATTCATTTTGTGCTATGTTGTATTCTTAGTGTATATGTCATGCCATCATATAAGCATATATTATATGATAAACATCATATATGTATTATTTTTTGCATGTACTGATGCTAGCTGTATAGAGTTTTGGTGTGAATGACATATATTAGGCACGTGCATGCATGTGATAGGACTGATATCTACCAGCATTTCCCCACAGTGGGAAATTGAGAGTCCAGGACCCCCTTCTCTTCCTCCTGCCACATGGATTAAATTTCCCAAAAAGAAGACAAAGTGGTTCCTAGGACCTGATTGGCCATAGCTTCCCTGAAGCTTACTGGTAACCTAAAGACATTAAAAATCCCAGCTACATTTAACCTAGGCTTCTTAGACTTGGTAGGTGCCTGAGACCACAGTTGATATAACCTATCCTGATGACTGTCTCACTAGACACTTTTCCATAAGGACTCAAGGAAGACTACATCTGTCATTCAGTCATGACCAAACTCTTCATGACCCTGTTGACCATAGCATACCAGTACTGTCCATGGGGCTTTCTTGGCAAAGATACTGAAGTGGTTTGCCATTTCCTTTTCCAGCGGATTAGACCATGTCTACTGAAACAGAAAATATGTGCCATGGTATTCTGGTTACATATCCTTGCTGTGTTAGGAAAAAATAAACCTCCTTTTTAAAATTGTTGAATGGCTTATAAGTGCCTCATTTCATCTGCAAATCAAACCTGAGCTAAAAGAGTGCTGGCATTAGTCTTGCCTCTAATAATGTTCATTGTACTATTCATTGTTGGCTATTATCTGTCAGTTTTATGTTGCTTATAATGTATGTTCATGTGTAACTCATACAACAAGACAGGACTGAAAATTCTTTATTTGGGGTTAGTAGAGAGACAGTGACATTTTTCACTGGACAAAATATAGCATCAAAGTTACAGGGTTTTGAGGTAGATATAGGCATAATATAGGGAAGAAAGTGGGCTAGGTGGGCTAAAAACAATGACCTTGCTTCTTTAGCTTACTTTTTGTTTTGACTCAAATGTATTTCTATGCTAAGCTAGAGAGGACCTTGGGAATGTCTAACTCTAAGTTAGAGTTCCCTGGAAGAGAGTTTTGCACAAAGAGATAAAAAAGACTTATTCTTAGCACAGGAATCCTCTTCCTGCCTTTCATTGGGTGTAGTGACTACAGAATGCCTGTATCACAGAGAGGTTCTAGCTATTGTGTCCTAGATTTAAGAACAAAGCTAAGATGATGTTCAGATAACCCTGAAGAGAAGAAACTCAGAAGTTAACAATAGAGAATGATACCCATAAGAAACTACTATGATTAGCAGGCATGTGACTGGCAGACAGCAATGCCCAGCTGACACTACATGACCAAGGGTCACTAGCAATCACCTGTGGGCACCACAAGACCAGCAGAAAAATGTCACAGTGAACACTCGACCAAGTGGGGAGCAGGGCTTGTTAGAGCAGCTCCACAACATCACCAGAAGATAGCCCTGATCCTGAGGCATTGTAGGCATGATTTGTCTCTCCATGCTTGTGTCCTGGCCCCATGTATTCATTATGCATGTGTCTCTCATGCACAATACCCATAAGTGCTCTCTCTCCGACTGATAGAGTGGATATTTGTGTGAGGTTTTGCCAAGGTTTTTATTTTCTTGTGGGGAGAATGTTCTGTTTTAATTTTTCTTATGATGTTATTTCACTGAATGCCTTTGCTCTGAACTAATTTAACCTATAGAGTGCTTAAAAGCCTGGTACTGCTATTATGGGGGCCCCCACATATGGGTACACCATAAGGATTCGGGTAATTCATTCACTAAAATTATACTCAGGATTTGGATGGACTTTATATAGCCATGTTCATTTGAATACAGGGTAGAGTCTTAAGGAGATGAAAAGCCAAGTTAGAACATCAAACAAACCATTCCATGTGGATGACATGGAAAGGCCCAGTAAATGTCTTCTAATAACTTCTTGTAGGACTGGTTAGAACAAAGGATAATGGTAGATAACCAGTCATGAATGGTGCTCTTGAGAGATTTTGCTACAGTTGATCATGTGTGTAGACGATGTTGTCAGTCTTTCGAGTGGTTTCTAGAACCTCTTTGATGGCTTTAAATTTCTCCAAATAATTTTTCTTTGATCGTTGAGCTATTGACATAATTTTCCTTTTTCCTGTTGTGTTGTTAAGCAAAATTGTCTCATTAGCATGGCTTTTGTTTCTTTTGAGTGGAAGTACTTTCAGCTGTTAAGTGCTAAGCCCCAGGCCCAGAGCCCTGTCAGGTATGAAACCTGTGTGGGTGTGGATTGGTGACTTAGGAGGGGCCAGCT
>CM053622.1:465096420-465098110 GCA_028646595.1 Phalanger gymnotis | reverse complement strand
TAAGCTTGCCAACCCCTTCACCTTATTCTCCTTATTAAGGCAGATCAAAAGAACCTGTGTTTTTGCAGCGTGCTGGCAGCTTTCTGGGTGCTGGCTGTGGGTGGATCTTACACCCCCACAGAAGCTGCTAGCCAGATTGTGGAAACAGTTGTTCAGTTGTATCTGATTCTACATGACTCCACAAACATTATCTGTGGGGTTAGCTTGGCAAAGTTACTGGAGTAGTTTGCCATTTCCTTCTCCAGTATGTCCTCGTACTGAGGCAAATAGGGGTTAAATGACTTGCCCAGGGTCACACAGCGAATAAGTTTCTGAGGCCGGATTGCACCAACTAGCTGCCTCATGTTTATCTATCTACCTGTCTGTCTGCCTTTTTATCTATCTATCTGTCTGTCTGTCTGTCTGTCTGTCTGTCTGTCTACAAATATATACATATACACCTACATATATAGTAGGTGTATTTAGGAAAAGCCCAACTGCTTTTCTACTTTCCTGATCTTAAAATCAAAAAAAAAAAAAAATACCCGAACTACCAACATCTCGGAGCTGTTTTGAGGAACAAACCAAACAAAATAATTTATGTAAAAGTGCCTTGTAAGCTATAAAATCCTACAAAAAAAATATTACTAGCAGGAATAGTATTAGTGGTACCATTAATAAGTTATAGCTTTGCGGAAGAACAAAAGATCAAGAATACCAAAGGAACTAATGGAAAAAAGGAAAGGAAGGAGGTTAGCTGAGCCAGATCTTAAACTACATTGTAAGGCAGTAATTGTCAAAACTATCTGCTACTAGCTAAGAAGTAGGTAGACGAGTGGAACAGAATAAACATACAATATACAGCAGGAAATTACTATAGCAATCTTGTGTTTGAGAGGTGCAAAGACTTAAGTTTTGGGGATAATAATTTGTTATTTGCTAAAAATTATTGGGAAAACTGGAAAATAGTGTTGCAGAAATTGGCTATAGATGATTTTTTAAATCGTTTACCAAAATAAGGTCAAAATGGATACATGACCTAGATATAAAGGGAGACATTACAAGAAAATTAAAAGAACATGGAACATTTTGTCTATCAGACATATGTAGACAAACAATTTGTGAATAAACAAGAGATAGAGACCATTGTGAGATATAAAATGAATGATTTTGATTACCTCAAATTAAAAAGTTTTTGCACAAATAAAACAAATGTAGCCAAGATCAGAAGGAAAGCAGAAAATTGGGGGGAAATTTTTATAGACAGTTTCTCAGACCAAGGTTTCATATCTCAAATATATGAAGAACTTTGTCAAAGTAAAAGAATATAGTCATCCTCCAGTTGCTAAATGGCCAAAGGATATGAACAGGCACTTTTCTGATGAAGAAATAAAATCAACTTATAGTCATGAAAAAATGCTCTAAATCATCATTGATTAAAAAAAATGCAAATTAAAGCAACCTTGAGCTATCACTTCACATATCATGTTGGCTAAAATGATACAAGGGGAAATCAACAAATGTTGGAGGGAATGTGGAAAAATTGGGACACTAATTCGTTGTTGGTGGAATTATAAACTAATCCAACCATTTTGGAGAGTAATCTGGAATTATGTTCCAAGAGTTATTAAATTGCCTGTACCCTTTGACCCAGCAATACTACTATATAAGGTCTATTTTCCAAGATGATTAGGGAAAAAAAGAAAAGAAA
>CM053622.1:465081420-465091420 GCA_028646595.1 Phalanger gymnotis | reverse complement strand
ATATATACATCTGCTAGAGGAGCAAGGGGTTATTGGATAGAGTGTTCAGCCTGGAATCAGGAAGCCCTAACTCCAAATCTAGATTCAGTCACTCACTGGTTGTGGGACCTTTGACAAGTCACTTAACCTATATGCTTCAGTTTCCTCAACTGTAAAATGGGGATAATAATGGCACCTTACCTCTCAGGGTTGTTGTGAGGATTAGGAGAAATAATATTTGTAAAGTGCTTATAAGGCACAGTGCCTGGCACATAGGTGCTTAATAAATGCTTATTTCCTTCCTTCCTATGTACCTAACTCATCTTTTCCCCATCATGCCTAGCACAAGGCCTTATATATTGTTGTGGTTGTGGTTGTGTGTGGCTTGTCCTTCGTCTCGAAGAGGACCATGGCATCAGGGAGATGATGACATGACTTGCAATAGACTTTGAATTGAGCAAGGAGGCCTGTGCAAAGTCACCAGCCTCACTTTCTCCTCCAGAGCCATCTGAGTCCAGTGGCCAGATATCAATCAGGATGACTGGAGATGGCCCAGGATGCAGTGGGAGACCTTGGCCCTTTAAAGCTAAGGTCTTTTAAGATTGAGTGAGAGTATATTATTAATCAACAGTGATGCAATGGATAATAGTGGTTCAGTGTTTTTTTTGGATCAGAAGTGTTTTCCCCATTAAAGTTACAATATTGAATTGTTCCAACATAGATTTTAGTTATGTTCTGGAGACATGAATACTGGATGGTATAGATAAGCATATGTATCATCAGTCCCATTGGCTTGTAACCTCTGGCAGAAAAATAAATAACAATAATGAAATAGAAACTTCTCAGATCTTCCATTTATGAAATACTGATTGGGTTTGGGATTGGTCAGGATCTGTTTGTTCATTTATGCGAACTAGTCAGCTATGAGGACTTCCAGGATTGTAAATGTTACTATGTACATTTTATGATGTGAAATTATGGTGAACTTAATCTATTTTATAAGCTTATTATAAGCCTGGTTGAAAGACTAGCTTAAGCCAAAATTCTAATTAGAGTGGTTTCAATTGCACTAAAATTGAAATTTAACACACACTAAAATATCTTGTCTTTCACCTTTGCAATCTAGATTAGTGGTTTCAGTCAGATAGTCCAACTGAATCAAAATTAACTAACATGCATTCTCTGTCCCACAGGAAAAGACAGTCTCACTATTACTGATAACAAAAAGAAAGTTAGTATCATGTTCTTTTAATTCTTTTCAAGGACACAGTAAGGACCAGCCAGTAACAAGGCTGTGAACTCTCCTGAGCTCAGAGACAGGTGTGTTATAAAGCATCTTGTTGTTGGTAATGAAAGTAATAGAAATATGTCAAATTAGAATAAACAATCACAAAGCATCTTCATGGTTCTCTGCCAGCAAGACTATAATGCAATTTTTAAAAATCATCTATAAAATCAGTGAACTAGTCTAGACCAGTAGTTACTAACCTTTTTTTGTGGCAAGCACCCCTCTGGCAGTTTGGTGCAGCTGATGTACCACTTTTCAGAATAATCTTTTAAAATAATTGAAATAAATGCTAAATTTCAGTTAGAGGTTAGTGAAAATAAAGATGGATTTTTCCCCATCTAATTTCACAGGCACCCTGAAATTCACCCACAGACCCCTTGGGAGTCCATATAACCTAGGTTCACAACTCCTGATCTGAATGAGCTAGGTCCCTTCAGGTTCTAAGGTTCCATAATTTTTATAAAGATGTGAATGATGAGACAAAATGATTTCATTTGGGTACACATCTACACTTGTTCCATTGGATCATAGGATCTTGAGCTAGAAGGCTCATTCAATCTATCAAACTCTTTCATTCTATAGATGAAGAAATTGAGGACCTAAATGATTGTCTATAAGTCAACCAAGTAATTAGGAGCAGATCTTCCATTCATGCCTAGCTCTCCTATCTGTAATTACAACATAAGCAATAGTTTGTTTGAGTTGTTATTCAGTCATATCCAACTCTTTCCTTCCCCAGTTCATTTTATAGATGAAGAAACTGAGGCAAACAGGGCTAAGTGACTTCCTCAGGATGCATGATAAAATATAAGAATAATGTGTCCTGGAAAACAGAGGAGGACATGAATATTTGCCAAGGAAACTTTTTTACAAGCGTTAGAACCTTGGATGTTCAGCTGCCCTAGATTTTGTGGGAAAAGTCATACCTGGAATGTAAGAGCACAGAAGATACAGAGACACTTAAGTAGAAGGAGTCTAGTGATTATAATGAACATTTTGGTTTCAATGGTTGTAAGGGCAAGCAAAGTGGGACTTTTTGTTGTCTTTTGTTTTTGAGTGTTTCTCAGCACTAAGGCAATCAAGTGCCTTTGATTGAGTCCTGCCTTTGTTTGTAGAAGGGCCCATACCCTTTTGCTAATTAGATCATAAAAGGCGTGAAGCTCTTGAGAGGTGTGAAGCTCTCTGACCCTGAAGAAGTGTATATATACTCTGAGGTTAGCATTTCTACTCATTGGAAGAGTGTTTGTGTGGAGACTCTGGGTAGCCATTAAGAACCCTGCCACCTCCCCCACACCCCACCCCCATTTGAAAACCAGATGTTGGTGCTTCTCTCTGGTAACTATGTATGTAAAGCTTTGGTCAGACACCTAGAAGCCTATCTGTTGACTTGTGTAATTTGCTCTGTTTTTATTTTCTCTGTTTGTAATTTGCTCTGAAGTTCAAGGTGCTGACTTTTTCCTGATTAAGTGAATGATGTATGTTTGATTAAAGTAAGATTGTAAACCCCTTTAAGTTGCTTTCCTTAGAAAAGCAGATCAAAGAACCTGTGTTAGCAGCCTTCCTGTGTGCTAGTGTTATTGGCCTTACACAGCCACAGTAGCTGCAAGTAGTATTGTTGTTACAATGGTACTTATCCACATAGGGAGTTAAGAAAATTTGTATACATATGTATATATGTACACACACATATGCATCTACACACATATATAACCTCACTGGACCTTACTGTGCCATTAAAGGCAAGAATTTTTAATTCCATGCTTACAAACAAGTTAAATGATGTTAACTAACTTGCTCAGGGTTCTCGCCATAGCTGGAAATAGTCTCTAAACTCATTGACTCTGTTACCCACTAGGAAATGTGTGTGAATTAGTTACAAGTTGAACAGATATTAAGCTAATTCCCAAAATGGAACAAAATGTAAGGGGTGTTCTCAGTGTTAGATCAGGGTGGAGCAAGAATAAAATTGGGACTATGAGAAAACGGCTTAGATCTTACAGCCAATTTATATGGGGTTCTTATTAATGGGACTTCTGTAGCTTTTAGGGTAGTAAACATTTCCAAGTACTTTTGGTGATTTATTAAGACCTATTAATGTATTGTCTGTACTCAGTTTCTAAAAAAATGGGGACTTCAGAACTGGAGTTGTTTTTATGTACAATATAGTTGTGTAAAGTTTTCACACACTTAAATATTTAATACCATCTGTGTATAAAGAAGATATAACTTCATTAAAATAAAGGGCTTATGAATACAGGCTCAGATGGCTTAGTGCTATGTTTCAACTCAGACCAGGTAAACCATCTAGAAACCAGGTGGATTCCAGAAGTGGGTGTAACCCAGATCTCAATATAGTTTAAATCCTAGCTCTGATGTAACCTGTGTAACCTTGGGCAAGTCACTTGACTACTTTGGGCCTTAGCATGTATCAAATGAAGGATGTGGGCTAGGTGGCCTCTGAGGTTCTTTCTAGTTCTAAATCTAGGGTGATGTTATACATCGTCTGACCCTGACCAGCACATTCAACAAACATTTATAGATCATCTGTCACATACTGGGTATTGGAGATAGACAAAAAGAAAACCTGTTCCTACCAACAAGTAAATACAAAATATATTTAAAGTAAACATTTGCATTTTCAAGGGATAATGCAAAAACTGCTCACTCGTTCCTGTGGCTGATGGATTCTTTCTGCCAAAACCCCACATTTTGTAATTTCATCAAATGGATTGGGAGCATTTGTGGGAGGAAAGAAGTATTGATTAAGCATTCACTATGTGCCAGGCACAGTGCTGAGCACTTTACAAATATCTCATTTGATCCTGACAAAAATACTGGTAGGTAGGTGCTCTTATCACCTCCATTTTACAGCCCATTTTGGGGAAACCAAAGCAAACAGAGATTAAGCAGCTTGCCTAGAGTCATACTGCTATTAAGTATCTGAGTCCAGATTTGGACTCAGATCTTCCTGACTCCAGGCCTAGTGTTTTATCTCCAGACCACTTAGGTAGGGGGGTGTGTGTGTGTGTGTGTATGTGTGTGTGCGCACACACACACATGAACACTTGAACAATAAATCAACAGGAATTTATTAAACAATTAGTATATGCCAGACACTCTGCTAGGCACTGGGGAGTCAAAGTAAAACTAAAAGCAGTCTATATCCTCAATGAGCTTACATTCTAATGGAAGAGAAAGGAATAATGATTGGACTTGTTCATTGATAAAGGAAACTCCTGAGTGTGAAAACCCCTTCTACCAATGCTAATTCTTGCCTCTCTGAGAGCAACTTATTTAGAGTGCTGCCTAGAACACTGAGAAGTTAAGTGGCTAGAGATGGGTAATGTGACCAACAAGATGGAGTATTGGGAATTTTCTCTAGTCCCCACTAGATGCAAAAAATAAATAAATAAAACTCTCCAAAAGAGGAATTCTTCACTATAGGACAAAAAAGCAAGAAGCCCAAGAAAGTATTAGCCTTGTGAATTAACAGTAGAGGATGCTAATCCCTAGTGCTCATTTAGCACTCATTCCATACCAACCTCCATAATCCAGTAGGGACCATAAGCTGATCCATTGGCTTGTGCTTTGGGACCTACCAGGGAATTCTCTTCTGTAGCAGTATTTGCTGATACACAATGCCCCTAGCCTTACTAGCATCTTGTTGCAACAAGGAGCAGACCTCAGCTTTACCCAGTCATGTCTGGAAGAGAAGGTGATAAAGGAGAGGTGGTCACTCTCTATCTGAGGCAGCCTTTATGTTAGAGGACCCCAAGGTGGCAGAAATTCTGTCTAGAAACACACTGTATCCTCCCCCAAGAGAGCTAAAGAATAAATGGAGCTAGAACAGGGGGCTGCACCAGAACTAAAGGAAAAGGGGGTAACATTCAGTTAGGGTCAATATTATCCCCCAGAAGTTACTTGGGAGAGGGACCAAAGGTGGTGAAAAATGAAAATCCTGACATGGAAGGACCCTGAGAGAGCTTTGAGGTCCAGCCCTAGGGAGAAACCTACATCAAAAAGGAAAGAGTCTGAAGGGAAACAAAAGGGAATATAAAGGAGGAAAAAGACTAAAGCCATCAAAGATCTCAAGAGGAAAAAGAAAACTTAATTAAAAACACATCACAAGCAGTTAAATCTACAGGGAAGATATAGAAATTAGAATGGATGATGATAACTGTGACATCTAAAAGGCTAAAACTGACTCTAAACAAATATTACAAGAAAAAATTTATCCCAAACTTGATAAAATATTGAATTCTGTAGATTCCTAAGGATAATCAAACTGCATCAAGATATTCTTGAGTAATTTGAGAACCTCAGCAGAAATATTTAGATAATAATAAATAGCAGAATTTCTGGCCTGCACAGCAGAAATAATTAGCAAAAATATGAATCCACTTAGACTATTTTCTCCAAAAAAAGTCAAATAGAGAACAATAGTTTAGGAATATCAGCATGTTGAAGTGAAGGATAATATGGAAGAAGAGAAACAAAAAACAGCAACATTAAAAGAATGCTGTAAAAGCAAGTATCAGGGAAATATACATTACTGGGTGATCTTTTGATGTTTCTAAGACTCCATTTTGTAATCTGAGGTCCATCTTGTAGTTTTTACTTTGTGATGTAGTTTTATCTTGCTATAGAATTTGCTAGCTGGATTTTGCTGAACTTATTTCTGCTCCATACCTTGGCCTTCTCTCACTATGTATCTTGAGAAGTGACCGTCTTCTACTCTACTTCTTGGCATAGGGTCATTATCATCAAGATGGCTAGGGTCAAAATATTAAGCAGGCCTTCATTTTCCCTGCCCCTGGAGATAGACCCTAAGACTGTGAAGATGAGTAGGGAAAAGGTCCTTTAAGAACCCCATAAAACCTCACTCAGATCTTTAATCAGCAGAGTAGTGACTGCCAGCTTGGTTGCTTCCCATCCTCAGCTGATGCTGGGTGATCACTTCTTCCTTCCCAGAGGTATTACCTAATTCCTTTAGTGAAACAACTAATCTGGAGAACAGATCAAGAAGAGAAAACTTAAGACTAATTGGACTACCTGAAAGTTATGATCAAAAAAAGAATGTTGATACAACACAAGAAATAATTAAAGAAAATTGTTCTGAAACATTCGAACAAGGGGGCACAGTAGAAATAGAAAAAATCCATCAAACACCATTTGAAAGAGATCCTATGAAGAAAACTCATAGGAATATTATAGTCAAATTCCAAAGCCCCCAGCTCAAGGATAAAATATTAAAAGCAACAAGGAAAAAATCAATTGAAATATGATGGTGCTACAATTAGAATCACACAAGATCTAGCAGCAGAGACACTAAAGGACTGCAGGTCCTGGAACACTATATATTAAAGAGCAAAAGAATTGGGGCTCTGCCTGAGTATATCATACCTAGCGAAGTTAAGCATAATCCTGAATGAAAAAAGAATGAATATTTGATCAAATGTCAGACTTTCGAGACTTTGTTAAAAAAAACCGAACTTAATAGAAGATTTGAAGTTTAAGATCCAAGAGAAACATAAGGTGCCTACTAAAGACTGATTACAAGGACAGACTGTTTACTTTTTATATATGTAAAACATAAAACGTATGTCTAAGCTTATCGTTAGTAATTGGGTAGTTTGTAAGAAAGATTGGGGTAGACCTGAGTATGATATGACTTTAAGAGGTAAAAACATTTAGGAATAGCTAAAAATAGTAATTATTTTATACAAATGAGGTGTAAGAGGAATTAGCTGGTAGTTCTAGAAACCTACTTTTCTCGGGAATGGGTTTAAGAGGGAATAATACATATATATTTAGAAGAGTATAAAAGTCTTCTAAATTCAGAAGAAATAAAATGGTAAGGCATAGGGAAGGCACGAGAGGACAAAGGAGGAATCTATGGAGGGAAGGGTGAGGGAACAGGTTTTAGGGTGTTTATATTTATGGGAATGGGAAGATAGGGGAAGGATACTTGGAGTAGTAATAGGAAGCAGGGTAGTGGGTCAGGAGGGATAGGAAACAAGAGATATGCACAAACATAAAAACAAAGATCAGGAGTGGAATTTGTTAGGCAAATTATATGTATATATATGTATATGTATGCATGTACATATATATTTATATAGAAATATATCTTCACTTAATTGCAGCCTTTGGGGGGCAGGGCAAGGAAGAAGCGCAAAAAAAGAATGTAGTAAAAATTGTGCAGTGGAGAACAAAAGAAAACTCACAAGGAAGCTTCAAAAATATGGACAACCCTCAGCACAATGTATAGTATTTATCATACAGGTTTTCTTGAAATGAAAATTTATTGTTACATATTTTGAATCCTCTCATGTTCTGCTATGCATATGACATGCTTTCCCCCTCTATCTCACTTTGTATTTAAGTTCCAATATTTAGGTTTATAATATTTTTTTTTCTTTGCACTATTCTCTATTTGTGCTCTGGTGTTTGAGTCTAAAATAAAATTATTTTAAAAATGACACATCTTAAATTCAACAATTTATTGTAAATCTGTGGATCTTTTCCTGCATCGAAATTTTGATGATGTAATATTTCATCATGTAACCATATAGTATCATATTTTCTTTTAGTAGTATCATATTTTAAACAAGTTGTTACATGCATATATTCCTGCTGATGTAAGCTGGACTTCCTCACAATGTATGACACACTCGCCTGCCAACACTTGTTTGTTAAGACCTGTCAGTGGACTTCACTACCGATCAGTTATAACTTGAATTTTGTGTTATGTGTTTGGAAAAATAATATAATCACTATGGCTTTAACTCTGTCACACAACAGATGAAACTTCTATGAATGTTTTTTTCAAAATTTTCTTACCTTCTCTTCTTTCCTTATGCTTCTACTGCCCCCTTATTTTTATTCAATGGCCCCCCCCAATTGCACTCGAGGCTACTATCACCCCCCCCCCCGATCATTCCAGCGCTCCCCAGGGGGCTGTATCACCCACTTTGAGAAACTATGACTTAGCTGATCAGGGTGGGGAACAGGACTTTTGGTGTTAACCATTTATTCTGGTGGAAAGGAGTTCCTCCCATACTGTGATCAAAGTGAGGATTATGTCAGTATCAATAAAGCAAGATACATTAATCCTTTAGAAAGGAGACAATTTAAGGATAATAGGCTTCCAAGAAGAACATGATGAGTAAAAAATCCTGGACATCATAATGTAAGTACTAATACAACAGAAGTACCATACAGGCATACCTTGGAGACATTGTGGGTTTGGTTCCAGACCAGAGAAATAAAGCGAATATCACAATAAAGTGAGTCACGTGATTTTTTTTTGTTTCCTAGCACATAAAAGTTATGTTTACACTATACCGTAGTCTATTCAATGTGCAATAGTATTATGTCTAAAAAAACCCAATGTACATACTTAAAAATATTTTGTCGCTAAAAAATTCCATAAAATTCCATAAAAAACCATTATCTGAGCTTTCAGCAAGTCACCATCTTTTTGCTGATAGAGGGTCTTACCTTGATGTCTATGGCTGCTGACTAATCAGGGTGGTGGTTGCAGAAGCCTGGAGTGGCCATGGTAATTTCTTAAAATAAGACAATGATGAAGTTTGTGGCATTGATTGACTCTTGCTTTCCTTTGAACATTTACAAGGCCATTATAGGGATATTACTTAGCTTAATTTCAATACTGTTGTGTCTCAGAGAATAGAGAGGCCAAAGAATAGAGAGAGAGACAAGGAATGGGCAGTCCTTGAAGCAGTCAGAACACACACAATATTTATTCATTAAATTCATTGTCTTATATGGGTATACTTCATGGCACCCTAGAACAATCACAGATCACTACAACAGATAATAATGAAAAAGTCTGAAATATTGGGAGAATGACCAAAATGTGACATAGAGACACTATGTGAGCAAGCACATGCTGTTGGAAAAATGGTGCCAATAGACTTGCTTGACACAAGATTACCACAAACCTTCAATTTGTAAAAAATGCATATCTGTGAAGTGCAATAAAGTGAAATGCAATAAAAGGAGGTATGCCTATATACAGAAATCAAATCACTAATTGAAAGAATTTACAGATTACTACCAGAAAAAAAGCTTTATGCTTAAACTCCAAAACACATAGTGTTTAAATTTAACAATTGTAATAACAAATAATTTCTGCATTCTACTGGGGAAAAGACCTTTAAATGTAAAGGAAAGGAAATTTGGATGAACACAAGATACCCTCCAGAAACTTCAGAAGGGACTGGGATAAAGTTTTCTGAAAATCACAAAAGCTCAAAACACAGCCCCAAATGACCTACTCTGCAAACCCATAATCATTAAAAAAAAAAAAAAACAAAAGGATCTACGATAAAAGAGAAAAATTTGAAGTTTTTTATGCAAAAGCAACAAAAACAAAATACAATCAGATTACTCAACTTGTAAACATTTCAAATAGCAAAAATACAAGAAAGGTAAATAGATTTAATAACCAAGGAAAACACAAGTAATGAAATAATTATTCCACCTCCAGAGACTATTAAAAACCAGAAAAACAAGAAAACTTATCAGGTTATAAAAAGGAAATGAGAGGAGCCATTAAGAAATTGATTTCTAGGGGGGCGGAGCCAAGATGGTGGCTGGGAAGCAGTGACTGGCGTGAGCTCCCCACCAAGTTCCTCCAAAAACCTATAAAACAATGGCTCTGAACCAATTCTAGAGCTGCAGAACCCACAAAGTGGCAGAGGGAAG
>CM053622.1:465026629-465080920 GCA_028646595.1 Phalanger gymnotis | reverse complement strand
GCAACCAGAATGTATGCCATCTTGGAGTGGGGGGGGGGAGGAAATGGGGAGAAAATTTGTAATTCAAACGCCTGTGAAAATCAATGCTGAAAACCAAACATGTCAAAAATAAATTAAAAAAAAAAAGAAAATAAGATAATGAAAAAAAAAAGAAATTGATTTCTAAATGTACACAAGGGGATTAAGATCAAGGCAAAGTTTAAAGAAATAGCAAAAGTGATAATGGAAAGGAGGCCTGAAACATCATGGACTAAACTCTACAATTCCCTGTACGAATGAATCAATGTGTTTTGTATGACTAAATTGTGGTATGGGAAGGTTCCTTAAAAGGAGAGATAGGAGGTGAAGGACAGAGGGGAATGTATGATATGTCCTAACCTAGCGCATGGTAAACAATGAAGGGAAAACAATTCCTGTATAGCAAGAAGACAGGCCTGAGAATGGGTAAGAAGGCAAAAAAAGGGATTGAAACAGAGACATACAAAGGAAAGATCTTGGTTTAATGGTGGGAGTTGGTGCCAGTGAAGACCACTTCCATGGGGGAAGAGACACATGCTATAATGGAATCTGCAGGGATTTGATGCACGAGGAGATGATATTCTCCAAGAGAGTGTTGTGTCTCTACACTGATGCATACCAAAGGAAATAAGAGCTCCTGAGTGCAATAAGCATCCAGAAATATGGAAGGGCATGAACAGGGAGAGTAAATTGAATGGCAAATGGGAAAGAAAATGATTGTTGAGAAAGTAGGGGATAAAATTTATTAATGTCTTGGGACATATGGAAATTTCTACCATGTACCAATGCTTCTATCTTCATTGCCTCATTCAGGAATTAATACTTCTAAGAATAACGCACAATAGAAATGAGGGCTAAACAGGGCAGTATTTACTGTTACCATAGAAATTATTTTGATGAAGGACTTTAAACTTGGTTTTTTAGAAGCTTTACTTCCATGACGAACAAAAAGATCTTAGTATACTAATTAATAAATATAAAATCATGAATGAAAAAGAATAAAAGTTTAGACTAGAAAGGGAAGAGAATTAATAAGAAAACAATTATTATTAATAGCTGGTCTTTAGTGCTTTAAAGCTTACAGAGTACTTTACCAGTATAATCTCATTTGATCCTTACAACAATGGGACATAGGTGACATTACTGCCCCAATTTTACAGATGGGGAAACTGAGGCAGAGAGTGGTTAAGTGATTTCCCCAGAGCTACATAGCTGACAAGTGTCTGAGGCTGGAGTTGAACTCAAGTCTTTCTGACTCCAGACCCAGTGCTCTACCCACTGTAACACATAGCTCTGAACTATGTGGTATTTTTGCTTCTCAGTCTCTAGAACTTATCACAGTACTTCATATCAAAATAAGAGTTTTGAGAATGTTCGCTAAATTAAATTTAATTGTAGATCATTTTTAAAAAGAAAAACACCCATAAAAAAGGTAAAATCAAGAGAGCAAAAGTTCTTGAAAGGATTAAATTTCAGTTTTCTCGAGGTTTCAGCATGTTCCCTAACTATGGTGGATGAGTAAAGAATTACTCTTCTCACACAGAAATGCATAGTCTACAGGGTATGGGTTACATGCATATGTCAATTTATTCTGGGCCGAAGGACTGTTACTTTAAATGAGAGGACATCGTAATGATTGAGATGGAGCCTGAGAACAGTGATTATGTCCACAGCATGATAGCTCTGTAGTCTTTTTTTTTTGGTTCTGGGAAGAGCGAGGTTGTTGACTTCTGCATTTCACTGAAGAAAAATTGCAAACTGCTCCTCAGGCTGGCTGTTGAGCCTGGCTATGCCAGGGCACAGTGATACTATTGCTTCCACTTGCTAGTGAAGAGTTTTTGATACTAAAACAGCTATGCTAGGTGCTGTGAGCACAATGGGCAATTCCAAGGAGAAAGTGGAAGAGGAATGATGTGATTTTGTTGCAAAATAGAAAGTAGGCACGTGACATTAAGATGGCAGGGGGCAGCCCAAGATGAAAGAAGCCTGCATCATTATTCTGAATATCAACTTGGCAATATCTCAAAGGAATGCAAATTCTTTGCTTTTGTGCTCGTGACAGGTAATGGTATTTTGCTCTGGTGCCTGAAATATCTCCTTCACTATGCTCCAAAGCAAAGAGGAATCCTTCTTGCCTTCACCTGTCCCCCACTCCCTCCTCTTCCCGAATAAGTATATCATAGGAAGGGTTGTTGAATAGAATGTGAATAAACCATAGAGTAATGCCCACTTATGGTGTCGGAATTTTCTCAGGTGTTCTTTGGGAAGAACATAGGAACATAGACTGTGCGTGCTTGCACATGCATGGTCCCACACGTGTGTGTGTGTGTGTGTGTGTGTGTGTGCATGTGTGTTGATGCTTAATGAGACTCCCCTGAATCCATTCTGGCCACAAGTTGTCCTATATTTATCTGTTGTTGTTGAGTCATTTCAGTTGTGTCTGACTTTTCATGACCCTATTGGGGGTTTTCTTGGCAAAGATACTGGAGTGGTTTGCCATTTCCTTCTTCAGCTTGTTTTATAGATGAAGAAACTGAGCAAACAGGGTCCATTGACTTGTCCAGGGCCACACAAATAGTAAGTGTTTGAGGCTGGATTTGAACTCAAGTTTTCCTGACTCCAGGTTCTGCACTCTACCCACTGCCACCATCTAGCTGCCCTCCCATATTTATACTTCTCCACATTTGTTATCTATACTACCAGGTCCCCATTAGTTTGAATAATTACTCAACTAAAGGAGTTGTATTATATGAATTTGCGCTGTTCAAAGTTAGGATCGTACAGCTTCGAATATGGTCATTTGCACCAGCTTAATGGAAAAATGCAACGACATTACAGCATTCATTATTTACACCAATCCAGACCTAGCTGTACATGTCCACTCTTCCTATTCATTTTGTTTATTGTAGGAGCTTGTGCCTCAGTTTATAGGATGAATGTTTTGTTGTTGTCTTTTTTGTTTTTCTTCTTTTTAGTTAAGATTTTTTATTTTTAGTTTACAACACTCAGTTCTGCATGATTTTGATTTCCAGATTGTCTTATATGGCATGGAATCTGATATATCTTCTACATATAACTTCTCATTGAACTTATTTACATAGTAGTCAAGTTGTAAAGAAGGATTATGACCAACGGAATGAATCTTTTATGCCATTTTATTAAATACCATTATTAAAAGAAAAGAAAAATATAGTTGGGGGCCCTTGAGTTATGGTTTTAGGGAATACTGATGCAGAGTATAACTAGAACCTAGGGTAGCGATTATCTGGGGAGCCTGCTTTGTGATTTGGGGGAACCACTATCTGTTACACCAACATGTTAAAATTCTAAATATGATGGAAATATATTTTCCAGGTTTTCTGGGGAAATCTATAAATAAAATTTTTAAAAAATTATCTCAGTTTTCCTTTGGATTGTCTTAATCTTTGCTTCCAGAAATGTCCCTTTCCCTTCTCTTTCTCTCTCTTATTTTGATCTATAGTACCCTTTCTGAAGCATTCCCCTAACTCTAACTCATAGTTGCATTCATCATTTGGGTCCCCAGAGGAAAGCTGCTATCCTTAAGTTCGAGAGGTAAACCTATGGGGTTGATACTCCCCCAGCTCCATTGCATGAGTTTCCACAAGTATTTGTCTCATTAACAATCAGTCAATGGGCTTAAGCAGCTTTTTAAGCAAAGACATTTAGTGAGATAGTATCATGAGAACATTTGTACAAAACTTTCTCTCCAAAACTTAAGGGTTCATCATCTTAAAAATACAGATAGCGACCTTGAGAAGAGTGGGCTCAAGCTTAGATTATAGTGGTAGAAAAGTCACTTGTAGGATACATGTAAGGCAAAGGTTAACTTACAATTCAAGGTGTTACAAGACCTGGAAGGTATTCCCCACTTTATGTAGTTTGCCTTAGCTTCAGGGTAGCTGTAGCTAGACTGCTCAGCTGGGTTCCTAGGGTCTGCTCCTTTCTGGATTCCATAGCCAGCATTCTTCTCTGTCTCTCCTTAAAGTGGCTTCCTTCATCAGGTGACCATCTTTATCCACGTCTGCCTGTAGGTGTGTGTCTCTGCTTCTGGGCAGATGTCTTGTTTTAAGGCACATGGGCATCAAGGAGGAAAGAAATTCCCCATTGCCCCATAAAGTGCTGACCAGCCTAGACTCCTCATCTGCTTGTGGTTTTTATGAATAAGCCCAAGGAGTATGACTGATTTTCTTAGCCAGTGGCAAGATCTTTCCTTTGTGATACCTTTATCCTGTGACTTAGTCCTTATGATCTTTCAAGTTGATTAAAGACTAATTCGCTCATTATTGCAGGGCTGTAGGAAGACTCCTTTACACCATCATAATTCTTTGTAATTATGTTTTGGGCCCTCTGTAACCACATCACTTAAGGTGGGGAGAAAAATCTTGCACTGATTACATTCTGACCTTCTGTGACTACATTATGGAATAGCTCTTGCACATGTACTAATGTACATGTTGTAGTTGGAATGGTGGCCTGGAACAATGCTGATTTTACATCATCTAAGTGAATAAGACAAAAGAGCAAACTCTCTTTTAACCACGGTTAGGGAATTAGGATTCCTGGGTGTAGCCTTGTAGCAGATACAATCCTATGGCTAGCCGCAGACAGCCAGCAGAGAGCCAACTTGGTCGGCAAAGAGAAGCAGTGAAGGAAGCAGGTTACAGAAGCCTGATGAGATCTAGTTCTGGGCCAAAGGACAGACCAGTAGATGACATCATTTATTTTGGTTAATAGAGAATTATGCTGCACATAGATCACTGATGTTTAAAGGATTTGAATACACATTTGAGACTATAATAGGGGCAGAGCCAAGATGGTGGCTGGAAAACAGGGACTAGCATGAGCTCCCCGCCAAGTCTCTCCAAAAACCTATAAAAAATGGCTCTGAACCAATTTTAGACCTGCAGAACCCACAAAATAGCATAGGGAAGCAGGGCTCTAGCCTAGGACAGCCTGGATGGTCTCTGGGTAAGGTCTATCTCACACAGAGCTGGGAGCAGAGGGGAGCAGAGCTGAGTGGAACAGAGCCCAGTGTGGGCAGCTCAGACCAACCAGACCAGGGGCTGGGTGGAGTGTGCCCTAGTGCCCTGAATCAGTGAGCTGCGGCAGTTACCAGACTTCTCAACCCACAAACACCAAGGACAACAGAGTAGGTTAGTGGGAGAAGCTGCTGGGGACTGGGATAGAGTTTGCAGTTCGGCCACCACCCCGGGGGCAGTGGAGGTGGGGCAGCTACAGAACTACAGCTGCAGTTGCTTCTGGCCCCAGGCCCACCTGGTGGGAGGAATTAAGTGGTGGATCAGAGCAGGAGTGAAGAACCTATTGAAGATCTAGGTTGGGGGTTCTTGGGGAAGGAGGAGTGCGGATGTGGCAGAGTTGGCGCGTCCCCCCAGGCTTGGAACATAGAACTCTTTAGTCTACAAGCAGTCATACCCCGCTGAAAAACTCAAGGGTCAAGTGAGTTGGCTGGGAACATGGCCAGGCAGCGAAAACACACCTAGATTCAGTCTCAGACTCCGGAATGTTTCCTTGGTGACAAAGAAGACCAAAACATACAGCCAGAAGAAGTCAACAAAATCAAAGAGCCTACAACAAAAGCCTCCAAGAAAAACATGAACTGGTCTCATGCCATGGAAGAGACTATAATAAAATATACTTTACACTAAAACTGTGCTGATAAGTAATTCAATTTTTCTTTAAAGCAAAAGTTACTTGAGTATTTTTCAGGGTAGAAGGGCCATTGTTATGAGATATCACTAAACCATTCAAGTCTGAAAGGACCTCTTTATGGAGATTTCTGGTTAATAGAATTATTAGCGTTTGCTATAAATCTAGGCCTTAGGGAATTGGCTTTCACATGAACTGGAATACAGTACCCTTGCAGTGAAGATGAGAAGAATGAAGTGAGAAAAGTTGGAAGCAAGGGAGTTGAGAGATTCAGATTTCTTTTCTTTGCTTCTTAAGCCCCAAACATGACATTGAAATAATCAGAATAAGATCTTTGGGTTGAGGGAATTTATTTGAGCCAAGTTCAGAACACTTACTACTTCAGAGCAAATGAGATCTATAGATTGCTAATTGCAGCTTGCTGTCTTTTATATCAATGCCTCATATTGTGAATACATTGTCCCTTCACTAAACAAGTAGTGATTATCAGGGAGATTACTGTGATTTATAAGCTAATTTTTCTCATTTTGATTTACACGTGCCAGACACTGACTCATACGGTAAGAAAACAAAACAATCTTGATTTTTTTATAAAACTTTTTTATTATTCTTATTCACACTACAAAGGTAAAATATTATTAGATTTTGAGTATATAGCATAATAAAGTAGACTTTTTGAAAAGAAAGCCTACAGGAGGAAAAAAAAACCACATCTTAGCAATAACTGAGAATGGCCAATTATGGTATACTATAGTCACCATGACATTTGAGTTTAGGACTAGCAGAAAATAATGAGTGTCCCCCAAGTGGAAAAGGAACATTGATTAGTGTTATGGAGATGAGATAGTTTCATGAAAAAGGATCCCACTGTTGGGAAAGGTGTTCTCCATAGACATTAAACTTGACTTATCCTTAACTTTTAAGAATTTATATTTTTTTATATTAATAGGGCAGAAATATCCAGATATCAAATGTCTAACATCCCAAGGTTCTCTTTCATAACTGTCATTTCATTACTCTTTAATCAAGTTCTTCCCAAAATTTAAGTGAGTTGGTTAACCTCCTATGTGATTCAAATTCATATTCAAGTAGAGAATTATGACTATTATCCAAATAATTTGGGCAATTGTCACAGAGTAGTGGATATTTCAAATATGATACAGCATTCTGACTTATTATATTATATTATTATATTAAACAGGTAGACCAGAGGTTCTCAAGTTTTTTGGTCCCTTTATAGTCCTAAAAATGATTGAGGTTTCCAAAGAACTTTTATGTGAACTACATTTATCAAAATTCATTATATTAGAAATTAAAACTGATTAGATTTAAAAATATTTATCAATCCATTAAAATAATAATAAACCTATGTCAAATGAGATTTTTTAAAGGGCTTAGCATAGGGGCTGACACATTGTAGGTACACAATAAATGCTTTACCTTTCACTCCTAATACAGATTAACATATTTTTGAAAAATAACTTTATTTTCCAACCCTCCCAAAAATTAGTGAGAAGAGTGGCATTGTTTTGTATATTTTTACAACTCTCTTTAGTCATTGGCTTAATAGAAGATAGCTGGAGTCTTATATCTATCTGCTTCTGCATTCAGTCTGTTGCTGTATGTTGTTTTGGTTAAAGGATATGAAGAAAATCTGACCTTACACAGATCTATAGTTGGAAAAGGGAGTATTTTAATAGCCAAATAATAGCTTATTATTATGAAAATTTTTTTGATCTTGTAGACTCTAAAAAAGTCTTGGGAACCACCAGGAGTGGCTGACTTAGAACAATGTTGCAGTTTTTTACCTTCTCAATGATGTCCAAAAGTCTCGGTTTTGATTGACCTTCGAGACTGCATTGAATTCAATTCAATGAGTATTTGAGTAGTGCCTTGTACCAGGCATTGTGCTATGTGCTGGAAATACAAAAATGATCCAGTCCCTACCCTCAAGGAACTAATATCTGCATCAATACTTCCTTAAAATTTCTTCCTCCTCTCCCAAAGAGTTATTCCATTGTTTCATAATCCAGATATAATAAGAGGTGAAGAGAATTAACATATTACATGGAAGAAACAGCACACAACTACTTTTAAAAGCAACAGGCTTTCATTTTTCTTTTTCATTTGGTACAATTAAAAATCAGGGTTTTAAACAATTCAGCCAGCAAAGATGAGATTATTCTGGTTGTCTCTTTAGGGGCTCACACTGTGCAGAATCAGCGTTAATACACACATCTACAAGTTTTGCTAAAACACTTCTCTTACAATCCAGTTGGTAGCTACTTTTACTATCTTTTCATCTTTAAAAAACAAAATGGACTACTCTGGTCATCTATAAACTTATTTCAATCTTTTCTTAGTGAAGTTAAATGGTCTTTCTTCTACAACTGTAGCTTCAAACATGAGAAAAGACAAGTACAAATTGTCTTCTCTTGAATGCAGGCAGACAGCCCCAGGAAACATCTTGGCTAATTCATTTCTTCCATGCACCAGCTACTGCTGCATCCCAATTCTTGAAATTCTCAGCACTCATTTATCTTTTAGATTTCTTATTTGACAACAGCAAACAGGACTACTCTTCTGAACATACATTTAATACCCTGCTATTCCAATCCTGTTGTGTGGCTTTATATTGTTGCTAACTAAGCTTACACAATATTCAGTCCAAAAAGACTTCCTAATTTGAAGCTCCTACAGACGTGGATTGGCAACTCCTCTGAAAATTAATGTCTCAGAGCAGGGCTGTCCAACCTTAGGTTTTTATTGAAACAATAGACAATATATTTTGATTTGCCATTTTAGTGAGAGCTCTGTGATAGCTCAGCTTCATTTACTAAAGCATTTATGTAAATTTCTATGCTTGTAGGTGGGCCACATAAATCGCACTGCAGGGCCCGCCACATTTTGGACAGCTGGTCTTAGAGGGTTGCCTAGTGCACTGAATAGTTGTGTCTTGCTCATGGTCACACTGACAATTTGTATAAAAGGAAGGACTTGAACCCAGGGCCTTCTAATTCTAAGGATGGCCTGCTATGCATGATTTTCTCCTGTGTCATTTGCTAATTTAAGATGTAATTTTGAATTTTTACATTTATTATTATTTTATTAATTTTATTTTAATTATTTTAGTTTATATTATAATTACAAAATAATTATAATTTTATTATGTTTATTATTATCATTAAATAGGATATATTTATATTTTTAAGTATTATTTTTTCATATTTAAGTGGGAAATTATAATTATACTTAAACATTAGTGATATATAAATAAAATGAAAATTACAATGCATTCTCTCTAATAGGATTATTTAATAAGACTTTTCTGTTTATATTTTATAATATCAATCTCAATTTTCAATTTACATCTAGGTCTCTGATTAGAACAAATAATGAATCTCATGAAGTGGTTGCCTTATTTAAATTCACAATGAGGCTTACCTTGGGCTGGAATCAATGACCATATTTTACATAATTGTAAATTTCAATAGTGTAAATTTGAATATGCTTCATAGAATTCACTATTTTCTTCACTTTTCTTCTATTCTAATCTTCATTATTCACTATTTCACTAATTAAGGCCTAGATGTATTGTTTTTTGTAAGGAAATTTTCGTTAAGATTTTAATAGGAACATCATTCTTTCAGAGGCTATGTGATTATAGGCTCCTGCTTGACTTGCTCATTTTATAAACCAGAAAAAAGGCACCCAAAAGGTAAAATGACTTGTTCAAAGTCTATAGATAGTGAGTGGCAGAGCTGATGTTTGAAATTAGACTATCTGACACCCGAGTCAAACTTGTATCTGAAGCTTGGTTATACTTTGGAGACTGCTCATTTTTATGTCTTTTTGCCGCCATCCCGATGATCCAGGAATATTAACATTTGTCATTCGCCAAAGAATATGCACTAATCCTCCTTACAGACACTTAAACTCTCAATGCTTGAAGTACAAAATATTTGTATTTGCAAAGTAAGAGACAAGAAAGAATTTGAATCTGAGATTTTAGAAACTTGAGGGACAATCTTCCCCCACATTCTCCCACATTCCCAGGTGGGCCACCAAGCCTCTGGACGACTATGCAGTCATTGTGAATTGCAATACAGTTTTAGCAAGAAGAGAAATTGGGGTTTATGTCTCTATTCCATTGCTCCTTTCTGGGGGGCCTTTGTCCATGCTCTGTTACTCTTTTCCTGGTAGTACTTACCAGGCATCACTGGTTATTGCTTCCTATCACTCTCTGCTTTCTATAGCTCCTTCCTTATAGCTTTCATTAGGTAGTAATCATTTTTTCTAGGTCCTACTTACTATCCTTCAAAATTCTGTTTTCTCTAGACATCTCTGGACTAGAGTGCTTTTATTCTTCAAAAAATCTCTTTTGTATCTAGAACCCTTAGCTCTTGCCCTCACTCATAAAGGATTTGGAACTCAAGGAATGTTCTCTTCCGGTACTGAGGAATCTCTGGTTTCAATTCTGTACTGTAGCTAAGTCAGTCATTTTTTGCCCCATGGATAGTATGTCTCTAACTCAAGTTAGCACCTTTCACAGCATGCTACTTGCTTTTTCCAAACTTGCTTGTTTCTCGGTCAGTCCTCTTCCTCCAGGGCTTCTGGACTGTGTTATTCAAACTACTCTGCTACTGCTTAGCAAAAGATCTATGAAGGGGAAGGAGGAAAGAGAAGAACTGATGACCTTTCAGTGTGAATACCTGTAGCAGCGTAGTGAGAGATTTTGTAGCTTAGCTACTCGTATATTAATTAGTAGGTCTGATTTAGATTTTAGAAGATCTTAGTGTTAATTTGGATTCATTTGGATTTTTAATGGCCAATTTCTTTTGGATATTAAAAATATACTTATCCATTGACAGGGGGCCATCTCCAGTCATCCTGATCTGTATCTTGCCACTGGACCCACATGGCTCTGAAGGAGAAAGTGAGGTTAGTGACCTTGCACAGCCCTCTCTCACTTAAATCCAATTCACTTGCAAGTCACGGCATCATCTTCCTGATGTCATGGCTCTCTTCTAGAACAAAGGACAAACAACAAAAACGTCATCTATTGACAACATTTGCTGTTTTTTGTTACTTATATGGAGAATAGAAAGAATACAAAGGAGACAGAGACTAACAGGGTCAGAAAGAACCTTAGAGTCTATCTTGTTTAAGCCACACCTGAACAAGAATCCTTTCCACATATCACAAATGGTCTTCTAGTCTCTACTTGGCCTTCAGTGAAGGAGAGAGAACAATTACCTCCCCTTGGGAGCCTTTTCTACTTTTGATGTGTTCTAAATCTCCCTCTCTAAAACTCATTCTGCCCATCGCTTCTAGTTCAGCCCTCAGAGGCTAAGAGGAACAAGTGTAAATCCTTCTCTGCATGACAACTCCCTTTACTACTTGATTATACCTATTACAACTCCTTCTCTCAAGTCTTCTCTTGACCAGGCTAAACAGCCCCCATCTATTCCAATGAATTCTCTTAAATCATGTTCTCCTGTTCCCTTACCATCCTATTCATTGTCCTCTGGATGCTCTCTACCTACTTAATACATTTTTTAAAAAGTGGTACTCAGAGCTGAACATAATTCTCCAGATCCAGTCTATATAGGGCAGAGTACATCAGGACTGTCTGTTCCCTTTACCTGAAAACTATGCTTCTTTTAATGAAACCTAGGATAGCTTATTTTGTTTTATTTTTAATTTTTGGCTAAAATGTTTCATTGCAGATTCTACTGAGTTTTCAAACCATTAGTACCTCCAATATATTTTTCTATTAATGCCTTCTTCCTTCTGGCCTTAGATGTGCTTTTATGAACAAAAATTTCTTTTTTTCCTGGTTGTTTAAACTTTTTTTGCTGTTTCTGGGCCTTCAAAGTCTTCCAAAATGTGCTTATAACTAATAAAATGTCTTCTCTTCATGTTACTCTATGAATCAGCTGTATCTCTATGCATTTGAGGCAAGTATTGCCTGAGAATTAGTCAAAACAATGGTCCAGACTGAAAGTGAATTTTCTGTGAATGTGGCATGTCATATGCCACCCTTGTACCTGTGCAAGGTTGCCCTGTGCCTAGAATGCATTTCTTCCCGCTTTACTTTAGATAGCTTGTTTTTACATCATTATCTGCATCTTGTCTCCCCATTAGATTGTGAGTTCCTTGATGGTGAGGATTTTTTTTAACCTTCCTTTGTGTTTTCATAGCACAATGTCTGGCATATAATAAGTGCTAAATAATTTTTTTCTCTTAGATTTTTCTCTCCTAGAATCCTTAGCTTACTTCAAGCTTCAACTCATGCACTATCTTCTACCTGAAGCCTTTTCTGATCCCCCTAGGTGTTTGTGCTCTCCTGCCTAAAATCATATCTTGTTAATTTTAGTAGAATGTACGTTTCTTGAAGCATGAGGTGCTTTTTTTCCTGTGTCCCTAGCCTTCAACCTCTCAAAGCACTTAAATACTTGTTGAATGTAGCTATTGTATGCAAGTTGATATTCATCTTTACCTTTTGCTATATATTTGGTATAGGTTTTTTAATATTAAGACCAACCAGGTGGGTTTTTCCAGTTTCCATGTACATTGTTTAACTGAAGGTTGTCTTTGTTCAGTTGTTTTCAGTCATATTCTATTCTTCATGGCCCCATTTGGGGTTTTCCTGGCAAAGATGCTAGAGTGGTTTGCCATTTCCTTCTCTACCTCATTTTACAGATGAGGAAACTGAAGCAAACAGAGTCATACAGCTGGTAAGTATCTGAGGCTGGATATGAACTCATAAAGATGAGTCTATCCAGGCCCTATCCACTGTGCCATCTAGCTGCCCCTTAAGTGAAGGTACATACTTATATTTCCCCAAATGGCTTAGCACATTCCTGACTACATAGAAGTCGTCATCTATATTCAACAATGCTTGTTGGTTATTTTATTGATCATAGATTTCAAGGCACAAGATACACTTGCTTTAGAGAGCCAAAGGAACATTGTGTGTGTGTGTGTGTGTGTGTGTGTGTGTATGTGTGTGTATGTGTGTATGTGTGTGTGATTTTCCTTGGGTAGTGTGGCCATAATTTTTAGAGGAGCAGCTATATGTATGTGACGGGCTACCCCAAACACCTTGCCTCATATAGTCAATCTTCCTTGTTGGTGGTCTGTATCTTATTGGTAGCAAGAAAAAGCTCACCACCGAGGATTATCTTGCGTGGCGTTTGCCTATGTCATTCCCTTCCCCACCCCCTCTGCACTTTGGGCCCTCTACAGTGCCTATGAAGGAGCACTGTTTCTCCCATTCTGAAGACGTCAGGGTGCTATCGTCATCATCGTAGAAGTAGATTTTTCTCATCTGGTGTCCATGTAGTTTGTTTTTCCCCATTCAGTGCTTGTGTCCCTCTTGAACTTCATTCTGGAAGGGAGAATAGGAATTCGAGATGAAATTCATGTTATCCTAATCTACTTTAATAATAACAGCAGCTAGCATTTACATAGCTTTAGGTTTAAGGTTCACAAATGTTATTTCATCAGACCCTCACAACAGCCCTGGGAAGTAGGCCCTATTATTATCCCCATATGACAAATGAGGAAAGTGAGATCAGCACAGATTAAATGGCTTGCCCAGGGTCACATGGCTAATAAGTTTCTGAGGCAGAATTTGAACTCATATCTCTTTGACTCCAGACCCAGTAATTTATCCTCTGTGCCTCTTAGCTATCTATTTTCCAATCACCCTCCAAAATGAATATTTCGTCTTGTGGGAGGGTTAATGTGAATGTATTAGATTTGTAATTTATTAATATTATTAAGCAGGTCCAGGTCCGAGCCTTCTTCTTAGCTCTCCATAGGTTGAACCCAAATTAATTGACAGCTCTTATTGGAACAGATCTTTATTGCCATTTGGGGGATCAGGCCATTATATGCAAAATTCCACAATTTTTATTTGTAATATTGGCAGTGAACTGCCATCAAGATTCCTTGGACCATCTGTTACAAAATTAGATCTTGGAGAAGGCAGCATGGGAAAGGTCTCAGGAGCCACAGGGCCTAGTTTAAAGATCAGTTATGCCTGCTATCTATGTGACATTAGTCACATAAGCCCCCGGCTCTTATTGAATTAGATAACTTCTGTGGCCTTCAGGACCTATGATCCTATGACCCATTTTTAAATCATTATTATCCAGCAAATTTTGATACTGGTTATCCATAGAATTGACTTAATGAATAGAATATTGGACTTTGATTCAGAAAGGTCTGTGCTTGAAGTCTACCTCAGATACTAGCTGCATGACATTGACCAAGGCACTTATCCTCTCTCAGATTGTTTTCTCATTTGTAAAATGGGGATAATTAATTTCACCCACCAAACAAGTTGTTGTGAAGGTAAAGTAGCAAACATTTAAACAATGTTCTAATGTGCTAAGCACTTTGCAATTATTACCTCACAACAACAGGTGCTATTATTGCCCCCAGGTTATAGATAAGGAAACTGAGGCAAAGAGAGGCTAAGTGACTTACCTAGGGTCATACAGCTACTAAGTGTCTGAGTCCAGATTTGAGTTTTCCTGAGCCCAGCTCTCAAATTCTCTCGTTTTGTCTTACAAATAACCTTTTTATTATCACCACTATTATCACCATTATTACTAATCTTGTTCCTAGGTTTTCGTTAATGTAGTTCAGATAGAAAAGGTCCTGGTTGCTATTCTGCTATTTATCTGTAATACATAAAGTTCCATGAACTTTTAAATAAGTGGATAAAATAACAGCTTTTTGTAATTAAATAAAAGTGTTGATATGGAAGCTTGTCTTCACTGCTCACTGGAAGCATCTTCAGGATGCTCCAGTAGCCGACAGGCCATCTGTATTACATGTATGTAATTCATTCTGTTCCCATATGGTTTTGATTTCTTTGGCTAGGCCTTTTTGTTTTGAAAGCTTTTCAATCCATGAAACCTGAAGATTATGAATATTTTGTTTGGGAACATCTATTTGGGCTAGAGGTTTTCAAGTTTTGCAGAAAACTAGCTATACCCTCCATCTTTTCCTCCCACCCCCTTTCTTGTGGGCAGAGCCACCCTCTTCCAGCTCCTTTTTTACCAACAAAAGATCTGATAAACATCAACTCCTTAGTCAACTCCTCCACTCTGCCCCATTCTCAGGAATAACCTAGCTTGTCAGGAAATTGCTTGAAACTTTGCCTCCTTATAAATCCATTGGCCTCAGCTTCGTGCATGGGGTGGTGGAGGGAGTGGAGAGGAGTTTGAAGAGAAGTTGGGGATCAGGGGAGATTGGAATTATACGATTAAGATTCATATGGTTTGTTACTCTAAGTGGGGAGTTTGTAAAATATTTTTTAAAAATCAATATAGTTCTCTCTTATATTCCCACAGAGCCCCCAACTACACCTCTCTAGTAAGATTCAGCTGCCAAAGATCCTTCGTTCACTTCTCTCTGGCTGCATAAGGTGCCAACCCTCTTCTGACAAGTTCACAAATAATGAAATGTACCACAGGAGAACAGTTAGCATCAATCACTTTATCTAAACCAGCTTTAATAATTAAAACGGAAAAGTAAACAACGTTAAAGAACAGAGATAAGCTTTGGATTTAGCCTCTGCCTTTTGGAGCATCAAGACAGAGGAGATGGAAAGTAAAGACTAGGCTCTCTGGTAGAGAAAGTTCTGTGGGCATTAGTCTGCTCCAGCCATGCTCCTCCTTGGCTTCCTAAAAGCTAAAGGCAGAATTGAGGCTGCAGTAGCTATTAAGTAAATCAATTAATCAATCGCTTAACAAGCAATTATTAATCCTACTCTCGTGCCAGGTACAGTATTAGTACAGATACAAAGAATGAAAAAATCCTTATTTTTGAGTAGTTTGCATTCCAATTCTGGACATATTTTCCAGCCATCTTGGAGTCATTCCCTGGTTCTCTCTTCTCCAGTCTGATGCTCTCACATTATCTGCTAAATTTCTTAACTCTCAATTGAATATAGTCTCCAAATCTCTACTCACCCTTTGTCTCTGTCAGTCTCTTTAACACAAGGCCCCTCTTTAATCTGTATCAGAGAAGATGACAGGCTACCTATTAAGAATAGTGTTTTAAAAATTTGTATGGATTAATTTTATATCCAGGAGATGGAAGGTTCTATCTTCAATAATGGTTTGGCTCCCTCAATAACCTGACGTCTGTACTTGTAAGTGTGAGCATTTGTTATCTGCTTGTTTGTGAAAGATAGTGAGCTCTTCATACATATGTAGCAGAAGAATGGGGCCCCATGAGTAATAGAGGGGCCTGTGAATGGTGAGAGCTGTCACTATGTGGCCCTAAGGGAGGAAGAGTAAACATCCCTAGCCCCTTCTTCCCACCTCTTCTCCAAGGGAAACTTAATTTCTGTCAGAAGGTGAAGCAGGAAGTCGGGGTAGGAGGTCTCTTCACAGAGAAGGGATATTGGCTAGAATAATATCTATCTGCTCCCTGAACTATTGTTAGTCTAGTCAGGGGATATGATTCAAGTTCAATCTAACTTCTGATTGCTTTTCTATTATTGAGGGAAAGAGTGGCCCCACGCTTTGTACCCAAATCTTGACCCTTTTCCCACCAAATACCAGTTCCACAATGAGTATACGTAGTGAATAGCAAAGATATTTATCCAAATCATAGCAAAACAGAAATCAGACAAGGTATTTACATGGGCAAATACATAGCAGACAATATAGAATGAAGGAGCTCTTCCACTGGGAGTGAGATAATTCAGCTCAATCAAAAGAAATTGTCCTTGTTCTCACCCAAGAGAAACTCCTCACAGTCTCTAGAGTAACAAGCTGGGGACATGGATATGATGAAGACTTCTGGTTCCACTCTTGTTTTCCCAGAGTCTTTTCCTTTAGCCACCTGAAGTGGGATTGGCCTCTTCCATCTTCTCTCTCAAAGTTGGAAGCCAGAAGTTCCCAAAGTGACTTGATGCTTGAGGAGTCTCAAAGAGGTCTTGAAGTTTGAAGAGTCCCAAAGGGGTTTCCTGCTTGAGATTCCTAAAGGGAACTGGTAAGGCTAGAGCTCTTTTGCCTCTCACCAACTCTGCATCACCCCTCATGAAGGGAAGCACATTCATCTCCACCAATAAGGAGAGAATCATACAGATGGCCTTTGGGATAGGGGAGACACATAATTCTAGTCACCAGGCCCTGTCTTATTAAGTTTATTGTGGGTACTAAATATGAGAATACTTTTGAAATCTCTTAGGATGCATTTTATAGTTCCAAAAGTTTACAACAAGACTATTATTGCATATTTGTTTGTGGCATTAAATGGGGTTCGTTACACTTGCTTTTCCCATTAGTTTCGGGATGCTAGTAAGTCTTGATATGCATTGCCAGAGCTTTCTTTTCTTTTTTAATTACATGATTCATTGAAAAATAGATATTGAATACAAAAGCAATGACCTAAACTTAAGCTTGATAAGTTTTGCCTGGAGGAGACTGTATTTTTGTAAAGTATCACCATTATCCGTTTGTTCAATTTAACTTTCTTATGAACATTAAGAATTTTATGCTTATTGAGCCCAAGTGACATTTTGATAGGATTGAGAAAGATTCCATGATATGAATAAACTGCTTAGTGTATTTTCCATTGGAGCCACATAACTCAGTCATACATGTGATTAAGATGTTATTAAGATATTTTGGTATGGTTCTGTCTTTAAAGTAGAGAACACATTTAGTTCTGTTTTAGAATAAGTGATAATGGATTTAAGACTGAACAAAACCACAAGTGCTTAAAACCATCTCCCTAAAAGGTACCATATTTTATAGCAATTACTTTTGATATTATTGGGTTGGTGGTATATTTAAAAGAGAATATTTTTCTGGTAGGTATGAAATACATTGCATTTTTACTATACTAAGGTTTGTTTCATGTATTTGAAGAAGATGAATAAGCCATGAGTGCAGAACTGAGTTAGTGGCTTTATGATAATCAACAAAGACAGTATAAATATTATGGTATTTTGGGGGGGAAGGGAGCTGTTTAATAGGTACAAAATCAATACTAGGTTTCTCTTTATATCTCTGAGACCTTTGTGTGTACTTCTTTTTGTTCCTTAGCCAATTTATTGTTTTCTTGTCTTTTTAGTTTTTTTTTAGTGACATAATGCGTTAATGATTTGTCACATAATTGGCCTTACATTTGGAAGGATCCTTGGTATTCTGGTCTTTTGATAGTAGATATGTATGACTTTTCTTAAGGAATGTGGGATCAGGCTTGTGTCTGAGAGGAATCTGGCAGAACGATTTACTAGCGATTCATGTGCCATCAAAGCAATTGAGCCCAGTTTTGCCACTGTTCACTTTTGCAGAGGAGCTCAAGTTTCATTCATCTCATTTGACAAAACTCCTGTTATTCATTGTATGAATAGTGCACAAGCTTTCTGTTTCATGTTTGACCTAACTTGCATTTTTGTTTTGTTAGGCTTCTTGAAACCATATTAGGTGACCAGAAATTTTCTATAATTTCCTTCCAGGGTTTTCCCTCTCCTCTGTCATCATTCACTGTTTTTCCAGCGTTTGTTTGTAAAGTTTTGATCGCTGTTGAACTTTTTTATACTTCTTTGACCCCCATCACTTAGCATTTTAACTTGCTTTCAATTGGTGATTGAGGAAATCTAGATTTCAAATACACTTTGGATTGTTATGGTAACTGTGGCTTACTGAACAGATTTATGTCTGTTCCTCGTTTCTTTTTTTTTTTTTTGCTGCCTTTGCATTTTCTTTTTCATGCACTAACTAGATATTGATACACTCTTCCAGTGCATTTCTATCAAGTCTTCAGTAGCTTTCTCAAGTTTTGTCTGCCATTGTGGTAGCTGATGCCTATTCTTAGGGATATTCTTTCATAAATTATCTTTTCTTTCTATGGTTTTTATCAGAGCAATGGTCTTTTCGTATACTGTTATGTGCAGGCACTGAAATCATGTTTTTATACTGGAAAGCTTTTATTAGTGGAGATGACCTTAAAGATGTCATTACCATCTGCTTGCTGCTGTACTCCAGGCACTAGGAGGCCTTTCCATCCACTTCCAACTTAAACCTTCTATATACATTATCTCCCTCACTAGAACATGAGCACTTCAAGAATAAGGATTGTCAGGCCAGCTAGGTAGCACAGTGAGTAGAGCACTGGCCCTGGAGTCAGGAGGATCTGAGTTCAAAATCTGGCCTCAGACACTTGACACACTTAATAGCTGTGTGACCTTGGGCAAGTCACTTAACCCCAATTGCCCTGCCTTCCCCCCCTGCAAAAAAGAGTATTTAGAAGCAAATTAATGTTCTTTAGACTTACTGAAATATCCTTGATATAACTTGAGATTCATTTCCTTTTCGAAAATCATTCAATTCAACTGAATTCTAGAAACATTTATTATTTACCTACTATGTTGCAGGTCTTAGACAATGTGTTGGGGATACAAACAGAAAATGAAAAATGTTTGCTCTCAAGCAGCTTACATTCTATGGAGGTGGAGAACGACACGTACACATACATACATGTGTGTATACATATATGTGTATGTGTGTATATATATATATATATATATATATAAATTATGGAGTACTTTTTTTGGGAGAAGGCACAGGTCTAAAACGTCTCTGCATTTTTAATTTTTGAATGTTGGCTTTTGCTTTGTCAGATAGCATGATTGCAACTCCTGTTTGTTTTTTATTTTAATTCATTTGATATGTAGTAAATTTTCCCCCTATTCCTTCAGTTTTAGTTTGGGTATGTCTGTTTTTCAGATATGTTTTTTGTAGGGAACAAATTGTAGGCTTTTGTTTTCTCATCCAATCTGTCACTCCTTTTTATTTTATTGGATTGTTTAATCCATTTACATTTTCTTCCATTTGTCTAGAATACTGATTTTTCCCAAGGCATGAGTGTTCCCCCTATTTAGCTGTAAACACAGTATTTCCTGCCTTCAGTTACTTTAACTTAATCTTTTCAAAGGTGGCCTTATTTGCACTGCCTCTCTTCCCTTCACCCATCATTCCCTCCCCTAGTTTTGATGCCCCTCCCCTTTGGAGTTTTGCTCATTCATTCCTTTTTCTTTCCTGCATTTATCTAGTTATTTAATTCTTTCCCCCCCCCCATTCTTTCTATTAGTCAAGAAGATTCCTCCTTACTTCCCCCACCCCTTCATCTAGTCCTTTGCATTAATTTATTTTTAAATTTTAATTTTGTGTGCCTCTTCCCAGAAAAGATTTCTCTCATTCCCTCCATTTTCCATCTTCTCTTTCTATTCTAGATCTTCATTCTCTCATTTATGGCCCCTATAATTATCTAGTATCTATATGTCTATATTCTTCATGGAATCATAACTTCTGATGTATTCTTTCTGGGTCCTCCCCTCTAATCAGTTCTGCCACTGGCTTGAAGAGCTTGCCTTATGGATTCCCCTTTTCCATTGTGCCTCACTCCCAGAACAATGCCAATTCCTATAGCTGACAGAAGATACTGCTGAATCGCAGAACCTCCCCCTCCCCCTTCCTCATTGCCTCAACATCCCTGATTATGCAGTCCACCACTGATCTGTAACTTTTCACTGTTTTTTTTTCCTCATTGTTTTCCTCATTTACCTCAAAATCTCCTCCCTGAGTCCTTGCCTTCCCAGTACATTAGATGCCAGTTAGCTCTACGACTTCCAACTTCCTCTTTCTTCAGGGGAGTCTTTTCAAGCACCAAATTCCCAGACCATATCCAACACAATGGCCTCATCTCTCTTCACAGAACATCTCTCTTCACCCATAGAAACATTCATCAGTGGAATCTTTCACTCCACCAAAATAAGGCCTTTCTTTTCCTACCTCTTTTCAATCCTTCTCTCTTCTTCTTTCTATCTCACTCCACTGTAGGAGTCTTTTCTTGAGAAATCACAAAGGTAACTTTCCCCTGATTGATATCCCTTGATTGACATAGGCACATCACACAATTCCTCCTATCCCCTTGCCTCTCTCTTCCCCTTTCAAGTATCCTCCCATTCTGTAATACAGACCTTCACACAAAAAAATTGATTCATGGATAGGCAAGGTATCGCCAGATTCTGTCCATAGTCCTTCATGCTTGTCTTTCCACTGTTACCTCTTCCTGACTTCTGCTTTCACCCTGTCTCACTGTGTACATTTAGAAAGGAGTCTCTTACTGGTCTCTCTGATGTCATGGTGTGGCTATTGCTGTCCTTGGCTGCTTTATTAATTTACCCTTTCTGCATTTCTCTTTTCTAGGGTGTTGGAGAAACAAATAATCTCCACAGGTCTGGTTTTTGTTCTAAGAATGTTTCAAACATGCCTTTATTACTGAACATCCAATTTTAAAAATTATGATAAACTGAATATTTGTAGATAGATAACTCTGGTCTGCATCCTGAACTCCATTGCTCTTTACAACACTCGATTCTATTTCCTTCTACATTTTTTGGTGGTTCAGGCTAATCTTGTGTTATTAAAATTTCTTTCCCTTTGTATTTGGAAGTGTTTCCCCAATCTGTCTCAGAACTTTGTTTCTGAATTGAATTGTCAAATTTAACCCCTATATCTCTAGAAGTTTGCAGCCTTCCTTTTTTTCCTTTCAGAAGTTATCTATGAATTCTTTTAATTGATATTTCATTTTCTGTGTTCAGAAGGCCCAAGCAGTTCTCTTACGTTATTTCTTGCATTTTAGTGTTAACGTTTTTTATCTTGTCATTCTTTCTTTTGGGAGACCCATGATTCTAAGTTTGTCTCTATACATCCCATCTTTGAGATCAGTATGTTTACTTGGATAATGAGCATATTTTCTTTTAATGCTTTTAAAAATTTTTTCTTCTAGATTGTCTTTTAGTTCTATGTATTTGCACTCTCAATTTATTGTTATCTCTTTTGTTTCTTTGGTGAGACTTCTCATTGCATTTGCTACATTATTTTTGCAATGTAGGCAACCAATTCTCCTCTTATAATTCTCATTTCTCTTTTAAAACACTCAGGAACAATACATTGTGGTTTAACATTTTCCAAAAATTCCACAGGGTCCTTTGTCCCATCAATTTTTGGTTAAAAAAGGATCATTTTACTTTTTTTTGTAGCATTTATTCATAAATGCTTGAACCAATTTCTTAGATTTGGAAGCCATATTTCCTTCTGCTGTTATTTTTCCTGTTGATTTATTTGTTTGTATTCAAAGTCGTTTAGTTTTCTTCACGAGATATTTTTAGCAATTTCAGTCTTTTTTTTTCTCTTTTCTCCTATTGTTCACTTTCTGACTCCCTTTCCTCTGATGGTGGTTTCTCCAGGGACTGGCTCTTAAAGCATCTCAGTCACCTCCCATGCTCAGCAACTTAGGGTACACCAGCCTAGGTGACTTTTGGGATGATAAAACTGAACCCAGATGGATTCTGACCTCTTTCCCTCAAGCTTAGTTAAGTTCCACAAACACACTGCCTGTTCCATCATCCTATCTTACTCCCTCTTCTTCTTCTTTTTTTTTTCCAGTTTCCTGGCCCAGCACCAGCAGTTAAGAAAGCTGCCACATTTGTGCCAGGGGGTGATTTCCATGGTTTGAGTCTCCAAGGCTCTAGGAGGAGAGGGGTGTGGGATATGGTATTAAGCTCTATTTCAAGCCCAGACATATGTAGTCTCAGAGGCATTTAGATCATAGGAGACTGGAAAAGACTTCTTACAGAAGACTTTAATTGAGATTTAAAAGACAGAGAAGCTAGAAGGTGGAAGTGAGGAGGTAGAACATTTCAGGCATGGAGGATAGCTAGTGAAAAAACTTGGAGTCGGGAGATGGAGTGTCCTGTTTAAGGAACATCAAGGGAATTCAGTGTCACTGGATCACAGAGTACATGGATGGACTAAAATAGAAGAAGAATGGAACAGGTGTGGGGTATGTTATAAAAGCTTATAAAACTCCTAGAAGATTTTATATTCGATCATGGAGGTGATAGAGATCTACTGGAGTTTATTGAGTAGGAGAATGAAATGCTCAGACCTGTGCTACAGGAAGATCACTTTGAAGATTTAGTGGAGAGTTGACTTAGTGGAGAATCGACTAGAGGGAAGAGACTTATGTTGGAGATGCCAAACAGTGTGCTATTGCTAGGCATGAGGTAATGAGGGCCTATACCAAAGCAGTGCCATGTCAGAGGAAAGAGATAGAGAGAAAGAGAGAGAGAGAGACAGAGAGAGAGAGAGAGAGAGAATGACACCTAAGTCGTAAGCTTGGGTGCCTGGGGAGATGGTGTTACTTTTGATAGGAATAAGGAAATTAAGAAGAGGGGAGAGGGTTTTGGGGAAAATAAGTTCACTTTTGGACACTGACTTTAAGGTGTCTATGAGACATCCAGATCAAGAGTCCAAGAAGTGGTTGGAGATGCAAGACTAGACAGGAGAGAAGTTAGGACTGGAGAAATAGATCTAAGAATCATTTGCACAGAGATGATAATTGAGTCTGTGGGAGCTGATGAGATTACCGAGTGAAATTATATAAGAGGGAGAAGAGTGCCCAGGACAAAGCCTGGCGGAGGGAGGGGAACACTCACGTTTAGTGGGTCTGTCCTAGATGAAGATACAGCAAAGGACTCTGAGAAGTAGCCAGACTTGTAGGAGGAGAACCAGAAGGGTGGTATGGAAACTGACAATGTATTGAAAACCTAGAGAAAAGAGAGTATCAAGGAGGAGATGGTGATTGACAGTTTAAAAGGCTGAAGAGAGGTCAAGAAAGATGAAAATTAAAAAAAAAAAGACTATTGGATTTTGCAATTAACAGATCATTTTGAAGAGAACAGTTTCAATGTGATGATGAGATTGGAACACAGACTGCAGAGAATTAGGAAGAGAGGAAAAGTTCGGGGTAGCTGAAGTACACATTGCAGTTGGCCTTCTCAAAGACTTTAGCCAAGGAATGGAAGGGATAAAAATAAATAGCTAGTGGGTATGGATGGATCAGGTGAGAGTTTCTGATAAGTATGTTTGTAGGTGGCTGCGAAACTACCTATAGGGAGAGATTGAAGATTAGTCAAAAAGTAAGGGTGATAGAGAAGGGCTGCTTGCTAGAGAAGACGGGACGGAAGATCAGCTGTGCTTGTAGAGGAGTTAGCCCTGGCAGGGAGAAGACCCACCTCTGTCAAAACCTTCACAGCTGGAAAGATAATGTTGATTTGATTGTTAATCTCTGAAGAAGAGAAGAAATAAATGGAAGAGGAGTGGAGTGACAGAGATTTCCAGATTTCCAATCCCAAATCCTCATTGACGTTGAATTCTAGGACCAGCATGTTTTTTTTTAAAGAGAGAATGAGGAATGTTTGAGATATTCTTCCTCAGTTCTGCCCCCAGGTTTGCTCTAATGTTAAGCAGATTATTTTGGGGGGTGGGGAGAAGAGGAGAGGAATAGGATAATCTTTGTTCAGAGACTGGTGGCTGGGAGGACAATTTTTTCACCCTCACTGACAGTTTATACTTTACATCCTCGGTACCCAGTGGCCACATACTCAGTACCTTTTTATTAATGTCTTATAACTAGCAGCATCTCTGTAATTTCTAATACCACTCATCTTGATTCCCGGACCCATGAGCTATGTGGAATTTGAGTTAAAAAATAGGGCAACTTCCCCTGGGGGTTCAGACACCGAGTTAGCTGGTGGGAAGGTGACTCATGATGTGAAAGCTGTTATAAGTCAATCCTCTGCCCACTGAAGTGCTGGCTCCTTGACAGTGCTGCCTTCCTGAGAATGAGGAACATGTTGATCTGTATTCTTATTAGTGTATAATTTGATGTCACAGAACTTAATAAGCTTATCTGCAAGAGTTTTTAAATTAGTTTAAAACAGACTCCTGCTGAACACAGAAAGCGCATCCTGCCCTCTTCAGCCCTCTTTGTGCCTGGGTGAGGTCTGTCTGTCTCTTTCTCTCTTTTTCTCTGTCTCTTTCTTTCTGTCCCTGTCTGTCTTTGTCTCACTGTTTCTCTCTTATCTCTCTCTGTTTCTCACTGTCTGTCTCATGGTCTCTGTCTCTTTTTCTCTTTGATTACCACGGCACTTGAGTTAATCCATTCTTATTTGCATTTCTGTGGCTTAGACATCTTTGGTAAGAAGTTAAGATTTTTCTCAAGCCCCCTGTTTTTTGGAGGAAAAAGAACCCAAGTTATTTCTTTTGAGAAGACTGGCTTCTGGTGACTTTTCTATTTCATATCCAACAGTGGAAAGCATGAGACATTAGCTGATCAGGTATCAGGGAGAATAGGGCCCTCTTTGAAATACACTGCCATTGTCTTGTCAAATTTATGAGTAAGACCAAATTTTGAATGGTGTGGCTCAAATGCATCTGTGATCACAATCTAATTTTGACTGAATCTAATCTGTCAATTTAGTCAGAAATATCAAATCCTTCCATGGATGATGCCAATTTCCTGCCCATGGATAGCCTTTGAAAACCTTCTGCAACTTATAAGCTTTCAATTTAGTCTGATCCTTTTAATGGCTCTTCATTTTCTTTTGGGTAGAGGACAAAACATACAGGAACCTTCCCTTGTATTTAGATAGGAGAAGGAGGATTTTCATCCTAAATATCAAAACCTTCCTGAATACCCTGATTTCTTTTTCCAAGTTGCTAATCTGCATGATTAAGAATATGTAAAAAAACAAAACAAAACCACAACAACAAACAAACCCTATTAGGATACATAAGCCGTAGGAGATTTTTCTAAAGGAAGAAGCTGCCAAGCCCTTAGAAATGCCTCACTTGAAATGAGAAGAAAGATATGATTATCCTCTATGTATCCTGCTTTCTCTAAAATTGGCATGAGAAGACTAAATTTGCTTTATTTTTGAACAGTTTTAGATGTTATCATGAAAATCTCAAGGATTAATATTTACTCATACTAATGAATACTTAAGGAGATCTGTAATCTCTTTGAAATAGGTTTTACTTTCAAAGGGGCAGATTGTCACCCATCTGTACCTTCTCATTCTGTGTAATTCTTGCCAATATCCTGCCATACCTCTTCCACCATAGGTCTACCTTCCTTTAGTCTAGATCTTTTGACACACGTGGATACTAACGAACATGTGGTCTACTCATAGTTTATTCCCACAGCACACTCTGCCAAAGCACTCCTCCTCCCTCCCACAAGAAAAGGTGAATATGATTAAAAACCTACACCTTGGGCCTTTGCTCATCAGCAACGCTTCTTGGAGACAGTGAGATTTGTTTTTCACCTACCACATACTACCCCTGTGACTAACAATTTCCTACTAACTATTTCTCCCTATCCTATTTTAGTTAATCACTAGACCTATAAAAGAAAACCATCCCTAATCCCTGTCACCTGTTCTCTCACCTCTATCTTCCTTAAGCCCACCCCACCAATATCCACTCTAACCCTGCCCACTCCTTCTACTTTGTCCTTTGGAATTCATGTTCCCTACTATACAAACTTTTCTTTGTTCTGGACTTCTTTCTCTCATACACTTGCCATCCATTTGTTCTCACTGAGTCTTGGGTTGCCCCCATGACTACATCCATGGCCCTAGCTCCCTCACTTGATTATACCTTCACTCTTCCCTACACTACCACTGGTAAGAAGAGAGAGTCTGAATGTTCCTTGTTTCCCACTGAAGTTTGACTCCCTAACCTCTTGTGGTATACTAGCTCTCACTTAGATCATTAGGGAAATGTTCCATTTCCTTAATTTAAAACTTTTCTCTGACTATAAACTTCTATCATTCCATCTTTACTTATGTTTCATCTTTTCTAAACCCATTTTTTGCCCTCATCAAGACCTTCAGTCCCTCCATCCATCAGCACTTTTTCAGGGCTTTACCCTGGCTTTAACTTCACTTCTCTCCTTCTCCAATCTTAACCTAAATCAACTCTGTACCTTGCCTCTTTGTACTATTACTGCTTATTCTTTGCTGAACCTTAGGCCTGGGTTGTTCCCACAATATCAGTTGTCCTACTTACCATACTGTTGAATGCAGCTGAAGGAAGTCACATAACCATATTGGCTGGGCATAGTACAAACTCATGTTTTCCAATTTCAACTGAGCTATCAATGCAACAAGGCAATCTTTTTATTGCAAGGCAATCCCTCTTTCTCAGCTGAGGACTCCCTTTATAGAGGAAACTGAAGGCATTCAATATGAGCTTCATCTCTTCCCCTATTCTTCATCTCAGTACCTTTGATATTACCCCCACTTCCCCTATTCTCTGGCAATCCAGGGGCTCTTTTTCTTGTCAAGGCCAACCTTTCTACATCTGCCCTTGATCCAATCCCTTCCTATCTTCTTTGGCATGATGACCTCTATCACTCCCCTCCTCCTCATCTTTACCCTCTTCCTATTTACTGGTTCCTTCTCTACTGCCTTCAAACATGCCAAAGTTTCACCCATAAAACAAAACCTCCACTAGATCCTACCATCCCCTCATACTAATGTCTTGTATCTCCTCTCTCTTTCTCAAACTCCTAAGAAAAACTGCCTGTGCTTGCTGTCTCTACTTGCTTTCTCTTCACTCACTGCTCAATCTTTGGTAATCTGCCTCTTAGCCTGATCACTCAACTAAAACTTCTCTCTTCAAAGTTACCCACGAATTACAGATGATCTCTTAATTGACAGACTTAATGACCTTTGTCCACTCTTCATTCTTGATCTCTCTGCTTCATTTAACATTGCTGACCACCCTCTTTTTCTGAATAACAAGTATCTCTTCTCTGAGTTTTCATGACATTCCTCTCATGCTTTCTCATTCCACTTGTCTAATTCTTCTTCTCCATATCCTTTGCCATTTCATAATTCAGATCATGCTCCTTACTGTAGATAATCCCCAAGACTCTGTCTTATGCACCTTATTCTTCTGTCTTTATAATCTCTCTTGGTGACTTCATCAGCTCCTATGTGTTTCATTATCATCTCTATGCCAATGACTCCCAGATCTATATATCCAGTTCCATTTTCCCCAGTGGGCTTCAATACTACATCACCAATTGCTTTTTTTTTTATTTCAAAGTGAATGAGCCAAAGACTTCTCAAACTCAACATGTTTGAAATTGAACTTATTTAAAACTGAATTGAACCCCCCCTCCAAATTTTCCTTTATTTGTCAATGACACCACCAGTCTTCCAGTACCCTAGGTTAGTAATCTTGCAATTTTCCTCATTCTCATTCTCTCTCATGCCTCATGTTGTTGTCATTCATCCTTTGTTCTTGAAGAAGACCAATGATGTCATGAGGATGATGTCTTGACTTGCATGTGAATTGGATTTCAGTGAGACAGAGCTGTGCAAAGGCATCAGCCTCACTGTCTCCTACAGAGTCATCAGAGTCCAGCGACAAGACAAAGATCAAGATGGCTGGCAATAGCCCAGGATAATCTTGGCCTTTTTAAATTAAGGTCTTTCCCAGGTCTCAGTTTGTCTTATCCCACTCCCATTCAATGACCAAGGGCTAGTCAAGAGTTGAGACAAAAGATGGCTCAATTAACCATCACAAGGATATCAGTCAGGGAGAGGAAGACCCTCAGAGTTTCTGGCCTGAACAGAAAACAGTTGCTATTCACACTCACATCAAAACCCAAACAATGAGCAGCATGCCATCCCCCACATAAATCAGTTGCCAAATCTTTGCATTTCTACTTCTAAAGCATCTCTTTCAACTGACTCCTCTCTACTCACATGTCTCTCCCCTAGGCCACCATGTCTCTCCCCTAGCATATTACCTAATTAGCCTCCTAGCCATATTACCAATAGTCTCCCAATTGATTTCCCTGCCCCAAAGCCCTGTCCACTTTTATCTACCCTCCAAACTGCTATCAAGGTGATTTTCCTTAAGTCAGATCTAACCATATTTTCATACTCAACAAACTATGGTACTTTCTTTTTGCTTCAAGAATAAAATATGAACACCTCAATTTGGCTTTCAAAGCCTATCATAACTGGGTCCCACCTTTTCTTTCCAGGATCGTTATACATAACTCTCCTTCCAAATTCTATGATACAAACTGGCCTTCTCTTGGTTCTTCACATACAGAATTCCATCTCCTGTCTCATTCCTTCTGTACTAGCTGAAGGTCTTGATGAGGGAAAAAAATGGGTTTAGAAAAGATAAAGCATAAGGAAAAATGGAATGACAGAAGTTTATAGTCAGATAAAAGTTTTAATTTAGGGAAATGGAACATTTCTGGGTAAAGGTGAGATCCAGTACATGATGAGAGATTAGGGAGTCAAACTTCAGTGGGAAACAAGGAACATTCAGACTCTCTCTTCTTACCAGTGGTAGCATAGGGAAGAGTGAAGTTATAATCAAGTGAGGGAGCTAGGGCCATGGATGCAGTCATAGGGGCAACTCAAGACCCAGTGAGAACAAGTAGATGGAAAGTATATGAAAGAAAGAAGTCCAGAACAAAGGGAAGCTTGTACAGTAGGGAACATGGATTCCAAAGGACAAAGTAGAAGGAGTGGGCAGGGTTAGAGTGGATATTGATGGCATGGGCTTAAGGAAGGTAGAAGTGAGAGAACAGGTGGTAGGGGTTAGGGATGGTTTTCTCTTATAGGTCTAGTGATTAATTATATATCCTTGATCATATACTCTAAAGTGGATAGAGTGCCCAGTCTGGAGTTAGAAAGAATTGAGTTCAAATCTGGCCTCAGACACTTGCTAGCTGTATGACCTTGGGCAAGTCTCTTACCCTCTGTTTGACTTTGTTTTCTTACCTATAAAATAATAGCATTTACCTCCCAGTATAGTTGTAAGGATCAAATTGTAAAGTGCTTAACACAGTTAGTAGATATAGAGTGAAGGCCTGGAGTCAGGAAGACTCTTCCAGAGTTCAGATCTTCCACAGACACCACCTACCTCTGTGACTCTGGGCAAGTCACTTAATCAGATTTGCTTCAGTTCCTCATCTTTAAAATGAGTTAGAGAAGGAAATAGTAAACCACTTCAGCATCTTTGCCAAAAAAATACCAAAATGAGGTCACAAAGAATTGGACATGACTGAAACTTCTGAGCAAGTTGTTTTTATTACTAGTCTCCTGTATAATTATTGGAATAGTAATACTTTATATACTACTCACACTTACATCCACCATATGCCTCCCCATTGACTTTTTTGGTGACTGTACCATTAATTCTTTGGAGATTGTGGTGTTGTGTATGAGTCACAGCCATCATTGGAAGAATATTGGTATTAGATATTTCCATGTATACTTCAAATGAAATTTCCCCAGCTCCAACTTATTCTTTATCAGAGCTTTGTGACAGGTTTCATCTCTGGATGCTTAAAATTAGTTATTAATTTGCAGACTATGTTAAAAAAGAATTCTATTTTTGTTTCCTGAGTAACTGTCTAGATCTCACTCCCTCTCATCTTCTTTTCCCCTCTTCTCACCAGTGGCTGTGATTTACCTCATTCTTGTGTTTCTCTTTATAGTTCCTCTACAAAGTATCCCACAGATCTAGGATGATTATCTCCATTCTTCTAAGGTCAGTTACAAAAAAAAAAAAATCATCCTAATTGTCTTTCAAGATAATTAAAGGAAGCTGGGCTCGTAGTGTTTAATAGGACCATTTAGCTTCATTGAGCAAAAAAGCTCTAGATCAGAAAAACCAATATTCACCTTTAAAATGCCATTAAGAACTCACCATCTTGCTCATCTAAAGAGATGGAAAAAGCAAATGTCATTCCGGATTAACTGAGCTAAGGAGAGGTAAACATGCATAATCAGCAGTAGAGGAGAAGGTAGGGGATGGAACAGTAAGCCTTGGATAGTAAGAATAAAATAAGAAGGATATGAAAATTTATTATCAATTACAAGTAAGCAATTAACTGAACTGTGAGAAAACATAAAATCCTATGTTGATTACTGTTTATTACCAAAATAAAAAGGCGCTGAATTTCATTGACCTCTTAAAGGCTCTCTTCCAACAAGGTGTTTCTTATTCATATGTCAAAATCCTACTAAGTCCTTGAAAAATGCAACAGAGATAGTTTTATTCAATGAGCTCTGATTATTGCTATCAAGTGAGGAATAAGCCTGAGTAGCATGTGCTCACCAATCACGTTTGTTGCTGCCATTCAGGTTTCAAGTTTATAGTCCAATAGAAGACAGATTTCCCATAGGTCATAACAGTGACAATAGCCGACATTTATATAGTATTTTAGGGTTTACATTTTTTCCCCCACACACAGCGTTAGGTTTTCCATCCCCTTCTGTTTCGTATGACATTGTGTTGGTCATACCATGCCCTGGAACATTGCAGATCCTCCTGAGACCCATAATTACTCAAAAAAGTTAGCTCTAACACTCCACGCAGGAAAAATCAAACGAGCAAAATATGCCTGTGTTCTAGACTCATGGAGTTGGATGAACAGACCTCATAGCTCCTCTGCCAGATCTGTCTCTTTCTCCCTCCTTTCTTCCTTCTCTCTCCCATTTTCCTTCTCTGTATATATTCATATGTATATACATGCACACATACATCCATAATATGTATGCATATTTGCATATATGCATGTGCATAGAATAGTAATGGCCATCATTAATATGGAGCCTACTATGTGCCAGATGCTATTCTAAGTGCCTTACGATTATCTCATTTGTTCCTGGCAACTCTGGGAGGGAGATGCTATTACTATTCCCATTTTATAGATAAGGAAACTAAGGCAAACAGAGGTTGAGTGACTTGGTCAGGGTTATGCAACTAGTTTCCGAGACCAGATTTGAACTTAGTTCTTCTGGATTCCAGCCACCTAGGTGTTCCCTATATACATACATGTCTATACACAAATACACACACACACACACACACACACACACACACACACACAAACACACGGCAGATACTGGAGATGGATTAGTTTTGGGAAATTTCACAGTCCTTTTAATGACACAAGTTTATCTGTGAAACAAAGGCCCATTTAAAAATAACCATCTATGTGACTGCAAATCATAGGATACTGCAGTCCCTGAAGAATTAAAATTGTGGGTAATCCAAAGAGCAATGAAGTGGTTTATAGTGAATATGAGTAGGCTGAAATGTACTATCAAATAAGAATTATGAAGAGAGGGCAGCAAGAATATCCTCAGGGAGATGGATGACAAGCTAAAGAAATGTACTGTTCATGTCGTGAAGGAAGGGAAAACTGATGGGTAACTCTATTGGTACCCATGCATTGTAAAGAAGTCTAAAGGAAGGAAGGATGCCAGGAGAACGTACTTTCCCTTTGTGAAGGAGAGCAATGGAAGCATTAGAAGCAACTGGATGAGCATATGAGCATATGGAAGCAACTGGATGAGTTGCACAGAATGAGAAGGTGTGGGTGGGCAATGATCTATACCATTTGAGAGTGGTCACACCTACCATTGAAGCATTTAATTGCAGGCAAATGTCTTTAAGGTGATTAATAAGGTGTCATCTATTTTTTAGGAATAGGAAGGATAAAAATTATTAAGTTGAACAGTTAACATGAAAATGATGACCAAATTTGTGAAAGAAGAAGCTTTGCTTATCTGCATACCCATTCTTTCTCTGATGTAATTGCCTGTCATAATTTAGAATGAATTCTTCAAAAGAATCTTAAAAAAAAAAACCAAACAAGGATATTTAAGTTTACCTGCCAGCATGCTGTGGTGAGTAGAGATCTAACCTTGTTGCTAGGAAGACCTAGATTCAAATTCTTTGACAGATAGTGGCTGTGACCATGGGCAAGTCACTTAACCATGCTCAATGCTCTAGGTAACTCTTGAAAGTAATGAGTTGTAGAGAAGGTGCAAAACTGCATTGCTAGAGTTTCCTCATGCAGGACTTCTCTATATGACTGAATTATCTATCCAGTCTCTAGCCTTTTAGTATTTATTTATTAGTGTAAGGTAGGGGTTGATAAGTGGAGCCCCTGGGCCCATTGATGAGTTTCCTAATCAACTTGGTGACATAATAGGTATAGGCTGTATACACATATGTATGTACACGTCTATACATAATGTGCACATATGTGTGTGTGTGGAGAGAGAGAGAGAAAATAAGAGTGAGAGTAGATACACACATATAAGCCTACTGTCATTGTGCCAATAGGTTACAAAAAACTCCTGATGATCAGTTGACTGACTTAGTGGTCTATTCAAGCAAAACAATAGACCAGCTCCCTCTTGCCAAACTGTATCAAAAGTTTGCCCAGGTGGTAGCCTCAAGTTATGTTCTCTTTAAAGGAGAGTTAATGACTTGCTATTTGAGTGCTTTATTTATTTCTATATCTGTTATATATAGTCCTCTGTGAATAATTCATGTCTTCTGAATATTTATGAGAAGAAACATAAGTTGTCCTATAATCTAGTTGCATACGATACCTAGAAGGCTTGTACAGGAACTAAAGATTCCTTTTACTCTCATTTGGAAGAAACCTAGATATAAGCTTTATCATGAGTATGTTAAGAGATTTTCCTAGATTACTCCAGGTAGGGGCAGTAAATAAAATATAAAGACAATGACCTTCTTGGGGATACTGTTCCTAGGATCAGAACTGGTCCATGTGAACTCCGAGTTCTAAGGGGTTTGTGGACCTACCTAAAGTTGGGGTAAAATGATATGGGGATGAATGAAATGAGCACTGGTAAATTCAGAACCAAGTTTTCCTGTGCCTAGAATTGACATCTACACTACTATTTTTTGAGTTGTCTTAGGTAGAGAGTATATTTCTTTTAAAAAAGAAGATTAAATACTAACTGAGAAATACTATGGTTCTTAGTGATGCCATACATTTTCTTCAGTAATCTCAATGTATAAATAAAATAAAATACATTTCCATCTAGAAATAACCCAATGGACTGAATACAACACACAGGAGTTTGAGTACTAGTTCTGGTACTAATTTGCCAAATGATAGAGTCTAATTCTTCGTTATTTACTTTGTTGTTGTTAAGTTGTTTCACTCACATCCAACTCTCTCCGACCCCATTGTGGTTTTCTTGGCAAAGCTACTGGAGTGGTTTGCCATCTCCTTCTCCAGCTTATTTCACAGATGAGAAAAGTGAGGCAAACAGGGTTAAGCAACTTGTGCAGGGTCACACAGATAGTAAGTGATTGAGGCCGAATTTGAACTCAGATCTTCCTGACTCCAGGCCTAGCACTGTATCCACTGTGCTACCTAGTGCAGTCTCATATATCAACTTTTGCATAGCGTCACATATAAACTCTTGGACAACCAATGTGGCATAGAGAAAATATTGTTGGACGTGGAGTCAAGGGACCTGGGTTCAAATCCTTCCTCAAACATGCGTTAATTAGCAATGTGAACTTGTGAGACTTGGTTTCCTCACGTGTAAAATGGGTTTAATAAAAATTTGGACTACTTATCTTGCAGGATTGTTGCTTTTGTGGAAAGGGCAATGGATTTCAAATCAGAGAAACTGGGTCTGCTACTTACTACCTACGAGTAGCATTTTGGGCAATCATTTCACCTCTACAGTTTTCAGTGCCTCATCTATAAAATGGGTTATCGGGATAGATGATGTCTAGGGCTTCTTCCCATGCCAAATCCAGTGATCTGTGACCTATGAATGTTCTTTGTAAACTTTACAGCCTATGTATATGGGAATGATTTTTATTACTTTCACGTGTATTTTAAGCATTTAGGATAGTCTGTTTAATGCTTTGCTTTTATTGACATCTTCCTCATATTTAGCACGTATTTTATTTAGTTAAGAGGTAGCTTGGGCTCATAATCAGGAGCCTCTGGGTTCAAATCCTGCCTCCGATCAGCAACCTGATCCTCACATTACATCAGTTCTCTTCTATATTTACCCAAGATGTTTACCATGACACAGTAGGTCTGCAGTGAATTCCCAAAGAGGGAAGGAAATCACAGATCCTTCTTATTTCTTATTTCTGTTCTAAGCAGGTCTGAAAGATAGTAGTTCTGCTTAAACTGGGAGAGGGCATCAGTCCCAGAGATCAGGACTTTGCCCAGCAAGGAATCTGTTTCAGGAAAGATTTGAGCCTGACATAGAATGAGAAAATTGAAAAGCATTTTAGCTAGTCAGGTCTGCACCGCATGACTGACCTGTTTTTGAAGTAAATTCCCAGAAAGTCAGACATGCTGATATTCAGACACAATTACAAAAATACCTTCCAAGGTCAAATACGAACTATTAAAATTATTGTTTAGTGTTTCGAATTAACTACTAATCCTCCTGTTGGTATATACAATTTAAATTTGTTCCTGTCCCCATTTGTAAATGTGGATGGCATTTGTCGTTTGCAAGAATAAAAAGAAACCTCAAAATCTGAAATAGATTCAGAAAGAAATTCATTAGGTCATTTGACAGAGAGAGCTAGAGAGAAGCAGTGATTTTCTTTCTAAGTTTTTGTGAGGTTGTATCACATAGAGGTCAGACGTTTGTCTGAATAGCCCTATGTAGGCAGTAGGTCGTTTCCAAGAGATGGGCAGTTTGACATGTGTATCATCAGGTAAGTCAATCTATTTTTTAAAATTAATGAATTATTTTAGTTTACAACACTCAGTTCCACAAGTTTTTGAGTTCCAAATTTTCTACCCTGCCCCAAGATATGTCAATCTATTTTGGGGAACCCAAAACATAAGCTTTCAGTGAAGGCTTGAGTAGACTCAAAACAAACACTGGGCAGGATCTAAACATTTCTTACAACCATTTGGCTTCCCCCAGTGTCTCTGAGGTCAGTCTGACCTCTACATTAAGCTTTTTTCAGTTAGATAATTTTTTTGCCACATAAAGCTAGGTTCAAACAATATTAATAAATTGTAAAGAATAATCTATATATCCTTATGCCACATGTCTGAGTAGGAGAGCTGGCTTGTTTAAAGGCTAAAACTTAGAGGAAGTTCACCCTCTTTGTTAAAGTGATTATGTGAAAACAATTTAAAATTCATACATATGTACATTTATAAACACATGTGTATATATATATATATATGTACTTGACATGAAATAAATATAGAGCTGAATTCTATTGATCATATCTAGAAATGTTTGAAAAAGGAGGGCTGTCTTCTCTCTAGTGGAAAACATAGGGACCCACACATTCTTTTATAGGAGACCAACATCTCACTCTTCTCTAGTATTCAGAAACTACAGTATTATTAAATGATACACTGATAGGTTGCTTTCCTATCGCTGAAAATTAGACTCTTACAGAGGTTTTCTAGTGGGGTGAGATCTACATGTTATATGACTACTAATATTTAAACTAGGTAATAGACAACAAAATTAATAGCTGGCATTTTAAGGGCCGTAGCTTGTCACCAAATATTGCAGCCACCTAAGGAATTAGCTGCCACCTCATGTATGCGGTGGAATGGTATTGTATTGTACCACCATTACTGTAATGTTCTCTAATGCCCTCAGGCAATTTTCTGGACTATTTTTGGTGTTCCACTTTACCTTTTTTTTTTTTTGCCAAATCGGAATTCGGGAGGTTTGAGCTATTCAAATGCTACCCCATGCTAGGCATCAGATTGATACTAATTACGCTAATTAATAGTAATTTCCCCCATCCTAAAAATTTGGGAGTGATTTACTCTTGGTGCGACTTTTGAAGTCATTTAGGTACCACCACCTGAAGGTGTTATATAGTACAGAAAAATCAGATACGTGGACCAAATATATGCGGGGGAAAAAATCACATTAAAATCCCATTTATTCATAAATCTCCTTATGCTCCCTAAGGACACCTCTCCACGTCTGCTGGTAAAAGTTGACTTCTGTTGCTTAGTGTAGGCTCTGAGACAATATTTTCACAGCATGCATTGTTGGTAGAGCTACGAATAGACAATGGGCTTTCTGCGTGATAGTAATAATGATAATGGAGATGATGATGGTAGTATGTATATAGCACTCTAAGGTTTATAAAATATGTCACAGGTATTATCTCATTCCCTGCCCTCCCCCCCCCACAACAACCCTGGGAGGTAGGTGCTATTAATATCCTTACTTGACAGGTGAGGGAACTAAGACAGAGGTCAAGTGACTTGCCCAGGGTCACCAAGCTATTAAGCATCTGAGATTGGATTTGACCTCAGGTCTTTTGACTCTGGGTCCAGGGCTCTATCCACTGTACTGCCTAGCAGTTACCACAGTGTAATAAAATACGTACTTCTAGTTCACACTTTGTTAGGGCTTACAGCATTACACGGAAGTAATGAAGACCAGAAATCAGTCAATATCCCTCCGTTAAATTGGTTTTTCTGGAGACCTTTCAGAATCTATAGGCAGAAATAACAGTAGCAAAACTATGGAGTCAGGAAGCTTGGGCTTTGATCCTAGCTCCCCTGCTTGCTAGCTATGAGACCTTGGGTTGACTGCTAAATCTCTTTGAGCCTCGGTTTACTTGTCTATTAAATGGGGATAATACTGCTTTGGCCTACCTCATAGGGTGGTGGGGATATCAGAAGAAAAATTATTTCTGATAGTGACTGTGATGACTATCTGAAGAAAACTAGCTACTCCCTATAGTCTGTCCACACACTAGAATGGCCAGAGCCATTCTTTCCCATCTTCTCTGTTCAGACATCACTTTCTCTGTTTCACTGTCTCTGTCTCTTTCTTTCTGTCTCTCTGTCTCTGTCTCTCATTCTCTCATTGGAGCCCTCAGCTTCACTCAGCATGGATAGAAGTTTCTTTGAATCTGTTTAGCAAGGGAGCAAGAAGAGAAAATTGCCCTAGGCTACTCCCTTAAAGAAGATCTGAGTTCAAATTTGACCTCAGACACTTACTAGCTGTGTGACCCTGGGCAAGGTGCTTTTTTTTTTTGCCTCAGTTCCTTGTTTGTAAACTGGGGACACATTGGAGAAGGAAATGGCAAGTCATTCCAGTATCTTTGCGAAGAAAAACCCAAAAACGAAAGTCCACAAGGTCGAGTAGAATCAGACATGACTGAATGACTAAACAACGACTGCCTTTTTTTAATTCACTTTTTTATTTTTAGTTTACAACACTCAGTTCCACAAGTTTTTGAGTTCCAAATTTTGTCCCGCTCCCTCTTCTCCTCCCTCCCCCCCCGCAGACAGCAAGTAATTCGATATAGATTCCACATTTACCTTCACATTAAACTTATTTTCACAATAGTCAGGTTGTAAAGAAGAATTATTACCAATGGAATGAGCCATGAGAAAAAAGAAAACCAAAAAAGAAAAAGAGAGAGAGAGCAAATAGTTTGCCTCAATCTGCATTCAGACTCCACAGTTCTTTCTCTGGATGTGGAGAGCTCTTTTTCCATCATGAGTCTTTTGGAGCTGTCTTAGAACCTTGTGTTGCTGAGAAGAGCCAAGTCTATCAAAGTTAGACATCCCAGATACCGTGAGTCTGTAACTGTGTATAATGTTCTCCCGGTTCTGCTCCCCTCACTTGGCATCAGATCATGTAAGTCTTTCCAGGTTACTATGAAGTCAGTCTACTCTTATAGCCCAATAGTATTCCATTACATTCATATACCACAACTTGTTCAGCCATTCCCCAATTGATGGGCATCTCCTTGATTTCCAATTCTTTGCCGCCACAAAAAGAGCTGCTATAAATATATTTGTACATACAGGTCCTTTTCCCACTTGCATGATCTCTTTGGGAAACAACTGCCTTAAAGAAGCATTTTCCTTATTAAGTCTCTTTCTCCCTAGAGTTCTACACTCACTTTCCCTCACTCAGGGGAGATGAGAGTTACCATAATATTTATCAATAATAGTATTTGTCAGTAAAATCTTTTTGGTTTATCTTGAGTCCCACCATCAGCTGATGATCCCAGAAAATGAGAAAAGAGAGTCTCTTCTTTCTCCAGGTCCTCAAGGATACACATACACCATAAGTGGTACTTTCGAGTGACCTATTTTCATTTGAGGAACACATGGCAGGTAAAATGAATAAGACTTTTTTAAAAATGCAGAATATCATGTATTGATTCAAGGTAAGAGAAAGCTCAGCGTAAGAGATAGGAAATTAGGGGTTTCACCATGTGAAGCTCTCCTTAAGATGGGAGCCTACAGCCCATTCCTAGCTTCTCTGCCCCATTTGAGGCAGTAACAGTAACAGTTGGAACCCTGGTGTCTCTGGTAATGCCCACCCCCTCGGTGTGGCAGCTGCTCTCCCCTCCTCTGCTTCATTCTTCCTCTTCTCAGTATAACATTGAACCGACTCAAACCCCACAAACCTTTTGTGCTCTTGCACAATTCCAGCCTCCTTTTAAAAATTTTGGCTTCCCCCCACTCTAGAACATGAGGAAAAGAAAGCTGTCTCTTTAGTCACAATCCCACAGCTTCTTGGACTCAAGTAGAGAAGAGAGCCAGAATCCTTTGTCTGACAGTGGACAATTTCTCCAGTGACTTTCATAAAGCAGTTGGTAAACTATAAGATGTGTTGGTAGGCTGGAAGTTGAGTTAGGCTGTGGTGCAGTTAAGTAATAACGAGTATAGCAGGCATGAGCCTACAGAGAACGTTACCCAGAGAGAAGGCCTAAGAGGAAGGCAGCCTATGGTAAATGATCCTTTTATAGCAAAGGAACTCCTAGGAGTACCAAAGAGTCACCTAGCCTATTCCTCATAAGTGATATTCATTATGCATTCTTGTACCACTGCTTCTGTATCTCAGTAAAGTACTTCCTTGTAGTCCCAGAGCCCGAGTGCTTCTAAACACCTGAAATAATCCTTTTCTAAAAAGTTACATGGATATGCAATTATTATCATCAGTTCAGAGACAGTATCACTTGTCTCTAATTCTTCCTTGTACCTTTTACCTTCCTGTCTTTGTTGTTGCTGAGCCATTTCAGTCATGTCCTACTCTTCATGACCCCTTTTGTAGTTCTTGGTAAAAATGTTGGAGTAGTTTGCCTTTTATTTTCTCCAAATCATTTATAGATGAGGAAACTGAGGCAAACAAGGTTAAGTGACTTGCCCAGGGTCACACAGCTAGTAAGTGTCTGAGGCCAGATTTGAACTCAGGAAGGTGAGTCTTCCTCACTCCAGGCCAGATGCTCTACCTACTGTGCTACCTGGCTGCTCTGCCTCCCTGTCCACTATTCGTTCATTCATTTGTTCATTTGTTCATGTTCAACAGGCATCGATAGGGTGCCTTCCATGACCAAAGTGCTATTTTTGGGAAAGGAGACAGAGGAAAGGAGCAAAAAGTAGTCAAAGACGGTTTTCTACTGTCAAAAATCATTTGTTTCTATTGGTTCCATAGGATGCAGGCTTTAGTATCAAACCATTATCTAGTACAAAATAATATAACAAGTGAGGATAAGCATCAAAGAAACCGGTGGTCTTCAGCCACTGTGAAGTTTCAGAGGGGACATAATATCTATCCTCACAAATCTTAAAGGCTATCATGGGTAAAAAGGGTTAAACTCAGAAGGCCGAACTAACACCAATACTTTAGGTGGAACTTGTGAAGAAGCATTTTTAGTTTCCAGGTAAGGAAAAAACTTCTTCACAATTAAAGCTGTCTAGAAGGGGATGACCCCTTCCCACATTCCCAGGATGTTGTGGGTTTCCCTTCACTTGAGATTTTTAGGTGGGGGCCCAGATGACCTCTTTTGGGGGCAATGTGGCAGAGAGTGGGTTGTTTTTCCTCCATGTTTTCTAGATCTCCACTCAGGTCTATGATTTTTCTGCGTGTATTTAAAATTTATTTAATTTTTAATTTATGGAATAAAACAAACATTTCTATAATACAGTATAATAAAAAAGATGATTGTACATGAAACCATATACAATTTGCTCTTCCTTTTTAAATCTATAATAAAGTTATTATGTAAATTTCTTTTTTTCTCCTTCCCCCTCTAAGTGAAGGAGCAACAGGGATCAGATGGTTATCAGGAAAGAGTTTCCCATTTTCCTGCTTTGCTTGTCATGCGTTCTTGATTCCTATCATATTTTGGATACCGTCATTGGGTGAGCATGTATCCTTCAAGAGTACTTACCACTGAGATGACTGGAACATGATAACTATGGTAGAAGCTGCCATCAAGTGATGGAAAGAATGGAAGATTCACTTTCAACAATTTTTTCCACCATTATATCCTTACTCCTGCCCCAATCTATAGTCTGACAAGGGCTTTTCATTACAAAGTGCTTACATTTTCAGTGATGTGTACAGATTTCTCTACTGTAAAAGGTCTATCTAATGGCAAATTCCTGATGGTAACTTAAGTCTCCAGCCCAGTGGTACAATTCTGTCTGCTCTGGTGGATGTCCTGTCTCTTAATGCCTTAAAAATGGGAATTTACTCCCAAATGAGAATAGTGACCACTCTGAAATGATTCTAATTCTCTTCACACAGAGAATAGAAGTAGGGGTGGAAAGAGAGATTCTTTTGTTTAAACCTGTCACATTACAACTACAATCTCAGTTCTCAATTAAGAGTCTGTATTGTTTAGCTTTCAACCACTTTTCATCTCGTAGTGCCCTCTACTGAAGAAGCAGTGAGGCTTACAGAAAATTCTGAAAATGAATGTCACTCCCGTGATTCCTACCAACTCCTTCCATGGCTTACTTTCAATGTTCTGTTGTATTTATTAATTTGTATCGGGCATTCATTAAATCTATTAACTTCTCAGAGGCCAAGAAATTCTTTTTTGCTCTTGCTCTTTCTACCTTTGGCAACATGGAAAGTATTCATACTTAGTGTTTCAAAGATCACATGCCTGTTAAGATTCATAACACCGAAAGCAATTTCTGGAGCACATAGCAGCAAAAAATAAAGAATATTAAAATGCAAAAGTGGTTATCCAGACAGCTGCAGGGAGTGTCCTTCCTTGGCTCAGCATGTTTGCAGTTTTCTGTCTTAGAAGCCCTCCCTACCTTTGGCAATTTGTCTTCTAAAGAAGACGGTTTTCTTTCTTATGGGGTCTTGTCTCATCTGTGAAATCTCTTTTCCACTGCTGCCCTTGTATGGAGAATTCTGAAATGCAGTTATCAGAGCAACCACCCCTGCTGATTTGGCTGGCTTATTTCCAGGTTCTGACACAGTGTTTTTGTGGCAAAGACTGTTTAGTCTTTTGCATAACCTTTTTTTTTTTTGCATTAATGGCAGAAGGGGTTAACTTTATAACTGATACATACACACATGTGGGCATATATCAGACTGGACCAATGTATTGGTAAAAGCTTCTTTGCTTGAAGTGGAGACAAATGTATTTCTTTTCCTCTGAACATGGAATATGGTTGAAAGGCTCTATCTGGACTGGGATCTTTCTACTTTATTGATTCTGTGGTGTGTTCTTTATGCTGCTAGTTGATGTTAAGTACACAGGAGGAAATGTCAATTTTGTTTGGGCAAAGAGAACAACATCACAAGATTCTATCCTGTACCATCGGTTTTCTTATTTTTTATTGTCTAATGTAACACGTAGCTATTTTTAGGGCACTTCTATTTGGTAGGCATAGGCCTTTTTTTTAAACAAAACTTTTAATATTTAAGCTTCTTTTTTTTTAAATTTAATAACCAAGTAGCCTAGGAGGCAGCTGGCTAAACGGAGTTCTGGACTTAAAATCAGGAAGCGCTTTATTCAACTCTCATCTCCGACATTTGCCTATGGGCCCCTCACAGCTGTAAATCTTTGAGTCCATGAACCTAGATGGCTCCTCACTTCTCTGAACTTGAGGCAACTCTCTTAGGCCTTTGTCCAATTAAGTTTATAGACTCAAAGTCTCAGAAAGGAAAGAGACAAGGGTAGGACTGTTGGAACTTTGCCCAAACGTCAACACTGGGGGCAGGGACACTTTCTCCCCACTGTGGTCCATTGTCCTCACTTCCCATGTTTCCCCAACAGCCTTCACCTCTCCCACCCTCGCCCCATTCCTCATTCTACTTCATGTATTGTGGGAGTTAGAGGAATAGGAGGCCCCTGCAGAAGAGTGAGGGACGGAAGTCAAGAAGAAGGAAAAGAATGGGTCATTCCTTTTTCCCCATGGCTATACCTACAATTGGATCTCCTGTCCTAGGGCCCAAATGCCTTCAGCCCTAACCCCTCGGTGGGCACAGACTGGACTCTCTAGGGGTGATTACCTCTTTTCCAGATGCAGCTAAGTTTATCCCCAGAATAATTTCTACTCATGGCTGACTTTAGAGGTCATCTTGTCTAATTCCCTCATTTTGTAAATAAGGAAATTAAGGTTTAGAGAAGTTAAGTGATTGGCCCAAGGTCACACAGGTAGCAAGTTGCAGATCTTGAATTTGAACCTAGGTGTTCTGACTCCACACACATTACTCTCTAGTTGACTACATTACTTCTGTGCATTATCTTCAGTTTCCATCAATTTACTAGTCAATTAAAGGGTTGTAACAGTGTGGGCACCTCAATAGTCTGAGTTCTCCTGAGTTCATGTGACATTTTAATCTGTTATAATGAAGAAACTGAAGTATTAAATTACACTGTTAGATGTAAGCACCTTTCTGTGTTTATATCAAATGAGTCTTATTTAGGTCATCATTTTGATGTTGGAAAATTGATGTTAAAAAAAGTTAAACACCTTTTTTCCCCCCTGAAAATGTTTTCCTACCTCATGAATATCCTTGCTTTAGTTTACTAATTTACATAAAGAGTATTGTTTGGAGAAAATGTCAAAATAGCTTCAAATATCTTCCATTATAGTCTTTGTTGCTTATTCGTATTTCCATCTCTGTCTCTGTTTTATTATTAAGAGTTTTTCTTTTTCTTTAAGGATTTGAAGTCTGTCAAAACAGTGCATTAGACAATTCTGAATCATTATTAGCCAATGTTTCAGCTGCCCCCCCCTTCCCCCACCCCAAGATGGGCCAGGACTTGAAAGAAACATCATTTACTTTGGGATGGCTCACATGATTGAAAACTCTCCACATCTTGACCCATACAGAGCTTTTTTTTTTTTTTTTTTTAAAAAAAAAGGTCTGTATGTTTAGCATGTGAAGAAGTTGCTTGTCAACAGCTGGAATGTTTCCTTGGAAATGTGACCTTTCCTTGAAATGCATGACTATTGGTTGCTCTCTGACCTGAAGATATATATGTGTAGTTATTTAGGATATATTCTGACCTCTTTCTTTATCAGATACAATGAAAATCTCCCTTTTACCTCCTATAGGATTATCATTGTCTCTTGATAAAAGAAAACAGAGAGTATACCAAAGGCATGAATTTTTAGATAAATACCTGTTTTTAACATTATGCAAATTACATTTTTGTTTTATTCTCTCTCTGTAAGGGCTTGTGGGAGCCTGTCACGACATCCCATTACAGAGCTGTTGGATGGGAAGTCAGTTGAACCTGGGAAATTTGGCTGATTTTACTTCCCTCTCCTATGTGTCCAGCTTTTGGACCTCCTGAGTTCTTACTTAGCCTTTTTTCTATTAGAAAGGTGTTACCCCCTAAACGCAGCTTTTAATACTGCGATCCTAAATGGTCACCTCCTTTCCTTTGAATGATACTTGAGCAGCAGATGGTGCTGCACATATTTTTGGGATCAATGTCAAGTTGAAGTCTGAATCAGTGTGGCGAAGAAGTCTGTAATGGCAACATAGCTGTAAAGTGTTAGCATTGACTGTTAGACTTAATTTGGTGCCATCTGTCTTTATTTTGCTAACCCATTTGATCGGACATCACACTCATGTTATAACTCCTTTCTGGGAACTTAGTATCTAGAAACTAGTTGTTTGTATCCTACCCAATGGTGTATTATGATGCCTATATTTAGAGTATAGAGCAAAAATTTGAGAAAAACAATCTTGGCAGATGGTTTTTTCCTAATGCCCAAAGCTTTCTTTTCAGTCTGATTTATTAGCAGTTTTATGTTAGTGACAATAGGATGACTCACTGGGTTGAGAAGGCAGTGGGGGTTTTGTCCTGGATGGTTCAGCAGGCAGATCATTGAAGCTTTTTCATTCATATTTCCTTCTTTGGTCATTTAGTTTTCAGCTTAGAGGTGTCCAATATAATGAATGGTGTGACTTTTTTGGTATTGTTTAACAATCTGGAGAAAAGTTTCTATAAGAATTTTATCCATGTTAAGAATGAATGTTATATACTCTTTGATAATTCTATGTAGAGGTTATACTGGAAATGAAATTAATGCAATTGGCAGACATATTACAGATGTGATGAGATATTAATAAGATCAAATAGAAACTAGCTTTATTTGGAAAGAATTCAATAATATCTTTTCATCTTCCATCTCCTTCATGCATGTAACTAACTCACTATATTTGGAGAAGAATCTTAAAACTGCATTAAATGGGTTTCCTTCCTTTTCTCCGAGGAATTTGGGCTCAGTTCTGGAAACTGGTGCCTAGATACTGGGCAAATGACCCCAGTAGTGCTAGGCAATGCCTCTTTTTGGCCAACATGTACTGGCATGCATATTGGCACACTGATAAATCTGTTGTATGCCTGCTGAAGTATTCTATATTTTGACCTCAAAACTCTGGTATCAAATAAGGAAAAATTGATTGCTCAACAAGTTCAGATCCATATTCTCATTTCTTGCCCTTGTTTTATATTTTCTCTATGTGTGTATGTGTGTGTGTGTATCTGTCTGTCTTTGTCCCTGTCCCTCTGTCTCTCTTTCTTGCATATGCGCACATGCATATACATACACACTCACACGTATTCACACATGCACACACATCTTCCTCCAACGCCTCCTTAAAACTCATTTCAGCAGTGAGCAGGAGTAAACTATTAATTTCAACTCAATGATGTGACATTGAGTTGAGTATTTTACATGTGAAGTTTAATTTTGTTTATCATTTTAACTACTGTTTTCTGCTGATGTTCTGTGGAATAACAGTTTGTCTCATCTTCTTCAGCTTCTGCTTAAATTATTTCAAATTTTTAACAACTGTGTGATTGTTTTTTTTTTATGGTTTCATGAGAGTGTCACCAAACATGATTTTAAGAGGCAATAAGTCACTGGTGCTTAGCATTAATATGAAGTATGATTTAGCCTCCCCAGAGGCGCTAAGCCCCGCAGTAGGACCAGCCTCCTTCTTTTCACAGTATCCTAGGCGATCAAATTATTACTAATTACAGTTGCCAGGACCCCTGCTTACTTGTCTTCTTCCTTCTCATTATGCTTGCTTTGAGAAGTTCAACTTATAGCTTCCTGGACCTCACAAACTCCCATATTTGGATACTGACTTTGCCCCAGAGATGGAAGGCTTATGCTGGGGTGGGGGTAGAGGGATTTCATCCTAAATCATATTTCTCTTTTAATTTCATTTGAAACACCTCCCAACATAGAACTGAAAGGCCTTGAAAACTCATTTCAGTTATGATTTCTACATAAAGCAAGACTATTGCTATTGGGACACATTCATGCTTTCCTTAAGGGGTTCTGCTTACTCACATTTTCTCATGAAATGATAGAGTTTTAGGACTGGATCATCTTAAGAGATCATCTATTCCAGTGATGTCAAACTCAAACAAAAATGGGGGCCATTAAATGAAAATAACACATGTAAGGACCCCGGGGGCATTAGAAAATTCATGTAATTAGAAAATTGCATGAACATGATGTTTGTTTTATTGTATTTTATTTATTTTGTTAAATATTTCCCAATTGCATTTTAATCTTATTCAGGCCACACTCAGGTGTGTTGTGGTCCCCAGGTGGCTGGAGGGCTTCATGTTCTTCACCTTTGATTCATTTAGGCCAGAGAGATTTAGCATCACAAACTGATTAATTGCAGTTCTGGCATGAGAATCCAGGTTTCCCGATTCCTAATTTGAGGATCTTTTCCCTCAAGGATGCTGCCTCGGTTTAACATACTTTAACATTCCATCATCACCTAATTTCATCAGAGTTAATTATTTACTAATTTTATTAAAAACAGAGGGAAATAGGATATATAGTATAGTGGATAAAAGGCTGACCTGGGAATCAAAAAGACTTGGATTCAAGTGTTCTTTTTGACATTTTCTAACTATGATTATGGACAAGTCACTCAAATTCTCATTATTCAAGGCAATTCTCTGTGATCATAACAGATGAGTGGCTAATATAGATCGGTGGATGGAATTTCCACACCAGGAATTCTTTACATTGGTAACAGCACCAACGGCAACAGCAATAGCATGAACTTGAGAGGTCAAAGCCTTCGAGACCAATCCTCTTAAGGCTCCTTCAGCATCAGTAGTTTTTATTTGACTGTCCAACTTGATGAGGATCATAGATTTATAATTGGAAGAACGTTAAATCTGATTTTTATGTATAAGGAGGACGGAGCCTAGACAAGTTGAATAGCTTGCAACAAGGTCACACAGATATTAAGTAGAATAGCTGCCATTTGAGCCCATGGCCAATGATTCTAAACCTGTTCTTTCCACTACTCCAAGTTGGCTCTGTTTCTCCCTTTGTCTTCTTTATAAGCTGGACCCAGTAATTACCTGACTCTGTCACACAAAGGGATGTGCATGTGTGTGTGTGTGTGTGTGTGTGTGTTGTAGTGGGGAGGGGACGGGAAGGCAATGGCTTGAACAGTTATTTCATATCTTTATCTAAAAAAGGGTTGTATAAGTACCAAGTCTCATATTACCTCTTGTGTGTACAGTGTACCATGCTTCTTTGCTGTCCAATCTGATGTTCCTGCTACAAAACTTTGTCCTCCTGCCTGCTAAGCCTTCCTTTTCATTTCCTAGATGTTGGCTTCTCTCCTCCCTCAGCACATGCTGGGAAAAAAAATCACTATAGTTAAGGCTAAATTCAAACCTTTTAAAAACCTAATTAAGTATTGTTCTTGCTATCTATGAGAAAATATCACTGACCTGTAATTGAGAGAGTTTAAGGAGAAAACAAGTCCTTCAGTGGAAGGATACATAGGGAAAGAAAGAAAAACAAGTTCCTGAAGGGCTCTGCCATGCTGGGGGGCTTGAACCAGATTTATGCAGAAAGTGGTACCTTTATTGCCCTGGGCAAAGATTGTAAATGGCAAGGCTCCTCCAGTGGCTATGGCCATTGAGCTGGCATCACAAACAGGCATATCATATCTCCTTGCAGTCAGCTGAGGCTATAGCAAAATGGATTTATTCAGAAACTCTACTGGTGGAGGAAGTCCTAAAATGAAGTGGAGGTCTGTTTAAGATCCATAGACTCTAAATCATCAGGCTTTAACAAAAGAGGTTTTTCCAGAAGTTGGACTATTTTGGTGAATTATGACGTCCTTGAACTGTTGCTGGGATCTATAATTTTTCAGGAGCCTGGAAACTCACCAACCAAATGCCTGAGCAGCCTTTTAATGCGTTGCCATCTAGCTGCTAAAGTTCAAGTGGTAAACAAATAAAGGATGGAAATGTCATTCTGGTTTCTAAATATACTATAATTTCTTTGAGATTCCTCTTATCAGGAAACTTCCGCCCTTAGGACACTTTGACTTCTAATTTGTTGAATTGTTTATAAAACATGGAAATGTGAAGATGCATTAGAAGTCAAGTTTGCAAAATATTCGTGGACAAAACTGGGGGAAAAACACTGCTCACTTTAAATTCAAAACAGTCTTATAAAGTCGTTGAATCAGAGTTTGTTCCTGGGCAGCCCATTACTCTGAATTCCCCTCTTCCAGGGGGAAAAGTGGACTGGAATTGGACCCTTATCATTTAGGGTCTATAAACAGAAAGGCAGCGCTGGAGGTGGGGCATCTGTGTCTTCTCTTGCTTACATCACTCTTGGCAAAGGGAGTAGGCCACGTGATTTAAGTGGCATTTTCTTCTGTAAAATGGGATGGTAGTAGCAGATACGAGTATGTGTTTGTGTGTGTGTGTGTGTGTGTGTGTGTGTGTGTGTGTGTGTGTGTGAGAGAGAGAGAGAGAGAGAGAGAGAGAGAAAGAGAAAGAGAGAGACAGACACATGGAGATACAGAGACAGAGAGACAGAGTCAGAGACAGAGGAGAGAGCTTGAATTAATGTTGACTTCTCTTTATTTTTATGTGCTACAAAGGCAGTTCATTTCTTTGCTAATTCAAAGGCTTGATCCATCATATTCTGCTTATGCCTTGTCTATTTATCATCCCCATGGTGTCCAGGGAAAGAACTTTTGGCAATTTCTCTTGTGCGGTTCTTATGGGGAAAAGAAATGGTGAGTTAAGTCATGTAGCGTCGAATGAGACATAACATATTGACATACCACATATTATATTGGTACCTCTGAGATTTGAAATAACCAGAGAAAGGCCTCTAGCATGTTGGATGAATTCTCTATAGAAAGGTGTAAGAACAGATTACATAGGACAAAGAACAGTAGAGGGGCCAGAATCTGTATTGATTGGGGCAATATTCTCAACAAGAATATCATTCATCTGTAAGTATGTCATCATGGGAGGCCCCAAGGGGAGATACTTCAATGAACGATCTGCTCTTGATCCTTAACAATCAATGTGACCCTAATAATTAAGCCTCTAGGCTTTTTGTTTTTTTTTAAAAAATGTAGAATGTTCCATAGAATCGTACATCTGGAGCTAAAAGAGACATTAGAAACCATAATCCTCACATTTCATAGAAATGGAGATCCAAAGAGGTTAAATGATTTTCTAAAGGTCATAAGGGTAGTAAGTATGAAAGGTGGAATATGGACCTAGGTCCTATGGCTCCAGATTGAGTACTTTTTCCACTATGCCATGATGTCATTTTGATATGACTAGTATTCCTTGATGCTGAGAAAGTCTTTTATTGAACTGACTTCCATTTTGGAAACAGTCACTTTTGAGAACTAGTGTAACTGGTTAATAATGTATTTATCAGGACACATTCAGAAAAAAAAAATAGCCAGGAGAAGAGAGAGGAAAAGTAGCAACTAGCGTTTGGTATGGACTTGTGGTCGTTTCATAGACGTGCATAGAATGTCTCTTGCCTTCATAGAATGGCCCTTGGCAATCTGGCCCACATTCTATGCACACTTATGTCCGTTATTAGATATTTACTCCACTATTAGACATTTATTTAGCACCTACTATGTCCCAGGGATACAAAAAGAGTAGAAGAGGAAAGATTCCCAAGGTTCAACAATTGAATCTGCAGCAGGCAGAAATGACTCCATGAGTGGGAAGAGGAGGTGAGTATAGGAGTTATTCATAAAGTGCGAAGCAAGCTATTGTTTCAAACAAGTAGGTGAGGGTTGGAGCCAGACAATCAGAGAAGGGAAGACGCACTTTGCAGAAGAAATCAGAGTTTAGTGGGGGCTCAAAATAGATGGAGAAATGCCAAGGGTTTATACAAACAGATATCAGAAGGAGGTTACAAAAAGCAATCTGGAGCAGAGAATGTATTGCCTCCCTGTATTTTCTACCCTCTGGGCTGCAGGCCCTGTACTGGAATGGAAAGAATCCTGGCCTGGGAGCCAGGAATCCTGGCTCAGTCTTTAACTTTCTGCTTGACCTTGAGCAATTCAATTCTATAAGTATTTAATCAACATCTGCCACATGCCAGACATCATACTAGGTTCTGGAGGTAGAAACACAAAAAAGAAAGTCTTTCCCCTCAAGGAGCTTACATTCTATTTCAGAGAAACAAGTTCACAGACAAGTAAAAGCATAATAAATACAAAGTAATTTTGGGAGAAGGGAGATATTGACAACTGGAGAGGACAAAGAAAGGTCTCTTTTAGGAGGTAGCATTTGGTTTCAGGTTAGAGAACTTATGGCTTCTAAAGATGACAGTGAGCATTCCAGAAATGGGGGAATAAGCTATATAAAAAGCATGGAGTTGAGAGACAGGGTATCATATTTAGGGAATAGCAAATAGGTCAAAACTGGAACAACCAAACATAATACGAAGGGGTAATAATGTGTCTGTAAAACAAGGAAGCACCTATCAAGTGCCAGGTACAACTTGTACTTTACCAAAACAATATCCCATTTGATATTCACAATGACCTTGGGAGGTAGGTTCTATTATGATCCCCATCTTAGAGTTGAGGAAACTGAGGCAGGCAGAGCTCAAGTGACTTGCCCAGAGTCATGCATCTAGGAAATGTCTGAAGCAAAATTTGATCTTTGGTCTTCTTGACTCTGTCTGGGTCCGGCCTCCTATCCACTGTGCCACCTGGCTATCTCTAGACAGCTGGCTTGTGAAGGGCTTCCTATTTTATTCTTATGTTAACTTCTCCAGAAAGTAAACCTCCACATCTGTCAAACAAGTGGGTTGGATTAAAGGAAGGCACTAGCGTTTTATGATTGTGTTACAACCTCTGTGTTGTAGAGTCGTAGCCATACTTTTCTAAAGAGGCGTATCATGACTCATGAGTGTTAAACCCCAAGGACTTGATAGCTATCAAACCTGAGGAATGAACACATCAGTTGGTGCCTTCAGATATTTGGGACTCATGTACATTGATCACATTGTGGTAATGTGGTGTGTCTCTTGTTTGATTAGAATAAAGATTCTCTTGTATTGAACAGGGAAACAGATTTTTAAAAAAATGTTTAAAATTTCTTATTTCATTCACAGACTTTCTAAAGGCCATAAAAAAATCCATAAATCTATGCTGTGCTCTTATAGGGTTGTTATGAAGGAAGTACATTTAAGGGCTATCCAATTGCAAGTTATTTTGACTGCAGTAGGTAAACTAGCAGTGGTTTGTAACTAGTAGGAAGCAGAAAAACGTGTGTGTGTGTGTGTGTGTGTGTGTGTGTTTAACAGATTATTTTAAGACTAGTTCCCATCAAAGACCTTCATGGATAAATATTTCAAAGAACCTCAAATGCCCTTGCATAATAAACCTGTGTGTCACTATTAATGCTCTCTCTATGTTGATTCTTGACAGACATGTGAAGTAGGTGAGTTTGGTATTGGAACCTCTATTTCTCACTTTCCAAGTCTTTTCTTACTTCTAGATGTCTAGTGCTTCCCTTTGGGCCCTCTCTATTGAAGGGTCTGTAAATATAGGCCTGGGTACTTTGCCTGCCTTAATGTTTCCTCTTTTCCATTTTAAGTAAAGAGATTTGAGACTCTGAGGCCCAGTAAAGTGGTATATTGGCATAGCAGCCTTTGTGTGTATTTTTTTTAACAGCCAATTTGGTATCCATGTCCCAAGGAAGAAGTAGTAACTTCCAGGACCCAACCCATAGGTAGCTAAGACAAGGATTTTTCTGGCATCCATGACACATTTGGATGTCCCATATTGGTGGGGCCAATGCTATTAGGAAGTGAGCTTAGTTTGAGCCCACTCTTCCCAGATAGAGAGGAGGGATAAGGGGGGTGTGCCACTGGGGTACTGGAGGGATGTTTGGTTTTTTATTCTTGCTTATGCTTTGAGATAAAGATCCCTTTATAAAACTGAATTGATGTTAAGTAGTAAAATAGAACTGGAATGCTACTCACTGGTGGCTAACAATGAGGAGGAAATAAATGGTAGGGGCTCCAGTGGAAGACAATAGAGAAGAAAGACCTCAACTCCTCAGGGGAGCCCCTAGAACCCTGAAGGAGAGATGTAGCAGCTTGCCTCCAGGATAGTATGTCACAGAATGCTTGCTACATGTTTCTGTTCATGGAGGAGAGCAATCTATACAGCTCCTTAATATTATGGTTTCAGGCAGATCTGTAACTAGGGCCCTAGGGTCCTGAAATTAGAGGGTGTTAACACTTGTAATCCTCCAGTAGCTTAGCACCTAGTTAGCAAGAATAATTATCTAAAATGGGGGAAGCAACCAGATGGTGGGCTGAAGTGAACGCTCTTCATCACTCCTTCTCCACCCCCTCCCATCCTACTCATGGAAATCTCTTCACCTCGAGTGTGGGGGTGGGGGGAGGCAGGGCAGTGTGCTCTCCCCTCCCCTCAACTGAGGGAATGCTTTTGGCCACTTGCCTTAGGGTTTGCAGTTACCTCTTCTGAAACTAAGTACATTTTAAAAAGGAATTTGAGAAAAGGAGCCTCCTTGTGCCCCTCTGATTACACCATGTAAGTAAGCATCGGCTTTTAAAGCTGATTCAGCTGAAGGTTTTCCTTCACTGCCATAAAGTCATTCTGACCCTATACAGAAATCATACATTTTTTTTTCTTCTGGCCCTAATACCATTAGCCATTCAGAAGGTAAAATATTTATGTTATCTTAGTCTCCAGAGAATTCTTATAGCATAAATAGATACCCAAGCATTGGGGTGAATCGAATTGAAGTCAGTATATCTGTGATTCATACTTTGCAAATTGGAAATTCTCAGTTCTCTTTGGCCTTACTCTGGAATTGGATACCACTATCTTATTCTTGAGTCTCTACAGACATCTCTTCAATTGAACTTTGTGGGGAGAGTTTAATCAATGTCACCCAGTTGGATGCTTGACCCTGGGATATGCTAAATTAAATCTGATGTTGTGCTGCTTTATTCAGATGAGAATCATCTAATGTCTGGCAGACTGTGGTCTTCCTATTTGTCTTGAAACCCATTTGCTGTGTATCTTTAAAAACAAAGCAAACTTAGCTAACTGCTTTGCAATGTCTGCAATCCAGTATTTTAAAAGGATATCATGTTAATTATGGACTTTTAAAGGATAGTTCAGTCTTCTGATTAAAAGACTTGTCTCATTCACTAAATCAAGGTTTAGGCCAAGTTCCAGGGAAACTCTCTGTCTCTGTACTAGACACACACAGAGGTCTGATTTATCTAAACCATGTGCCTTGTTGACCAACATTATATTCTCCATGATCCAAAAACAACAAGAAGAACCTATGGTGACTGTAGGAAAGATAAATTAAAGACCTATGGAAGTCCCTGAATGGGTCATCTCAGCTCACTCCTGACATGACTAATTAGCTAAGCTGGAAGATTGACTGGGGCCAAAAGCTTACTTTAGGCTGTTTTTTTAAGGCAATAAAGTGGGTAAATATTTAGTGATGTTATTAATATGGGTCCTAAGAGCCAGAGAAAGCCTTCTCCCCTCTTTCAAAGAGAAGAAATATTAGTAATAGCTATTTCATATCTATAATAAGATATTTTAGTTATAGCAACACAAAGCAATGGGCCTCAGAATTAATTAGGTAGTAGCTTTAAATAAAATTTATTAGAAATATTAAATATATAAAATCAACAAACTTTTTCTTTTGGTCTGTAACTGTGAATTTATTAGTTTAGAGAACTCATTTCTCTAATGGAAACTTTGTCAACTAACAAAGAGAGTGCTTGGCAACTTTGTTTGGAAATAATAGTTTTAGAGTGTTGCCCAGGGCCCTGTAAAATTAAATGACTTGCCCAAGGTCACACAGCTACCTCAAACCTCAATGCTCACCTCAACAAGGCCAGCCATCTACCTATTGTGCAACAGTGTTCTATCAACAGTTACAATGAAAAGTTCTTTGACTATGATGCCTGAAAGGATGGTCATTGTAGCTTGGGGATGCAAATTGTGGAGGTGGTTTAAAGGATCAAGTGATTAAAAACAAGCTAAGTGAATGGGGAAAATTGGCAACACAAAAATTGTTTATAGAACTATAAGCCATCTTAAGACCTCTGATGGAGGGCAGAGCCAAGATGGCGGAGGGCGGAGCCAAGATGGCGACTGGAAAGCAGTAACCGGCATGAGCTCCCCTCCAAGTCCCTCCAAAAACCTATGAAAAAATGGCTCTGAACCAATTCTAGAACTACAGAACCCACAAAGGGGCAGAGGGAAGCAGGACT